>SMJT01000127.1:174398-386166 GCA_004349715.1 Crucihimalaya himalaica
AAATTTGAGAGGGAACTGCGAGGGAAGCGTCTAATTCCACGCAAATTCCTCGCAATTTGCTAGGGAATTGCTTGGAATTAATTTGAAAATTCAGCAATCGATGAATATTCAACACTCATTCAAGATGTTAGACCCACAAGATGGTTATCGATGATTAAGTATGATCCAAAATACATTTTGTGGTTGATTGCGATGTTAAAGATTTGGAGATGCCTCATTCGCTTGCATCCAAACATATCCAAGGTTGATAAGCAACACTTCTCTCAACAAACCTTCCCCATGTATCCCATTTGTTATTGTCATGGTTAGGGTGTAAGGTATGTCAGGGCCTGATTTAGGAGGAGTAAAGAATCAGAACCGTCTGCACCACTTGCCACTCCCAATTTCGTAGTAGCATTTTGTATCAAACTGCACACAATCATATATAATGAATATGGTAAAAAGAACCGTAACTAGATACAAAAGTTACAAAGTCCAATAGCTCAACTAGTAATGAATTTGCATCCAAACATATCCCATAACAAATTTAAACGATTATTTTTCTAAATTAAAGATAAAGTTTTTTTTAATCAAATTTTACCAAATTTGCGACGGAGTTGCAAGGGAATCGTCTTGTTCAACGCAATTTCGTCGCAATATTTCGAGACACTTGCGAGGGAATACATAATAATATACGCAATTCCCTCGCAATATTGATATGCTCAAATCTAATACCCTAAAGTATCTAAGCAGTAGCTGTAGTATTCTAGGGGTCGAACCACAAAGACTCAAGATGTTCACTCAATAGATTTCAGAATGTGAATTCAGCTAAGCGAAATGAATCTAAACAAAGGTAACAAAATGATTAAAACGAAGTAATAAATCAATGGGGAAAACGCTAGGCTTAGGGAAGTTTGCAGGCAAATTAGAATTATCAATCAGATCAAATGTCAGGAATGAAGTAAGCTCCGCTCTTGAACTTGAAACACAGATGTAAAGTAAACCAACTGTCGTTGCAAAGACTATCTATGTCTAAACCTAGAATTCCAAATTTCTTTGCAAATTCTATAAATTCAAACAAGCATTAACGATCAAGTTCAATTGTTCACAAAATCCTAAACCAAATTTCTTTGCGAATAGATCTTTTGCTCACCAAACACTAGTTCAGGAAACTAATCATACTTTCGTGCCAATTAATCAACCTGACATCATATTCTAGTTCGCGAGGCTAGAATAAGCATTAATCTCAAGTCTAGGTGAAAAGCTCTATGAATATTCCTTAAAGAGTTAATCAGATCTAATAATTCATCAAATACCTTTTAAACTACCCTAAACCTAACAGGAAATCTACTCATACATGGTGAATGAGACAAACATCATGAATAAAATAGATATCATAAGTAAAATAGAGTAAGAATACAAAGAGGGTTCAAGGTTCTTCTCCCAAAAACTCAATTGCAGAATACTCTTGATATATCATGGTTTTTACCCGTTTTTAGCCATGATATAAGTCCTTTTTGTTGAGTCTTTTCTATAGTTTTAGAGTCTTTCAGGTTCTTTTCAAGTTATAGGCGCGTATGGAGCCAATTGGAGGATTTGGGGAGCTTTTGAAGCAATCTGGAGTTCAAGTCGTTCGGGAACAAGCTAAGCATCGATCGACACTGAGAAGCATCGATCGACACCATTCGTTTGGAAGAACCACGACCAAAGAACCTGGCATCGATCGATACCACTTACAGCATCGGTCGATGCCACTGACCGGAACGCCAACAAACCCAAGATTATCCTGAAGTTTTCCTTATTTTTCGAGATAACTCCAAAACGTTTTGATTAGCTATTTAATTAGGTTTTACAGCCTCCAGAAGAACACTTTGTGATTTCTGGAGATAAAGTTTTCTGCAATTGAGTCTTTTGGAGAAGAACTCTTGAACCTCTTTGTATTCTTACTCTATTTCATTGTTTTATATGATATCTATTCTATTCATGATGTTTATTGCTTTCAGCATGTCTGAGTAGATTCCCTGTTAGGATTAGGGTTACTTAAAGGTATTTGATGAATTATTAGATCTGGGTTAATTGTTAGGGAATAATCTATAGAGCTTTTCACCTAGACTTGAGATTAATGCTGATTTTAGCCTCGCGAACTAGAATCTGATTTTAGGTTGTTTGATTAGCACGAAAGTGTGATTGATTGCCTGATCTAGTGTTTGGTGAGCAAAAGCCCTATTCGCAAAGAAATTTGGTTTAGGAATTTTGTGAACAATTGAATTTGAACTTTAATGCTTGTTTAAATTGATAGAATTTGCAAAGAAATTTGGAATTCTAGGTTTAGACATAGATAGTTTTCGCAACGACAGTTGGTTTGCTTTACACCTGTGATTCAAGTTTGAAAGTGGAGCTTAATTTATTCTTGACAATTGATTTGATTTGATAATTCTGATTTGCCTACAAGTTTCCCTAAGCCTAGCGTTTTCCTCCACTGATTTACTTCCTTGATTTATTCGTTTTGTTATTCTTAATTACATCTATTCTGTTTAGCTTAATTCATATTTCTGAATCTATTGAGTGTCATCTTGAATCCTTGTGGATTGACCCCTAGAATACTATAGCGACTGCTTAGATACTTTAGGGTATTAGATTTGAGCATAGCAACTCTATCTCCAGAAATCACAAGTGTCCCTTCTGGAGGCTGAAAAACCTAATTATATAGCTAAAACACGTTTTGGAGTCTAATCGAAAAATAAGGAAAGCTTCTGGTTCATCTTCGGGTCTTGATGCACGTTCTGATCACTGGTATCGACCGATACTGTAAATGGTATCGATAGGTACTAGAAACTTTAATCGTGTCTCTTCCAAACAATGGTATCGATCGATGCTTCTCAGGTGTCGATCAATGCTGAGCTTCAGCTCCCCGAACTGCTTCAACTCCAGATTGCTTCAAAAGCTTCCAATAATCCAATTTAACTCCATATGGGCTTATATCCTGAAAAGAACTTGAAAGACTCTAAAACTGCTGGAAAGACTCAGAAAAAGGACTTATATCATGGTTAAAAGTGGGTAAAAACCATGATATATCAACTCCCCCAGACTTAGTCTTTGCTTGCCCTCAAGCAAACAGAAAACCAAACAGAGAAACAGGTTTGAAAAACATGGAGACTCACCTTTTCTTGAGATATTGAAATGACTCCTTTCCCAAGCTCCCAATCATCACCTAAACAGTTTCAGATCTGACAACCATGTACTTCTCCGTAGACAATTGCAGCTTCCCAGTATCCACACATTATCTCACAGCATCAATCATACTAAATCCTTCATTGCCGTTTCATCACTGTTGTTGATAATCAGGAACCTTCTAGATTCTTCTTCATGCGATATCATGACTAAAGAACCACCCAAATTACACACTTTTGGTATTGTTTTCCTCTCCCCCAGACTTATCTTTTTTTATGTTCTCTCTTTTTTTTTTTTTTAGCTTTGTATATACAAATCAAGGTTTAAGACGCGAGTATTGATGGTATTTGCCACCGAATCCCCGGTTCTCCCCTCTCAAAGTATCAAAAGTCTAAGGTGAATAACGGGGTCCCAGGAAATATTCCTACCCCTCGCTTCAGACTTTTGTGTGATCATTCCTTATTCAAGTAGAAAAATGGGGTGTCACAGGAAGTGTTCCTACCCCTCTACTCGGCGGAAATCATTTCATCTTTTATGCCTCAGTGTGTGTCAAGGGAGAGGTATACCAAAATTTTCAAACGCATGGGTTCCTTTGTCAGATATGAATAATGAATCAAGTTCAGTGAATACCAACCTCAGAGATGAAGTGCAAAAATTGGGCTCAGGATTTAGAAGAAATTTGCTGGAGACATGGGTGTTTCCTCGTCAACTGGTTAGTCCTTGGATTTTTCATTAGTCGATCTTAGAGCTGATTCTGTGACAAATGGTTACTTAAAAATAAAGTCAGAACAAATGAAGTCAAGCAAAGGTTCATAATCTCCGACCTGTTTTGACTCAATAAAACAAAAATTTGACTCAAAAATGACTGACTCTAAGAAAAACAAACACAAGGTCAGTAGTCACCTCCCCCAGACTTAAACAATACTGTCCTCAGTGTCATCTAGCCTAGAGAAAGCAAAAGAAAGCACAAGAACAGAATGGCTGAAAGTTGACTCGAAGGTACCGTGGGAAATGGGTGGGTATCGATCGATACTGAGGGAGTATCGATCGATACTAAGGTCTTTGTCTGTAATCTTGAAACTCGAAACTGTGTCCAATGCAGCTAATTGTTAGATGAAGAACTGTTAGATCATGAGAGCACAGTTAGAAGCAACTGAATCAATAGATAGCCATAAGTTCAACAAGTACTGACAATGAGATAGACAAGTTCATAAATGAAAGCAAAACAAGAGAAAAGAAAGGAACAGAAAATGTGAAACCCAGGAGCAGAGACTAGTAGTCTGAATCATCATCATCATCAGATACAACATAGCGAGATGAAGGACCAAGAGTGGAGAAGTCGGCATCAGTAGATGACATGCAGCGGCAGCGAGAGACAACGGACCAGATGCTCTGTAAACTCTCCACAACGTATCTCTGAAAAGTAGCTGTCTGGCGGCGCTGTGAACGGCGAGGTAGACTTCCAGCAAAGTCAGCTGCGGGTGCCTCGTCTGCAATGATGGGAATGGATGGGAGTTGGCGTGGAGCGCAGACACGAGTGGACGGTGCAACAGAGAGCAAACTCGGGTCTGGATTTAAATGCAGCTGAGAAGGGTTATCGCCGATGCGGGTCAGAGTGCGGTTGGGGAGCTGCACAAAGAGCTCTCCGTTTGTCGTGGGTAGGCACCAGCGACGAGTTGGCTTCAGCCAACGCATGTGCTGCATATGCTGCTCATCCATCAGAGATTGAGCTGTGACAATAGAGCAGGCTGAGGTGGAGATGCCAAAATGCATGAAGATAGGAGTGAGGAGGCTGTCGGACTCAGTCTTTCACGCTGTGGCGTAGTTGCGGCCAAAGAAAGGCTTGGTCTTTAGAGAGACCAAATGGTGCGCAAAGAGAACACCGATGTTGACCGCGAGGTTCAACTCGGGCCACTCATACCTGTCCTCAGGGATAAAATCGCCAATAGCCTTGTACAGTAAAATCAGCTCTGAGATCCTCAGCGTATTCGGCTCCATCTTGCAGAAAAGAGTGGTGCTCATAATGCGGACGACGCAACGCAGAGTCGGATGGCGGATGTCTATCTGTGTCGTGGTCTTGGAGTGGTAGGCTTCAAGACCAATGTGTCGTCAAAAGACCTGTGCGTCGTGAAACTGGATAAGAAGAGCTACCTGCTGAGGATAGGGATCAAACCCGTAGATGGCGCAGAGGTCAGGGATAGGCAGCCTGTAACGAACCCCTCGGATCAGGAAAGTCAAGGTGCCTTCCGAAGCAGTGCGGTGGACCTCGTCTCTGTAATACACTCGAGCTGTGGCGAGGAACTGGCGAACGAGGTCGAGATAGAGGTCATACTGCCGTGAGTACAATGTCCCCAGACCAATCTTCTCGAGCATGTCTCAGAGCTCCACGCCAATACCCAAACGGCGCATAGTGTGCAGATCGATGAAGCGTGTAGGAAGGATGACAACGCGCAGCCACTCGTTGTAGAACAGAGTGTCGTTGTCATCCCACTCCTCAGCTATGGGCCTATAGATGCAGGCCTTACTCTCTATTTCCTCCTTAGGCAAACCTGCCCAATCGCGTCGCGGTATGATCCTCTTCCCCTCCAACTTAGGCCAGGGAGGCCTAGCAACAGGAGCAGGGGCAGAAGGGGATGGCGATTGGCGTGGCGCAGCTCGCAGGTCACTAATGTGGACCTCAATGAAGCTCTGAGGGCCTGTGTTGTCTGTGAAACCACTCTTCAGGATCCTGTAGCGATCCCCTGTTAGAACAGCCGTGAAAACTCCGGCATGCCAGAACGAACCACAGAACGCCTCCACCTCGTCTTGAAGACTGAACTCGCGGCGTGGAGGATTGGAAGTGGATGCGTTGTCCTGTCGTGCCTTCTTGCGAGGAGCCATTTGGGAAATATCAAAATGAAAACAGATAGCAGATCAGTACGTGTATCGAATAGGGCAGGTATCGATCGATACCAAGGGGGCATCGATCGATACTCGCGACACATTCACAGAGTCCTGTCACAGATGTATCGCAATTCCAACTCTATCATCCTAAAAACCAATTCCTCATATTACGCCTTCCCTATCAAATCCATTCTAATCCTAATATATCAATTCCATTTCCCTAGAGCTAAAAATGACAGGAAACAGAGTAAGAGTTTCACAACAGAGGAAACCCCAAACCGAATTCTGTCAACGAGTCTAAAAGGAGTGATTTCGAGTATATTACCTTGCAGATCGAAGGAATGAGCAATGAAATGACAATGAGGGCAAAAAGTCAAGCGAAATAGAGAGCAAAATTGAGTAAAACGATGAAGAATCGAAAAAGTTGTGATGGAGTGATATGAGTTATGATGGAGTGAAGGGTAAAACCCGAGGGTTTTATAGAAAACTTACCTGGATGCTGGGTATCGATCGATACAGTTAGTGGTATCGATCAATACATTTAGTGGTATCGATCGATGCTCGCATCGTAACAGCACAAGTCTCCTTTGGCCTCGGTATCGATCGATACTCATGAGTGTCGATCGATGCTCGTCGTCTGGACCTGGTTCACGTGAAGACACAAGACAAAAACAAAACGAAAAATCAAAATAAAAACGTATGTACAGACTCACCAGTGGGTTGCCTCCCACCAAGCGCTTGTTTAATGTCTTTAGCTCGACATGGAGATCAGTCAGGCAGCTGGTGGTTCAACCAGAGGGACAATGTGGCCATCTGGAATAGTGGTTTTCTCCCAATAGTGTTTCACCCGCTGTCCATTGACAGTGAACTCTTTTCATTCAGCACTCAGCAACACGACCGCGCCATGAGGTCGGACTTCCTTGATTGTGAAAGGACCTGACCAACGAGAACGCAATTTTCCAGGAAACAATTGTAAACGAGAGTTGTACAGAAGTACCTGGTAATTTGGTACAAAGTGGCGAGAAAGGATTTTCTTGTCGTGATAGGCTTTGGTCCTTTCCTTGTACAGTTTGGAAATCTCATAGGCAAAGTGTCTGATCTCATCCAACTCATTCAGTTGAACCAATCGCCTTTGAGCAGCAGAATTGATGTCAAAATTCATAAGTTTGGTGGCCCAAGCTGCCTTGTGTTCTATCTCAACCGGAAGATGACATGCTTTCCCATACAGCAAATGGAATGGTGTGGTGCCAAGTGGTGTTTTGAATGCGGTTCTGTAAGCCCAAAGAGCGTCATCGAGTTTCAGTGCCCAATCCTTCTATGTAATGCCAACTGTTTTCTCGAAAATCTCCTTGATCTGTCTGTTGGAGACCTCTACTTGTCCACTGGTCTGAGGGTGATATGGCGTGGCGACGCGATGGTGTACGCCATATTTTCTCAGTAGCTTCTCGAAGATCTTGTTGATGAAGTGAGTGCCACCATCACTTATAACAACTCTGGGAACTGCAAATCGAGGAAAGATAATGGTCTTGAACAATTTCAGAACCACGACGGAATCGTTGGTAGGACTAGCAATTGCTTCTACCCACTTGGAGACGTAATCGACGGCGACCAATATGTATTTGTTCTGTCGCGATGGAGGAAATGGTCCCATTAAATCAATACCCCAGCAGTCAAAGACTTCTACTTCGAGGATGAAGTTATGTGGCATCTCATCACAACGAGAGATGAAGGCGTAAGCATCTTTGAACATTGTAGGCCACCAGAAACCCGCTTGCAAAACCTTTGAAACTGTTTTGAATGTGGCGAAATGCCCAGCATACTCAGATCCATGGCAATGAAATAGAATTTCTGGTACCTCAGATTCAGCTATACACCTTCTGTAAATCCCATCAGAACAATGCTTGTACAGATATGGTTCATCCCAAAAGTAACGTCTGACATCTCTCATGAATTTCTTCTTGACATACTTCTTTAGGTGCTTTGGTTCGTAGTCAGCAGCAAGGTAATTGGTGATGTCGGCGTACCAAGGTTCAGCAGGAGAAGTGACAGCGAAGGATTCCTCAAATTCAGACTGATCTGCAGACGTTTCAGCTATGTGTGATAGCTGGTATCGATCGATGCTCAAGGGGTGTCGATCGATGCTTAAATGTTGAACCGACTGCAGCAAATTGTGAAGGTATCGATCGATACCTAGGGAGTGTCGATCGATACACTGATCTTCCTCAGGCAAGGAATCGTCAATAGGAACTTCATCACTGATTTTCATTCGTGAGAGATGGTCTGCAACCCTGTTCTCTACTCCTTTCTTATCTTTGATCTCTATGTCAAAACCTTAGAGCAGCAGAACCCATCAACACAATCGAGGTTTTATATCCTTATTCTACAACAGGTACTTAAGAGCAGCATGGTCAGTATGAACTATCACTTTACTTCCAATCAGATAAGAACGAAACTTCTCAAAAGAGAACACGACATCAAGTAACTCCTTCTCAATGGTATTGTAGTTCCTTTGGGCGTCATCCAGTGTTCTGCTGGCATAATATATGACATGAAGCTTCTTGTCTTTCCTCTGTCCCAAAACAGATCCAACAGCAAAATCACTCGCATCACACATGATCTAAAAAAGGAGGTTCCAATCTGGTGGATGAACAATAGGAGCAGTAACCAACGCCTTCTTGATCATTTCGAACGCGATGAGACACTCTGGTGAGAAATCAAAAGTGACATCCTTACACAGAAGAGCAGTATGTGGACGAGCCAACTTGGAGAAATCCTGAATGAATCTGCGATAGAAACCGGCGTGACCAAGGAAACTCCGAATGTCTTTCACAGATTTAGGAGGCAGGAGGCTTGTCATGACCTGAATCTTAGCCTTATCAACTTCAATCCCAGCCTTGGAGACCTTGTGTCCCAGAACGATGCCGTCTTGAACCATAAAGTGGCACTTCTCCCAGTTCAGAACTAGATGCTTCTCTTCGCAGCGCTGAAGTACCTTACATAAGTTATCCAAACATCCCTTAAATGACGACCCATAAACAGAGAAATCATCCATAAAGACTTCCATGAATTCCTCGATCATATCTGAGAAGATGGACATCATACATCATACACATGCGATGCCCGGTGATTGTTCTCGTTAGAATCAGCTCATATTTCTCATTCTTTACCACTGTGAATCCACCTTTCTTAGGAACAACATGAACCGGACTGACCCAACTGCTGTCAGAGATGGCATAAATGACTCTTGCTAGAAGTTTCATGATTTCTTTCTTGACCACTTCTTTTAGATTCGAGTTAAGCCTCCTCTGATGCTCGATTGAAGCTTTCGACTCGTCCTCCAGATAAATACGATGCATGCACAGATCTGGTGAGATACCTGAAATGTCATCAAGAGAATAGACGAGAGATTTGCGATACTTGAGCAGCTTGCTCAGAAGTAAGGCGACCTCTAAGTTATTCAAAGAAGAATTAACAATCACTGGGTAAGTAGAGTTAGGGCCAAGGAAAACATACCTCAAACTAGCTGGGAGTGGCTTAAGATCGAGCTTAGGAGCTCTCTCTTCACTCCAATCGCTCAACGAATCAGATCTGGCATGAGAAATAACCAGCTCCTCGGGAAGAAAAGGTGGTCAAGGATCGTGGCATAACCAGCAGCAACCTCTGTGGGAACTATTTATGTCTCAGCTGAGCAAACCAACGCTCTCTCTAAGGGATTCTCAGGGTGTAAGCTCATGAAATACTCATCTGATAACTCACTGGAAGTGTCGATGAAGAATGTCTGGCCATCTATGGTTGGTTTCTTCATCATCTTTTCCATGTTGAAGGTCATAATCAGATCACAAATGTTGAGGGATATTCTCCGATTCTTGCAGTCGATTAGGGCCCTAGCTGTAGCGAGGAAAGGTCTGCCCAAGATCAGTGGATCCCTTGGTTCATCATCATACTCGAGGACTATGAAATCAGTTGGAATTAAGCAGTCTCCAATAGTAATCGGAACGTCCTCAAGCAAGCCTTCGGGAAATCGGACCGATCGATCAGCAAGGATTAGGGAGATCCTAGTTGGTGTGAAGTCAGTCATCCCCATTCTCTTGGCTACTGAATACGGCATGAGGTTCACACTGGAACCAAGATCGCAAAGTGAACGTTCAAACCTCTTAGTGAAGATTGTGCAATCCAAGACAAAACTCCCAGGGTCTGGTAGTTTTTCTGGAATCTTGTTGAAAAGGATTGCACTGCACTCGTGGGTGATTCTCAGTACCCCTTCCTCAAGATTCACATTGCTCGAAACCATCCTCTTGATGTATCTCCTGAAAGCTGGTGCAGTCCTGATAGCATCTACAAACGGGAGTTCAACAACTAACTTCTCTAGCATTGCTCTGCATCTGGCCTCTTCTATTTCTTTCTTAGACTTAGCAGGGGGTCGAGGGAAAGGAATCTTTGGTACATAGACTCGCCCAACATGTCCCGTTGTCTGCTTCTGGTTGACCTTTGGACATGTATCGATCGACACAGGGTGGTGTCGATCGATGCTTGTGGTTGGGCAACTTTTTCTGAAAAACTCTGAACAGGCAACGATCGATGTTGAGGGGTATCGACCGATACTGGGTGAGTATCGATCGATACTGGAGAAATTTCCAGAATCTCATCGTCGTCTCCAGCAAGATCGACGAGCTGCTTGGGCGAGTAAGTCTTCTTTAACTTTGGAGTGACCTCTCTTCCACTTCTCAAAGCAATAGCATGAACGTGCTCCCATGGATTCACCGTTTTTCCCGGAAGGAAACCATCCTGTCTCTTAACAGTATCTGCAGTATGAGCAACCTGAGTATAAAACTTCTTATAATGAATGATAAAAGCATAGATTTTACCATTAAGATCAGTGTACAAAGCATCCATCTTTCCATTGAAATCAACAGTCATCTTTTGTTGCCCCTCAGGATTCTGTTCAAGCATAGTCTCAACTTTGCTTTCCTGAGTCTTGGGAGGTGGTGTCTGATAAGATGAATTCCCATAGGTGCGAGTGTACCCACTGTTCTAAAATGGCCTCTGAGCAAAGGTGTTTGCTCCAAAATTTGCAGACTTGAAATCAGATTTGAATCCTCCTCTCTGAAAGTTGTTATTGAAGCCGCGGTTGTACGACGAATTCTGAAAACCATTACCACCAATGTAGTTAACATTCTCTGCTTCACCTTCATCGATGTTCTCGACTTCCTCAGCAAAATGCATTGCCTTCTGCTGCTTACCCAATAACAGATTGTGAAATAAATCCAGCTTGGCATGTACTTCAGCAATCTGCAACCCATCAACGTTTCCATTCTGCTTCTTTCTCTCGAAATCTGCATTCTTAGTACTGTTGCTAGACGCCAAGTTTTCAATCAACACATAAGCGTCCTCGGGATACCTGGTGATGAAATTACCATTGCTTGCAGCGTCCAAAGCCATCTGATACCTCCAATCGATCCCTCTGAAGAAGATACCCAATAATTGAACCTGCGAGAAACCGTGGTGAGGGCAATCCCTCTGATAAGACCGAAATCAAACCCAGGCAGCCTTACATGCCTCTGTCGCTCCTTGAGAAAACTAGGAGATCTTGTTCCTGAGCTCTTCTGATCTCGCATGATCATAAAAATTGTTCAAAAAAGCAGTCTTAGTCTCCTCCCAAGTAGTCAAAGAACCAGGAGGTAACTGCTTCAACCAGTAAGCTGCATCTCCACTAAGAGAGTATGGGAAGAGCTTACAGAAGAGGAACTCATTGGACGCTCCATTGTATTTGATACTGGTGACCAAATCTTCGAACCTCTCGATATGATCCATGGGATGCTCATGAGAAAGACCATGAAAAGGGTGCTGGCCTACAAGAGTGTAGTATGCAGGCTTCAGCTCAAAGTCGTTTCTCTGAAAAGTTGGAATATGAATCGCAAACCGATTGGCATAGAACTGGTCTGGTCTGTTGTACTCCCCAAGTGTTCTGGCGCGATTAACCAGAGCATTCCCAACATTCCCACACACAGCTGGTGGGATAACCTCATAAGCTACCGGTGCAGGGGCAACAAAGTTTCCTTCTGCATCAAGCCTCTGACCTTGCGCGTCACACAGGTGACCTTCCTGATCTCTCAAAACCTCAGCCTCATCACGAGCAAGCACAATCGGAATGTTCATCTCTGCTTGTTTCTTTTTCTTTCTGATCGTGCGCTCTAATTCAGCTAGCTCTTTGTTAGATAGATTGGTCAACTGCTTGTTCTTGCTTCGTCTGGTCTCTCGATGTTGCATACACCTGAAACACAGAAATCAAACTGCGTAAGTGACGAAATTTAAACCGAGTATCGATCGATACCTCAAGGGTGTCGATTGATGCTCAACAACTTAGTCAAAATTCTAAACCGTAATCTAATGGTGAAATTAGAGTCCCTGGCAACGGCGCCAAAATTTGATATGCTCAAATCTAATACCCTAAAGTATCTAAGCAGTAGCTGTAGTATTCTAGGGGTCGAACCACAAAGACTCAAGATGTTCACTCAATAGATTTCAGAATGTGAATTAAGCTAAGCGAAATAAATGTAAACAAAGGTAACAAAATGATTAAAACGAAGTAATAAATCAATGGGGAAAACGCTAGGCTTAGGGAAGTTTGCAGGCAAATCACAATTATCAATCAGATCAAATGTTAGGAATGAAGTAAGCTCCGCTCTTGAACTTGAAACACAGATGTAAAGTAAACCAACTGTCGTTGCGAAGACTATCTATGTCTAAACCTAGAATTCCAAATTTCTTTGCAAATTCTATAAATTCAAACAAGCATTAACGATCAAGTTCAATTGTTCACAAAATCCTAAACCAAATTTCTTTGCGAATAGATCTTTTGCTCACCAAACACTAGTTCAGGAAACTAATCACACTTTCGTGCCAATTAATCAACCTAACATCATATTCTACTTCGCAAGGCTAGAATAAACATTAATCTCAAGTCTAGGTGAAAAGCTCTATGAATATTCCTTAACAAGTTAATCAGATCTAATAATTCATCAAATACCTTTTAAACTACCCTAAACCTAACAGGGAATCTACTCAGACATGGTGAATGAGACAAACATCATGAATAAAATAGATATCATAAGTAAAATAGAGTATCATGAATAAAATAGATATCATGAATACGAAGAGGGTTCAAGGTTCTTCTCCCAAAAACTCAATTGCAGAATACTCTATCTCCAGAAATCACAAGTGTCCCTTCTGGAGGCTGAAAAACCTAAATATATAGCTAAAACACGTTTTGGAGTCTAATCAAAAAATAAGGAAAGCTTCTGGTTCATCTCCGGGTCTTGATGCACGTTCTGATCACTGGTATCGACCGATACTGTAAATGGTATCGATCGATACTGGAATCTTTAATCGTGTCTCTTCCAAACAATGGTGTCGATCGATGCTTCTCAGGTGTCGATCGATGCTGAGCTTCAGCTCCCCGAACTGCTTCAACTCCAGATTGCTTCAAAAGCTTCCAATAATCCAATTTAGCTCCATATGTGCCGATATCCTGAAAAGAACTTGAAAGACTTTAAAACTACTGGAAAGACTCAGAAAAAGGACTTATATCATGGTTAAAAGTGGGTAAAAACCATGATATATCAAATATTTACCCTCGCAAGTCCGTCGCAAAATTGCGAGGGAATTGCGGCTTCAGTCTTTAAACCGCGATCCGAAAAATTTAGAATTTTTTCCAATATTTTGAAATATTTCGGTTTGCGATGGAATTGCGATGCAAGTTAAGTTTCCTCGCAAATCCATCGCAAATTGGTAATCCAAAACCCTAATTTGCCGGAGATTTGCGACGGAATTGCGATGGATTGAAAAAACAGAATAAAGTCGCGACCTTCTTCTTCCTTTTCTTTTTCTTATTTACCTTCTTCTCCTCCGATCGCCGCCGATCTCCTTCTCCTCCTCTCCAGCCGACCGAGCCACCGCGGATCTCTCTTCTTTCCTCTCCAGCCGCCGATCTCTCTTCTCTCCTTCTCCAGACGACCGAATCTTCAATTATACAAAGGTAACAATTTTTGATTTGTTGATACAAAGGTAACTTGGTTTGTTAGATTTTTGGATTGTTGTGTTAGATTTAGATTAGTTTTGTTAGATTTAAATTTGTTAGTTTTTAGGTTAGTTTTGTTAGAAATTTTATAATTAATTTTTAGAAATTTTAGGCTAGTTTTGTTAGAATTTAGAAATTTATTAGATTTTAGGTTAAATAGATTAGTTTTGTTAGATTTAGGTTAGGTTTTGTAATTTAGTTAGTTTTTGTTTTTAGAATTAGGTTTTGTTAGAATTTAGAAATTTATTAGATTTTAGGTTAAATTAATTTTATAATTAATTTTTTAGATTAGTTTTGTTAGATTTAGGTTAGGTTTTGTAATTTAGTTAGTTTTGTTTTTAGAATTAGGTTTTGTTAGTTTTAGATTTAAATTTGTTTGTTTTTAAAATTAGGTTTTGTTAGAATTTAGAAATTTTTTAGATTTTAGGTTAAGTTAATTTTATAATTAATTTTTTAAATAATTAGTGAAATTGTAAATGTTAGTTTTATATTAAATGTTAGATTAGTTTTTAAGAATTTGTAGTTTAGTTAGTTTTCTTTTTAGAATTTATAAAATTTTTAGTTTTTAGGTTTTGTAATTTTATAATTCATTTAGTAATTGATTTTTAAAATTTATAAGTTTTAATATGATATCGTTGTAATTATTTTACTAATTTTTTAAATTTTGTTTTTCAAATGTCTGGAGTTAATAACGAGTACACTCGTTATCTCTCGAGGAGTGCCACGCCTCGGAGGAGTGCCACGCCTGTTCCAGAAACTCCTCGGACGAGTTTCACTTCTCAGACGGGACAGGACGACAACCCCGAGAGTAATTACTATTCATCGTCTCCACACGCATTCTCAGAACCCCTACCGGCCGCACACCATAATAACGACAATGATGATCTTGTCGTTAAGGCGATCCTCGAGGCTTCCGGTCATGACCTTTTTCCCCGCCTTGATCCAAGATGTCCTGATAATACATTGGTAAGTTTTTTTTTTTGATTTTATGAATTTAAATTTAAGTTTTTTAAAACAAATAAAGTCATATTATTTGTTTTTTATTATTTTACATTTCAGGTTTGATCAAGACGGATGCGTGGACGCTTCGGTCCGATCGATATTTGAAAGAGATTTCAAAGAGCCTCATGCCAATTGGAGACAAACACCGGACCATGTCATTAAACGGTGGTTTCAAACTTTTGCTGTAAGTTTTTTTAAATTTAAAATTAATTATTTTATAATTTATATAACTTATTATTTGAATTTTTAATGATAAATTTTTTTCCTTGTACCTATCATTGGGAGTACAGTATTACGAGCAAGGTCCGAAAGGAGTTTGAGGTAAAGTTGAAGGAACGCATGGCCGACCAGGTGGGACGGTGGAAGAAGAAGTGGAAGAAAGAAGGTGACCAAGCGATGCCTAGGTGGTTTGATCCATTTGTCTGGGCAGGCCTTGTGGCTTATTGGCAGGATCCGGCGAGCGAGATCAAGAGCGCTAACAGTCGGGCAGCCCGGTACGCTGATCCTGATGGGGACGGGTATACCAAGCATCGGTCTGGACAGCTTTCCTACATTGCCCGCGCACGGAAAATCGTAAGTTTTTCATTTATTTTAATTATTAATTAAATTTTATTGTGATATTTATAGAAAAACAAATCAGGCAAAGGAGCGCAGAAGAGATTCGATCCCGGATTTGCTAGCTGTCCTGGAGGAGACAAAAAGGCGACCAGATGGAAGTTTTGTCGACAGGAAGTCTGAGAGGATCTATAATGACATCACTTCCAAGATGGAGGAGTTGACTCAGCATTCTGAGGGCGATGAGAGCGCATCTACCCCTTTGACTCCCGCCGTGAAGAACAAGATCTTTACCGAGGTATGAATATTGATGTTCTATATTTATTTTTTACAGTAATTTCATCTAATTAAACGTATTCTTAATTTTTAGGTCGCTCCCCGTTAAAAAGGGAGAATTTACGGAGTTGGTTCACTGCAATCGCAGATCGACTCGTGTACTTCTTCTTCATAGAGAGCAGCAAAAGCAGAGAAAGCCACCTACCTACAGGGCATCATAGAATCGAAGGCCCAGCTGATCATGACTCAGTCTGAGAAGATCTCAAAGTTCGATCAAATGTTCAACTATTTGGCCACAAAGGATCCGGTTCTAGCACATATGTTTCGCGATCAGGACCCTGGAGACACATGTACCAGTAGGACCGGAACCGAGACCGGGACCGGAACTGGATCCGGACCATTGGTTCAATTTTAGTTTCGGTTATGTATGATACAATTTTAGTTTCTTTTAATGTTTGAACAAATTATTTTTATAAAATTTTAATTTTGAAAAAAAAATTTAATTATAATTTATGAATTTTTAATTATTAATTATTATTAATAATTAAAATTTTTAATTATTATAAATTGGATTTCGTCGCAATTCCCTCGCATATTGCGACGGCTTTGCGAGGGAATTAAGAACTATACCCAAGCAATTCCCTCGCAAATTGCGACGGCTTTGCGAGGGAATTAAGAACTATACCCACGCAATTCCCTCGCAAATTGCGACGGCTTTGCGAGGGAATAAAGACTGCAATTTGCTTCGATTTTGCGATAAATTGTTTTTGCGATAAATGACTCATTCACGCACTTCCGTCGCAATTTTACGACGACATTGCGTGGTTATTTTTGCGACGATATAGCAACCACATTTGTCCTTCACATATTTGCGAGGAATTTGCGACGAAAATTGATTTGCGAGACGAGATTTGCGAGGTATACTTCCATCGCAAAAGGCTTGTTTTCTTGTAGTGATTGTTGATGTGCAGGCACATGTTTCACCACAAGAGCACCAAGAGCAACTAATTCCCCAACATAGTGATAATGAGTTGCAAAATGTTTGACTTAGGATGGAGACCTGGATTTGCAGTGAGGTAGACAGCAGAGAGGTTATCACAGTAAACTTCTGCAGGTTTGTCTTGAGTAACCCCAGCTTCTTGAAGTAAAGAAGCAATCCAAGTCAGTTCAGCTGCTGTGTCTGACAGTGCTCGATACTCAGCTTCTGTGGATGATCTTGACTTAATGTGTTGCCGTTTTGCTGACCAAGAAATGATATTGGACCCGAGAAACGTGCAAAAACTTCCTGTTGATCTCCGAGTATTTTTACAGCTAGCCCAATCACTATCACAGTAGGCTCTGAGAACTGAATCAGATTCTGATGTAAGATAAAGTCCCATTTTCATAGTGCATTTTAAGTACTTTAATACCCTTTTGAGTAAGTGAAAATCAGACATTGATGGTTAATGCATCTTATGGCACACAAGATTCACTGCAAACTACATGTCATGTCTTGTTAGAGTTAGGTATTAAAGCTTACCTACTAAGCTTCTAAAGTAGGTAGGGTCCTTAAATGGTTCTCCTTGATGTGGTACACAATCTAGTTGAAGAGGTAAAGGAGTAGCTATAGGGGCACAATCTCTCATTCTTGCAGTTTGAAGTAGATCCATAACATACTTTTCTTGGTTTAAAAAGAGACCAGTAGGGGTGAACTGAACCTAAATGCCTAAAAAGTAGCTTAAAGGACCCATATCTTTCATTCTGAACTTTTCATTTAGAGCTGCCAGAAGTTTCCCAACCAAAGCTTGATCATTTCCTTTGAGGACCATATCATCAACATACAGAAGTAGGAACATAATGCTTTTTCCTTGTTGATATACAAACAGAGAGGGATCCTCTTTGCTGCATGCAAACCCAAATTCAATGAGGTAGGAGCTAAATTTGTCAAACCAAGCTCTTGGAGCCTGTTTTAAGCCGTAAATGGCTTTGTGTAGTTTGCAGACATAATCCAGATGCTTTATGTCTTCAAATCCTAGAGGTTGTCACATATACACGGTTTCAACTAAATCACCATGCAAAAATGCATTCTTCACATCAAGCTGTTTTATATCACATCTCTCCACAACAGCAAGATGAAGGACTGCTCTCACTGTTGCTGTTCTAACAACAGGACTGCATGTCTTCAAGAAATCAACTCCTTCTTCTGTTCATAGCCTTTGGCAACTAGGCGAGCTCTTAGTTTATCTAATATTCCATCTGCATTCAGGTTTGCCTTAATTACCCATCTACATCCTAACAGATTGATTTCACTTGGGGGTAGTACTAAACTCCAAGTTCCTGTCTCATGACATGTGTCTATTTCTTCTCCCATTGCAGCATTCTAGCCTTGATGAGCTAGAGCTGCAACAACAATGGTTGGTTCTGCAGGTATGTCTTTAACAGCAAACATTACATACCTGGGATTGGGCTTATGGATGCTTGTTTTGCCCCTTGTCATCATAGGGTGAAAGTTTGTTGGTGCAGATTCTGATTCAACTGTGGTAGGATTTGTTGTAGTTTCTACTGAACCAGTATTTGTTGCAGGTTCAGTTGTAGTAGGCCCATTCTCATTATCTGTTGTAACTAGTGTGTAGTTGGATCTGCAACAGCCTTTTTTGGAATTCCATAGTCATGAGTGTCATTTTCAGGTAAGAACTGTTCTAGTGAATCTGAAGGAACAACAATTGTAGTCTTCTATGGATTTGAAATTTTAGAATCACCATGATTCAAATCCTCAGAGAGTTACATTGTTGTTCTGAATCTACTCATCCTTGTTTAGAGTACTAGGCAGAGAGAAGAGGAGTTGTTGCAGGTGGGAGAAAACTTTTGAAGTTGTCAGTATAAGGAAACCTTTGTTCATCAAACAAGACGTGACGACTGATATATACCCAACCTGTAGGAGGATGAAGGTACCTATATCCTCTATACTTTTCATAATACCCAAGGAAAACACACAATAATGACTTTGGATCAAACTTGTTTATAGTGTAAGGCCTCAGATATGGATAAAAGGCATACCCAAATACTCTTAATGCTGTGTAGACAGGAGCTTGACCACTTAATGACTCAAAAGAACTTGTAAGCTTTTCATTAATTGATGTAGGAAGTAGATTAACCAGTTAATTAGCTGTAAAAATGCTTCCACCCAACGACTTTGTGGCAATTGTCCCTGAAACAACATTGACATTCCCAGCTCAACAATATGTCTATGCTTTCTCTCTGCAAGACCATTATGTTGTGGTGTGTGAGGGCAGAAGAGAAAGTGCATATTCCACATGCTTCTAAATGGCTGAGAAGTTGCTTGTTCACAAATTCTCCTCCTCCATCACTCTAAAACACACTAATTTTCTCATTAAACTGATTTTCAGCCATCCGTTGAAACTTTTTGAATGTTGAAAATACCTCTGACTTGAGTTTAAGTGGATAAAACCAACATAACCTTGAGAAATTGTCAATGAATACAACGTAATAACAGAAACCCTGAACTGACACAATAGGTGCAAGACCCCAAACATCACAATGTATCCTTTCTAAAGGTTTAGAAGCTCTGTAAACTGATCTAGAAAATGGAAGCCTGCAAGTTTTCCCTAATTGACAAGACTCACACAATGACAAAGTTGTCTTATTGAATGAAATAGCTTTTATTGAAGATAGGTGTTGAAGGACTTGATGGTGTGGATGTCCCAAGCGTTTGTGCCATACTTCATCACTAGTGCTTTGCTGTCTTGAGGAATAGAAAGCAAGAAACTGAGGATTATCCACCCTATAGAGTCCATTATGCTTTCTTCCCTGACTAAGAATCTGACTTGTCTGCTTGTCCTTAACATAAACAGTTTGTTAGTCAAAAGTGAATGAACAAGGGTAGTCATCTGTAAGTTAGGAGACAGAGAGCAAATGTTTTGCTATTTCAGGGCATACAAGAACATCATTAAGAGGATGTAACTGTTGGAATGACTGCAGAACCACATGAGTGATTGGCAGGAAGTTACCATTCCCCAACATTACTTAATCCATACCAGCATAGTGCTTAACATTCTAAAGCTGCTGAGTTGTGTTGGTTACATGATGAGTAGCTCCTACGGCTGGGAAACATTCACTTCCACAGTAGTCACCATGATCTAAAACTTTCATTGCAGCAAGAGCTTGAAAGGTGTCAGCTTGAAAAGATTAATCAAACCGCTTGTAACACTTAAGTGCATCATGTCCACATTTTCCACAGATCTGACATGTAGGTCTATTGTCTGAATAGGAGCCACGACCACTGCCTTGTCCAAACTATTTAGGAAAGCCACTGCCTTGTGTTGAATATGAGCTTCTACCACGACCACCTCTGTTCTGTCCTCTTCCTCGACCTGAATAGCCTCCTCTTTCGGTGTAGAAAGCTTGATGAGGGTTTACATCAGTGGAGACTTGATAGGCTTAAAGCTTGTCATCAAATTTTGTAAGCTTATACACCACATCTTCAAAACATGGTCCTGGGATCTTGTCCATAGAATCCTCAATGACTGTTGCAATAGACTCATATTCTCTCCCTAAGCCACTTACGGCACCATAGATCTTTTCTTGTTCTGAGATTGGAGAGCCTATGGAGTCTAGTTGATCACATAGAGCTTTAATATCTGACAAATATTAAGCTAAAGATCTATCTCCCTTTGTTTGAATCCTTCTCTACAGATCTAGCATCCTAGTTCCAGAAATCCAGTTATACTTCTTAGCAAGATAGAACCATACCTCTAGTGACGATCTGAGACCATAAATACTCTTCAACACATCTTCAGATAGAGATCCAAACAGCCATGCCATGATAAGTTGATCTGTACAGACCCATTTGAGAAACTCCGGATTGCTTCTCTCAACAACTTGATCTCCATTACATATTGCAATCATTGGAGAAGGTCTTGACACAACTCCTGTAACATATCCAAGTAGGAGATGACTGTTGAGAAATTGCTCAAACTGAAGCTTCCATGAGATATAGTTTTTCATCCAGCTTTAGTGTGACGTACTGAGAAATAGTTAAGGTTGCAGGTGAAAATAAATCAGAAGGAGCCTCCATGGCTCTGATACCATGAAGGTAAAAGCAGAATTGAAGAACAGAGCAATAAGTGGCTGATAAGGATAAACTGAATACTGCATTCTTATATCTTGATTAGGTCATAAATACATAGCATCATATTTATACTGACAATAAGAACAATTTAGAGAAAATCCAGGTGGCCTGACAGCTCATGATTGACACTCTGAGAATGCATCAAATTTGTTTGATAGCAGGATTTGGTGAGGGGGTGGCATTGTACGTTCAACACACGCAGAGTGTGTGCTGCTTTTGACCAAGCTAGCCGTTGAAGTGTTTTGTGACTTCATGGGCTTGTTTATATGGGTTGTAGGCTTCATAATATCAATATCTCCGCCATGGAAAGACATGTCGCGAAGAAGAAGACCTCTGATGAGATTCCGTTTGATCTTATGCTTGGCATATTCAAAGGGTTACCCGTAAAAACTCTAGCGAGGTTCCTTTGCTTATCGAAAGAATGTGCATCCATCATTCGTAACCGAGATTTCATGAAAGCGTACTTGGTCAAGTCTTCGACGATGACTCGTCCCCAAAGTCTCATCTTCGCATTCAAAGACATCAGGTTACGTTCCTCGATGCATTTCTTCTTCTTAATGAGTCTACCCGAAGAACGAGGTGAATCATCATTTGATGTAACAACCTACCATATGAATTGTAATCCTCTAACATACACAACTTACTCTGCCTCTGTTCATGGTTTTGCCATGGACCTCCTTCTTATCTCATGATGTTATAACCCTAGCACTAGAAGATCCATTACTTTGCCTAAGATCGATTCTGAGAGGAAAGATATGTACCACTTCTTGGGTAATGATCCCATCAGTGGTGATTACAAGGTGTTGTGTATGGTGAAAGGATTGCCAGATTCTTTAGCTCAGGAGCTCAAGGTTTTGACATTGGGAAAGGAGAATTCTTGGAGGGTGATTGAAGATTTTCCTCCTCACTATCTTGATTCTCTTGATATGTGTATCAATGGTGTTTTGTATTATGGAGTGTTTCTCGACCTTGACAAGATTTATGCAGTTATCAGTTTTGATGTTAGGTCGGACAACTTTGTCCTCATAAATCTACCAGAGTTACCAATATATATCTCGCTTTTTTGGCTAACAAGCTAAGAGGGAAAGCTTGCAATCTTGTTCTCTGGAATGTTAGATGGTAGAATCAGTGTGTGGGTTCTAGAAGATGCTTTGAAACATGAATGGTCGAAGAAGTTGGATGTTTTGCCTCCACTAGATGACGAGACTCACGATGGTTTTAATCCTTTTTGTGTTCCTGATAGAGGTAAGATTTCTTTTGGCCCGTGAAACTTTATGTTTTTCTCCTAACGATATAAGGCATGACTTAACTTTAATTTTTCAATGATGCAGGTGAAATTTTCCAATGATGCAGGTGATGATGCAAGTGATGCAGGTGATGACAAAACATCTATTTTGTTGCCAATGATGCAGGTGAATTTTTTTTGGCACCCTTCTTTGTTCAAAGTGAAAAACTATTTTATGTTTACTATTACAATATATACCAAGACAATGTTGAGAGAAGAATCTACATAGAAGGAATATTCACAGAGTTTAGGGATCCACTTTGGAATAAAGATTCATATCATTGCACATTATCTGTCTTCCCTGGTCAGATTAATAATCTCATGTTTCTCTAAAAGTGCTCGCTCTTATCTCCATTGAAATTTTTGATATTAATTAAGTTGTCATAACTTGGGAGATTTCATGATCTTTTGTCTTTTTTTTTTTTTTGGTGAAACTTTTTTTATGTTCATACTCTCAGCATTGTCTCTGGTTTTGCTTAGTATTTTTTGCTCTGGTTTTGCTTAGTGTCTCATGTATCTTTTAATGTTTATGTAGCCTCGTTGTATTGAACTTGTGTATTGCTGTCTCATCTTCTCTAATATAGAGGCCTCTTGTAGTTCTTTTTCATAATCCGGAATCTCCTAAATTTCCCATTTGATAGATAAATTTAGAAATATACATATTTTTGAAAACTATGAGCTAAAAATAAGGAGCTTCACATTGTTCGTAGAGAGATGAATATTAAAGAGGACATGTTCCTACCAAGTCTGTTAGATTTGTGTAGGAAATCATAACACATGGTCTTGCATCGGTTAGCTTTTGCTCAAATCTGTTGAGCATTTTATGAAGTTACAAATTATGGACAAAACCTAATGATAATTAGGTACGAGGTGGAAGCTAGTTATCATGTCTACTGATGGTAGTATGGTTTTGTGGGTTCTTGAGAATGCTGTGAAACATGAATAGTTAAAGAATGATTTATCATAGTTTTTACCTGCTTTTAACCATGATATAAGTCCGTTTTATTGAGTCTTTTGAGTATTTCTAGATTTTTAGAGTCTTTTCAGGAATTAGGTACGTTTGGAGTTAAATTGGATCTATTGAAGTTCTGGAGTATTTCGTAGCTGAAGCAGTTCGGGAACCGATGTGAAGCCTCAGTATCGACCGACACCACAGAGTGTCGATCGACAATGACATTTGGAAGAAACGTAACTCACCATTCCTCTATCGATCAATACTACTTATGGTATCGGTCGATACCGATATCCAAGAAAGAGAACGCGCAATTCTCAGCAAGCTTGAAGTTGGCCTTGAAGATTTCCTTATTTGTAATTAAGCCCAAAACATGTTTTAGCATTATAATTAGGTTTTTCAGCCACTTTAGAGATTAACAACTCATACCCGGAGATAGAGATTTTGCAACAGAGTTTTGGGAGAAGAACCTTGAACCCTCTTTGTATTCTTTACTCTATTTACTTTTTGAAATCTATTTTATTCATGATGTTTGTTTCATTCACCATGTCTCAGTAGATTCCTTGTTAAGTTTAGGGTTATGCAAAGGTATTTGATGAATTGTTAGATTGAAATGAATTGTTAGGAAAATCTATAGAGTTCTTCACCTTGACTTGTGAGTACTGCTTATTCTAGCTTCGCGACCTAGAATCTGTTATTAGGTTGATTAATTGGCACGAAAGTGTGAATAATTTCATGAAATAGTGTTTGGTGAGCAAAAGATCTATTCGCAAAGAAATTTAGTTTAGGATTTTGTGGACAATTGAACCATGATCATTAATGCTTGTTTGAATTCTTAGGATTTGCAAAGATTTTTGGAATTCTAGGTTTAGACATAGATAATCTTCGCAGCGACGGTTGGTTGATTTTACAGTTGTGTTTCAAGTTCAAGAACGGTGCTTATTATATTCCTGACATTCTATTTGATCTGCAATTCTGATTTACCTGCGAATTTCCCTAGGCTTAGCGCTTTCCTCCATTGATTTTACTACCCGTTTTTAATAGTTTTGCTGTTTTCAATTACTTTTATTTTACCTAGCTTGATTAATATTCTGAAACCTATTGAGTGATAATCTTGAGTCGTTGTGGTTCGACCCCAAACATACTGCAGCTACTGCTTAAGTACTTTTAAGGTATTATATATTGAGCATATCAAATTTTGGCGCTGTTGTCGGGGACTCTAATTTCGCCATTAGATTTTAGTTTAGAATTTTGATTAAGTTGTCGAGCATCGATCGACAGCCTTCAGGTATCGATCGGTACTCGTCTTAATCCCTATTACTTACGTGTTTTAACTTTTGTGTTTCAGGTGTATGCATAATCGTCAAACCAGAAGAAGCAAGAACAAGCAGTTGACTAATCTATCCAACAAAGAACTAGCTGATTTGGAGCGCTCGATCAGAAAGCAAAAGAAGCAAACAGAGATGAACAATCCAATTGTGCTCGCTCGCAATGATGTTGGGGTTTTGAGAGATCAGGAAGGTCATATGTGTAATGAGCAAGGACAGAGGGTTGATGCAGAAGGGAACATCGCTATCCCTGCACCGGTAGCCAATGAATTTATCCCACCAGCTGTGCATGGGAATGTTGGGAATGCCCTGGTTAATCGCGCCAGGATGCTTGGGGAGTACAACAGACCCGATCAATTCTATGCCAATCGGTCTGCAATTTAGACTTCAAACCCACAGGTTTCGGAGCGAATTCCTTTGCTTAGAAACTATTTCAGAACAGCGGATACACTCGCACTTACGGAAATTCATCTTACCAGACTCCACCACCCAAGACTCAGGAGAGCAAAGTTGAATCCATGCTTAAACAGATTCTTGAGGGGCAGCAGAAGATGACTGAGTTGATTTTAATGGGAAGATGGATGCCCTGTACACTGATCTAAATGGAAAAATCGAAGCTCTTAACATTCATCAGAAGAAGCTGGAAACTCAGGTTCCCCAGACAGCATAAACAGTTAAGAGACAAGATGGTTTTCTTCCAGGGAAGACGAGGAATCCAAGAGAACACATTCACGCTATCACCTTGAAGAGTGGAAAAGAAGTCAATCCAGGAGTGAAGAAAACTTATTCTGCAAAGCAGCTCGTTGATCTTGCTGGAGATGACAAAGATGAAGCTCCTGAAATTACACCGGTATCGATCGACACTCACCCAGTGTCGACCGATACCAACCTACATCGATCGATACCTGTTCAACGATCTGTTGAGGACGCTGCACAACGACCAGTATCGATCGACACTAGTCTGGATATCAAGAAGAAGCAGACCGCGGTGAACACAGGAAGGATTTACGTGCCCAAGATACCTTTCCCTCGACCTCCTACCAAGACTAAGAAGGAAGTGGAAGAAGCCAGATGCAGGGCAACGATAGAGAAGTTGGTTGTTGAACTCCCTTTCGTCGATGCTATCATGACTTCACCAGCCTTCAGAAGGTATATCAAGCGAATGGTATTTAGCAATGTGAACCTTGAGGAGGAAGTGCTGAGAATTACTCACGAGTGTAGTGCGATCGCGCTTAACAATATTCCAGAAAAGATACTAGACCCTGGAAGTTTCGTTTTAGACTGTACAATCTTTACAGAAAGGTTCGAGCGCTCTCTCTGTGATCTCGGTTCCAGTGTCAACCTTATGCCATACTCCGTGGCTAAGAGAATGGGAATGACAAACTTTACACCCACTAGAATCTCTCTAATTCTTGCTGATCGCTCAGTTTGATTTCTCGAAGGATTACTCGAGGACGTTCCAATAACGATCGGAGACTGTTTGGTCCCAACTGATTTCATAGTCCTGGAGTACGACGCAGAGCCAAAGGATCCACTCATTCTTGGCAGACGCTTTCTAGCTACAGCCGGAGCTCTGATAGACTGCAAGAATGAGAGGATATCCCTTAACATAGGTGATCTGATCATGACCTTCAACATGGAGAAGATGATGAAAAAGCCAACCATTGATGGGCAGACATTCTGTGTCGACACTTTCAGCGACATATCTGACAATTACTTCATGAGATACCATCTTGAGAACCCGCTAGAGAGAGCACTGGTCTGTTCACCTGACTCAGAGGTATATTCAAGTGAGGTTGCTGTTGGATACGCCAAGATGCTTGACAACAGCCATGAGGCATCGATCGACACCACTGAGGGTATCGATCGATACCAATCATTACTGTCCGAGGAATTGGTCAACACTCCTACGCAATCCGATTCATTTAGCAATTGGAGTGAGGAGAGAGCTCCTAAGCTCGATCTTAAACCACTTTTAGCTAATCTAAGGTATGTCTTTCTTGGTCCTAACTCCACATATCCTATCATTGTCAATTCTTCCTTGAACAACGCAGAGGTCGCTTTACTGATGAGCAAGCTGCGCAAGTATCGCAAGTATCGCAAAGCTGCGCAAGTATCGCAAGTATCGCAAAGCTCTCGGTTATTCTCTTGATGACATTTCAGGTATATCACCGGACTTGTGCATGCATCAAATTCATCCAGAGGACGAGTTGAAAGCTTCGATCGAACATTGGAGGAGACTTAATCCAAATCTGAAAGAAGTGGTGAAAAAGGAGATAATGAAACTTCTGGAAGCAGGGATCATCTACGCCATTTCCGACAGTTCTTGGGTCAGTCTAGTTCATGTGGTACCTAAGAAAGGAGGATTCATTATTGTAAGGAATGAGAAGGACGAGCTGATCCCGACAAGAACGATCACTGGGCAACAGATGTGCATCGATTACAGGAAGCTGAATGCTGCTACTAGGAAGGATCACTTCCCACTGCCATTCATCGATCAGATGCTGGAGAGGCTGGCGAGTCACCCGTATTACTGTTTCCTTGATGGGTACTCAGGCTTTTTCCAGATCCGATACATCCAGACGATCAGGAAAATATGACATTTACATATCCTTATGGCACATTCGCTTGCAGAAGAATGTCATTTGGATTATGTAACGCTCTAGTCACTTTCCAGAGATGTATGATGTCTATCTTCTCAGACATGATCGAGGAGTTTATGAAGGTGTTTATGGATGACTTTTCGGTTTACGGATCTTCATTTAAAGGTTGTCTCGATAACTTATGCAAGGTACTACAGAGGTGTGAGGAGAAACATCTGGTCCTAAACTGGGAAAAGTATCACTTTATGGTTAAGGAAGGCATTGTTCTGGGGCACAAAGTTTCTAAGGCTTGGATCGAAGTTAACAAAGCTAAGATTCAGGTAATGACAAGCTTTCTGCCACCAACATCTGTGAAGAATATTCGAAATTTCCTTGGTCATGCCGGGTTCTATCGACGATTCATCAAAGATTTCTCTAAGCTAGCCCTCTCACTTACTGCTCTTCTTTGTAAGGATATCACCTTCGATTTCATACCCGAGTGTCTTGTCACATTCGAACAGATTAAGAAGGCATTGGTCAGTGCTCCTGTTGTTCAACCACCAGATTGGAACCTCCCTTTCGAGACTGTGCGATGCGAGCGATTTTTCAGTTGGGTCAGTTCTGGGTCAAAGGAAGGACAAGAAGCTCCATGTCATCTACTATGCCAGCCGAACGTTGGATGATGCTCAGAAGAACTACAGTACTACAGAGAAAGAGTTACTCGCCGTTGTTTTCTCTTTTGAAAAATTTCAATACTATCTGATCGGGAGTAAGGTGACCGTTCATACTCATCGTGCTGCTCTCAAATATCTGCAGCAGAACAATGATCTCAAGCCTCACCTATGTCGTTTGGTTCTTTTGCCCCAAGGTTTTGATATTAAGATTAAGGACAAGAAAGGTGTAGAGAATGGAGTTGCAGACCACCTCTCGCGAATGAGGATTGATGAAATCGTGCCTATTGATGATACCCTCACGAGATTTTAAAATCTCCCCGAGACCAGAAATTCAGTATCGATCGACACCCATCCAGTGTCGGTCGACACCCGCTACCTGCCGAAGCTGTTTTGGCTACAGACGACTCTTATGCTGAGGAATTTCTAGCTGATGTAGCTACTCATGCTCGACCATGGTATGCCGACATAGCCAATTATTTTGCTGCAGAGGACGAGCCAAAGCATCTCAAGAAATATGAAAGGAATAAATTTATGCGCGATGTTAGAAGGTTCTTATGGGATGAGCCTTACTTGTACAAGCACTGTTCTGACGGGATGTACAGAAGATGTATCGCCGAGATTGAGATATCAGAGGTGCTGTATCACTGTCATGGGTCTGAGTATGTTGGGCACTTTGCCACGTTCAAGACAGTCTCCAAGGTTCTTCAAGCAGGTTTCTGGTTACCTAAGCTGTTCAAGGACGCTCATTCTTTTATCTCACATTGCGATGTCTGCCAGAGGAGAGGGAAGATCAGTAAGCGACATGAGATGCCACAGAACTTCATCCTCTAGGTCGAAGTTTTTGAATGTTGGGGCATCGATTTTATGGGACCGTTTCCTCCGTCACGGCAGAATAAGTACATCTTGGTTGCTAAGGATTATGTCTCCAAGTGGGTGGAAGCGATTGCTAGTCCTACCAATGACTCTTCAGTGGTCCTGAAGCTGTTCAAAACCATTATCTTTCCTTGATTTGGAGTACCTCGAATCGTTATAAGTGATGGTTGCACTCACTTTATCAACAAGGTTTTCGAAAAGCTGCTGAGGAAATATGGTGTGCATCATCGCGTAGCTACTCCTTATCACCCTCAGACGAGCGGACAGGTTGAGGTTTCCAACAGACAAATCAAAGAGATTCTGGAGAAGACAGTTTGCAGTACACAGATGGATTGGGCCAAAAAAATTGGACGACACGCTTTGGGCCTATCGGACCGCTTTCAAGACACCACTTGGCACCACACCATTTCACTTGCTGTACGGGAAAGTGTGTCATCTTCCAGTTGAGATCAAGCACAAAGCAGTATGGGCTACCAAACTAATGAATTTTGACATTAAGTTTGCTGCACAAAGGCGATTGGTTAGACTGAATGAGCTGGATGAGATCAGACACCTCGCCTATGAAAACTCCAAGCTGTACAAGGAAAGGACTAAGGAATATCACGACAAGAAGATCCTCTCTCGCCACTTCGAACCAAATGACCAGGTACTTCTGTATAACTCTCGTTTGCAGTTATGTCCTGGGAAATTACATTCTCGTTGGTCAGGTCCCTTCACAATCAAGGAAGTCCGCCCACATGGTGCAATCGTATTGATAAATGCTGAGGGCAAGGAGTTCACTGTCAATGGACAGCGGGTGAAACACTATTGGGCAAAAGCTACTATTCCAGACGGCCACATAATGCTCCTTCATTTCCCCCATCGCTCGACACCGAACACCATCCCCACAATCTTTCACAACTTTCTCATTTTTTCACCGATTTGAGTAAATCCAAAGCCTAATCCAATCGGATTTTCATCCTCATTGTCATTCCAGCATCCATATTTTCGATCTGCAAGGTATGAAACTTAAAATCTCAATCTATAAATTCGATGACAGGTTTGTAGAACTCGATTTTACCTCTTGTGTTTTACTTTCTTGAATGATTCTCACTTCCTGGATAGTTTTAGAAGCATTTCGACACCCTCCATAGGCTTGAATGTGCTTGATTTGCATGTTGGATTTTTGAGATTTTCGATTCTTGACAATGTGGAAAACGGTTGTGATTTTGATTTGGTGTCGAACTGGACATGTATAGTTGATTGTTGCTGGTGTGTTGCTTACTGTCATGGTACAGGAGATAGATGTGTTGGTGTGACTTGTTGTTGGCTTGTCTTTGTTCGCAGATGGCACCCCGAAAGAAGCGACGACACTCGGAAGCTTCAGGCTCTAATCCACCACAACATGAGTACAATCTACAGGATCCAGTCGAGGCTTTAGATGGGTCGTTTTGGCATGCAGGTGTTGTGGCAGCTTGTCTCACCAACGACCGTTACAGGGTCCTGAAAGGAGGCTTCACCAACGACACGGGCCCTCAGAGCTTTCTTGTGGTCCACTCTAGCAACCTACGAGCTGCACCACACCGCACACCGTCTCCCTCCGCACCCGCTGTTGCTGCTAGACCTCCCTGGCCTAAGCTAGAGGGGAAGAGGATTATTTCGAGGAGAGCTTGGGCGGGTACGCCTAAAGAGGAGACCGAGAGCGAGGCCTGCATCTACAGGCCTATCGCCGAAGAGTGGGACGACTATGATACGCTGTTCTACAACGAATGGTTGCACGTCGTTGTGGTTCCTACGCGTTTCATTGACCCTCACACTATGCGCTGTCTGGGAATCGATGTGGAGCTCTCATGCATGCTCGACAAGATTGGCCTGGGAACTTTGCACACGCGACAGTACGACCTCTACCCCGATCTGGTCCACCAATTCCTTGCGACTGCACGCGTCTACTACAGAGACGAGGTCCACCGTGACGCACTGGAGGGCACTCTGACTTTTCTAATATGGGGCATAAGTTACAGAGTGCCGATCCCTGACCTCTGCGACATCCACGGTGTCGACCGCAACCTCAGGCAGGTAGCTCTGCCTACTCAGTTTCACGATGTCCAGGTCTTTTGGGGACACATCGGTCTTGGAGCCTACTACTCCAAGACCACCACGCAGATGGACGTTCGACACCCCACTCTTCGCTGCATTGCACGCATATTGAGCAACACTCTCCTTTGCAAGATAGAGCCAAACAAGATGCGAATCTCTGAGCTGCTACTCCTCTACAAGGCTGTCGGCGACCACATTCCGGAGGATCGATATGAGTGGCCCGATTTGAACCTCGTGGTCAACATGGGTGCCATCTTCGCGCACCACTTGGTCTCTCTGAAGACCAAGCCTTTCTCCGGACGCAACTATGCCATTGCGCGGAAGACCGAGTCCTCACTCACTCCCATCTTCGAGCACTTTGGCATCTCCACTTCAGAGTGCTCGATTGTCACAGCTCGCTCCCTCATGGATGAGCAGCATCTACAGCACATGCATTGCCTAAAGCCAACACGGCATTGGTGTCTTCCCACGACTGATGGCGAGCTCTTTGTGCAGCTCCCCAACCGAGCACTGACCACTATCGGCGGTGATGCTTCCCAGCTGCGATTTGATCCAGACCCCAGCCTGCTCTCGGTTGCCCTGGCCACACGTGTACGTGCTGCACCATGCATTCCCCTTATTCCGACAGATGCTGATGCCGCACCCACTCCTGACTTTGCTGGAAGTCACTCTCTTCGTTCACGACGCCAGCCTACGTCTGCTCCTGCACCTTCATCTCATCCCCTTACGGATCTACCGATAGAGACTGCCACCTTTCAGAGGTATGTCGTGGAGAGCTTGCAGAGAATTTGGGCAGTTGTCTCTCGTTGCAGCTGCAAATCTTTGGCAGACGCTCGTTCACCAGCACCTGAACCATCCTCTCGTTTCGATCTCTCTGATGACGATGATTCAGATGATTAGACTCTCTGTTTCCTGTGGTTTCACGTTTTTCTTTCCTTTTTCTTTTTCCCTTTAATTTTTCTTTTCCTTTGAACTATTGTGTCTCATGTCAGTACTCTATTTCTCCTGAACTTGTGGCTTTATTATGATCTTGTTGCTTCTAACTTCTGTGCCAGTGATCTAACAGCGCTTCAATCTAACATCTGGATTTCTTGGCATGAATTTTTGGCATCATTTTCACGACAACGAGGTCCCTGTATCGATCGATATACACTTGGTATCGGTCGATACTTGGCAGTATCGGTCGATAACCACTATCACACACGGGTAAACTTTGTGCACTTCATCCAGCCACTCTGTTCTTTTGCTTTTTTTTTTTGCCATCTCTGGGTTTGATAACACTGTGGACAGTGTTGTTTAAGTCTTGGGAAGGTAATTGCTGACATGGTGTTTGTTTTTCTTAGAGTCAATTATTTTTGAGTCAAAATTTGTTTTATTGAGTCAAATCCTGTTGGAGATTAAGATCTTTTTCTTGAATCTATTGATCTGACCTTGATTTTGAGTGACCAGTGTTACAGAATCAGTTCTAGATCGACTAATGAAAAATCCAAAGACTTGCGTCTCAAAAATTGATTTGTATATGCGAAGCTAAAAAAGAAAAAAAATAAAGAAAACATAAAAAGAGATAAGTCTGGGGGGAGGAAAACAATACCAAAAGTATGTAATTTGGGTGGTTCTTTTGTCGTGATATCGTATGAGGAAGAGTCTAGAAGGTTCTTGAACATTGGCTGCAGTGATGAATTTGGCGATGAGGGTTTGGTTGGATGATGCTGTGAGATATTGTGTGGAATCTGGGAAGTTGTGAATGCCTACGGAGAAGTACATGGTGGTTAGATTTGGAACTGGTTAGGTGATATCTGGAAAGCTTGGGAAAAGGGTCATTGCAATGCTTCAAGAACAAGTGAGTCTCCGTGTTTTCAAACCTCTTCCTCTGGTTTGGTTTTTTGTTTGCTTGAGGGCAAGCAAAGACTATGTCTGGGAGAGTTGATATATCATGGTTTTTACTCGCTTTTAACCATGATATAAGTCTGTTTTATTGAGTCTTTCGAGTATTTCTAGAGTCTTTTAGAGTCTTTTCAGGAATTATGTACATTTGGAGCTAAATTGGATCTATTGAAGTTTCTGGAGCATTTCGGAGCTGAAGCAGTTCGGGAACCGATGTGAAGCCTCAGTATCGACCGACACCACAGATTGTCGATCGACACTAACATTTGGAAGAAACGTAACTCACCATTCCTCTATCGATCGATACCACTTATGGTATCGGACGATACCGATATTCAAGAAAGAGAACGCGCAATTCTCGGCAAGCTTGAAGTTGGCCTTGAAGATTTCCTTATTTGCATTTAAGCCCAAAATGTGTTTTAGCATTATAATTAGGTTTTTCAGCCACTTTAGAGATTAACAACTCATACCCAAAGATAGAGATTTTGCAACAGAGTTTTGGGAGAAGAACCTTGAACCCTCTTTGTATTCTTTACTCTATTTACTTTATGATATTTATTTTATTCATGATGTTTGTTTCATTCACCATGTGTCAGTAGATTCCTTGTTAAGTTTAGGGTTATTCAAAGGTATTTGATGAATTGTTAGATTGAATTGAATTGTTAGGAAAATCTATAGAGTTCTTCACCTTGACTTGTGATTACTGCTTATTCTAGCTTCGCGACCTAGAATCTGATATTATGTTGATTAATTGGCACGAAAGTATGATTAATTTCTTGAACTAGTGTTTGGTGAGCAAAAGATCTATTCGCAAAGAAATTTAGTTTAGGATTTTGTGAACAATTGAACCATGATCATTAATGCTTGTTTGAATTCTTAGGATTTGCAAAGAAATTTGGAATTATAGGTTTAGACAAAGTTAATCTTCGCAGCGACGGTTGGTTGATTTTACAGTTGTGTTTCAATTTCAAGAACGGTGCTTATTATATTCCTGACATTCTATTTGATCTGCAATTCTGATTTACCTGCGAATTTCCCTAGGCTTAGCGCTTTCCTCCATTGATTTTACTACCCGTTTTTAATAGTTTTGCTGTTTTCAATTACATTTATTTTATTTAGCTTGATTAATATTCTGAAACATATTGAGTGATAATCTTGAGTCTTTGTGGTTCGACCCCTAACATACTGCACCTACTGTTTAAGTACTTTTAAGGTATTATATTTGAGCATATCAAAGAAGATATTTGTCTTGCCTAATTCATGGATAATTTTAGCTTAGTGCTCACTTAATTATCATCATTTCGTTAACATCACTGATGCGGGTGAGTCTATTTTGGCATCGATTTATTTTTGCGAACTACAATTTTATGTTCTCTATTATGATCTTAAAAGAAATAATTTGAGAAAAGTTGGGATAGAAGGATGACCCTAAGCTGTTAATTATGTTGCAAGAAACGACCACCTTGTTTGCTGTCCTAACACATCTATAGGTCTTCCGTTGTAGTTACATGGGAGGTTTCATGATCCTTGTCTTTATTCGCAACATTTAATATTTGGTAGCTATTGTAATTTTGCTTTCTTAATATGTAATCTATTTCATTTCCAATTTGTCCGTTTGGCTTAAGAGCCTCACCTTCACATAACAGTTAAATGGTTCTTGTTTGAGTTACTTTTGCAACACATTTCAGCAATAGTATGTCTGTGTGTGAAGCCTAAGGATGCCTGACTCAGTTTTAAATTCGAATTAGCTGGTTTGACAATCTTGCACTTTGCTAGTTGATAACTCGAAAACTTCTTTGATAGCTAGAAAACTCGGACTTTTATGAAAATCAATCAGTTAACAAAAAATACTGTATATAAGCGAATTTGTGAAATTTCTATTATACATATGATTGATGAGGGATAAATAAAAATATTTAAAAAATGTTTACTTGCATATCACATACTATAGAAGATTGAATTTTACAGTTTTTAGTTAGATAAAGATTATTTCAATTTATTTTTGTTTTAAATGCATTTCATTAAAGCATTTATATGGGATTAAAATTACTAAGAAAAATTCTTGAAACAACACGTAATTTTTTTTTAATATATATAAGTTTTTGGTCTTGCCGGTTTTTTATTATTTGAGATTTGTTTTGCAGTGTTTTTTTTGTTTCGTGTCTAATCTTGTACTTTTTTAATTTGGTTGTTTTTTCTGTATTTTTCTCTTTATTTTCTTAAATGAATGTTTCTCTCTAAATTTTACCTTTAGTAACTATTTTAGGAACAAGATATTGAAGTCTGTCTTTCTGTTCATCCTATTATCTCATTAATTAATGTACCATAACCTTTACCTTCATAACCTATGATTTTATTTTTAAGATACAGATCTTATATGCATTTAAAGCTTTTAAAGATAAATTTAATTTCCTGCCAAAGATTTTATTTTCAAGATATACAAATATTATATCTAGGTATAGGGGTTAGAGATAAAATTTACCATAACCTTTACCTTCATAACTTAAGATTTTATTTTTAAGATACATAAATGTTATATGCATTTAAAGGTTTTAAAGATAAATTTAATCCCCTGCCAAAGATTTTATTTTTAAGATACACAAATATTATATGTAGGTATATAGGGGTTAGAGATAAATCTAATTCCGTGCATGGCATGGCATGGGATAACACCTAATTAATATTTATTAATTTAGTAAAATTTGCAGAAAAAAATAACATTTACTTAGAACTGTATATAAAGTTATTAACATATGCATTGTGCTAATTAGTTATCAGTCTCTTCAAACCTTTCATATTTGAAAAAATCGTTTATTTAAAGTGAATTAAGATGGAAGACTTCCGACTAGATGGTGATATGATCATATCAAAAACGCTAACACGAACTGATGTTGATCAACATGGACGTCTGTTTTTACCCAAAAACCAAGTGCTCTCCGTCGTACAAAAGATGAAAGATGTTACAGAGGAGAGTTTGCAAAAGGGTATTAAACTCGAAGTTCTAGACATCATTGAAAAAGATTCATACTCTGTTATCTTGAAATCTAGGAGCACCACCAATGACTATATTCTAGCATCGGGTTGGAGCATTATCAAGTATTCCCTAGACCTCCAAGAAGGTGACATTATCAAACTATATTGGGATTACTTGAATTACAAGTTCATTATTCACAATTTTGAATGCAGCTTAATTCCCATAATTAAAGGGTGATGTGATGAAACGTATATGTTCGCTTACAACTTTCTTCTGCTTTCCTATTTTAATTTGCATTAATTCTCTTTTCGATTTTATATCTTCATGATAACTATCTTTAGATGTAAATATCTTATATGATAAAATATAGTTGGTTCAAAACACAAGCTCTGAAAATTTGATACGTTGTATCTTTCCTTTTAACATGTGTATTTTTCTCATCCAAAAACCATAATTGATAGATTTAGTTATGGGTCTGATTGGTTAGACTCTAGTTTTAAATTTTTAACTGTGCAATTTAGACTGTGCATTTTTTTTCTTGCTGTAGCTTTATGATTTTGATTTTGACTTTTTTAAAAGGAAAGCATGAATTTTTTGGTAGTTTTTTTTTTAAAAGCATGATTCGTAAATTTATCTATAGCGTTTTTTTATAAAAAAAGGAAAACATGATTAATAAATTTAATGATCAAAATCATGTTGCTTTATAAATTCAAAAAGGAAAACATGCTATAGATGTATGAGGAGATGCAACTATGAACCTAACTTGTTTCATGTTTCATGATCTTTGGTTGCTGAGTTTCTTTAAAATTCACAGACACTTTGTTCCCATTTGAACTTGCATAGTACTGTTTACCTATTTCACGACTACGCAGATCTATTTAACTTTCACATTTTTGCCGAAGATCATGATCATAATAATTAGTTTATATTGCCTCTAGCATTTCTCAAATGATGTTTCATTTATTAATGATTTCTTAAAAGTTGATAATATTGTCATTCTGAGTTTATGAGACCAAGCATCTCTTAGCAACTGTGACTTTGAGGCCATATTTCATGTGAAGGACTATGGAAGAAGCTGGCTCGATCTTGTGCCCTTCAACGACCTTGGTGTCATAATTTCGTATAATCTCAACAGCCACTGTCTTCATCTGCAAGAAAGACAAATTTTTCCCCAAACAGTTTCTTGGACCGGAATTAAACACGAAGAACTTGAAAGAAGGTTCATGTTTTAAGCCTCCATTTCTCTCATAGATCCATCTCTCAGGTTTGAATTCAGGCGCGTCTTCTCCCCACACGGTCTTCATCCTCCCCAACGCATAAACAGAGAACAACATCTTCCAGTTTGCATCGACTTTGTGTCCACTTGGAAGCACATCTTGCTTTATGGGAGACTTTCGCTCGAACGGGATTGGAGCGTAGAGGCGTAGTGAGACTCACAATGCACCATGCAAATACACCATCTTGTTTAGCTTGTCTGCATCTAAAGTCTAAACTCATTCCGGTAGATTTGTGTTGTTGATCTCTTGGCGGATCTTGGTCACAGCTTCAAGGTTCTTGGAGAGCAGCCAAAAGAACCGAGTGAAAGTTGTTGCAATGGCGTCTCTTCCAGCAAGCATGAAACTCTTGATGATGTCTTTGAGGAAGTTATCATCTCTTGGGTTCAAAAGCTCATACTTGGAAGTATCTAGATTAATGTAGACGCTTAATAAATCCTCATCATGAGCTTCTTCTCCAATATTGAAGTGATGAATTATTATCTCCTCTCTCTTTGAAGATATACATTGCACATGATCTGTCGAAAGCAGCATAGCTTTCGTCATCTTCTTCTCTTCTCGAACTCCAATCCAGCTTTGCAGCTTCCACAATATCATAGGCTTAACATGTCTATACACAACTACTTCTTCGGCATCATCCATAGCATTCGCGTACTCGGTCTTTGGCACGACCAGTGCTGATTTCCTCATATCCTCCCATAGTTTAGAATCAGCAGTGAAGATCCCGTTTCCTAGGAAATCGAACATCTCTTTGAACTCCGGTCCTTTGTCATAGTTGGAGAAGTTTGAGCTAAAAACGTGTTGAATGTTTGCAGGATCTGCAGTGATCAGCATGTTCATTTCAGAGAACCATGGGCCTTTGAATAAAAATGAGTTGGAGACCTCGAGAATCTCTGCAACATAGTCATTAATCCTATGAATCATGACGAGAACACCAGGAAGCATCCCAAAAACTGGCCAGTTTCTAGGTCAAATTTGATGGGGTTTCTTGTGGATCAAGAAATGGAAGAAGATAAAGATAAGAAAAGCTATGAAGAGATCAAGTAAGCCATTAGTATAAAAGGTTTGTGTTTCTTGGATTTTACAAAAGATAGAGAGACAAGAAACTTGGTTTTGGTTTTTTGTTATATTTATAGTTATATTTAGTACTACTTTCATTAATGAGATGGGTCAGAAATGTAGTTAACTCCAATATTGTCAGCATGGTGTTCTTACCTCGTCCAGGTTCAGGACTTCAGAACTGTCAAACTTCCATGGCATGGAGGCGCCATGGGTAGAGCTATGATGGGGTTACATGTCATTGACATTTATTATTATATTTCTACGTATCTTTTTTTCGGGCAAACAGATTTCTACATACTCCTCTCTAGTCTCTATTATCTCTATTATATCTTAACTAGGTAAATATCCGCAGCATTTTAAAGAAAATATTTAGTTAAATATAAGCATAATTATGAATGTTAATAATTAGTTTGTCTTGTATTTCTTTATATATAAGTTTTAGTTTTAGGGTATATTTTTGTTTCAATTGGGATATTATTTGGACTTTAGATATTAGAATTTTTTTGTATTTATATGAAATAATTTTGTTTTATTATTATTCTCCTTTTTATTAATAATTCATATAGTTTTTTTCAAAAAGTAATTATAATTACTCATTATCATTGATTTGGAAACTAATTATGAATGTAAGCCTTTATGTTCTGGCAAACAATAATTTTTAAGATGGTTAATAGAATAAATGTCCCGTTTTTAATTTAAGAGTATATTTGTGTTATCCAATCAGACAATTCACATCCTTTATTTGGGCTTGGAAGTCGCGTAATTTACAACACGTCGACCAATATATTGCACTTCGATTCAATTCAAATTAGAGAGTTTAAAAGACTCAAAGCAAACGAAAAGTGGACAGAGAGCTTTATCATAAAAGTCAAATCTTAACCCTAATTATATGGATTATTCTTGATTAGAGCTTGTAACTTATTAATTCAATTTGGTGAGCCATCTTTTATGCTTTGACTGCTAAAAGAATATGTAATCGAAACTTAGACTTTATATCCTGAGAAACTTAGTTACTGTTTTTTGTTGAAAGGTATGCACTGGTGTGACGATGCATAGCTACGATCATGTGAAATCTCTTTGCAGTGAGCTTTAGGATTTCATGAAACAACAAAATTTCTCGACGATATCATCCTTTCCGCCCCAATTTTGTTGTGTTGTTTGTTGGCTTAAGCATTCGTTGAAGCAGCGAAAATTCAATTCTTGATTGTGAAATTTAATGAAAATATTCTACTTCTAGATTATGAAAAGTTCAAGTCTTTTTCAATTGTTTTTGGTAGTTATGTGTCTGAAAGAACAATTAGCTTCATTTTTTAATTTGTGCTCTCAATCATCTTCACTACTTATTTGTGTTTTTTTTTTGTTGTAGTATAATATTTTTGCATCAATATCCTAAAACACAAATAATAACACATATATATACCCTAAAACACAAATAATAACACATAAAAATCATGACTACATTTGTTAAAACTTTTACACAGTACAATGATTTTATTTAGTAAAATTTAACATCCTATCAATTTTATTTATATTTTATGTTTAGGGTTTTTGTGGTTTTTTTCTTCAACATTATGGTTTTTGCGATAACATATTATTAATAACAATTGCCGATTGTAATAAATTTTAAAATATCAAGTTTTTGTTGTTGTCCAAATCAATTGAAAAACTGATGAAAATTATGAATTTTGGTATTAAAATTATAAATAAAAAATATGATTTACTATAAAATAATTGATCTTAAATAATTTGGATAAAAATATCGAAAATCTTAGCGACCTATGAAAATATAACACATGTCCCAGTCTATTTATTATTATAAAATTTTTTGACCAATCAGTATGCTCACGTGCCTAAGGGCATTTTCGTTATTAGTTACCTCTCAGTTAACCTATTATGTGAATAGTGAAAATTGGACAACAAATTAATAAGTTTACCATCATTAGGAAACTAGTCTAACAATGTTTTCCTATTTCAGTAAAGTTTTTCTAACCCTATCGCACCGTAAAGTAAATCTACTATCAAGTAAAATAAGTATACCACAAAGTTTATGCTATTTCAGTAATTTCTTTCTTAGATTTAATCTACCATGGGGAGAAATCTACTGCAACTAAAAACATATACTTTATTATATAAAGTATGATTTAAAAGGTTCTAACTCACAAAATCGTGATACGTATCATGTTTATTGATAAGATTTGGACATGTGTTTATCAAAGATTATATTAAGGAAATTAGAGAAAAAAGATAATTAACTATCATTATTCAGCAAATGTATATTCTACAAGGAAATAATACAAATTACAAATTCGAAAGTAGTAACTCACAAGATTGCGACACATGTCATGTTTATCGATTCAAGATTTCGACAAGTGTCAAAAATGAAAAAATATCAAAGAATATTATAACAAAATTATACAAATGATAAGTAACTACCATTATTCAACAAATGAAAATTTTGTAAAGAAATTATACAAATTACTAATTATAAAAATAGTAACTCACAAGATCATGATACATGTCATGTTTATCAATTCAAAGTTTCGACATGTGTCAAAAGTGAAGAATAATGCAACGATTATTACAAGAAAATTATACAAAAAGATAATTAACTACCATTATTCAACAAATAAAAATTTTTAATTTCCATAATTCATAAAAAACGTACATATAAGTGGCGGAAATGAAATTATACAAATTTATATTAATAAATTGATAAGAAAAAGGTTTATTTCTTTTCTTAGAAAGAATAAACTTCTATAATTAAGAAAAAATCTAATCCTAAAGGAAAAATAATTTTAAATATTGAACTCTATATAAACAAATAATTAGTTCAAAACACTTTTCTTCAAAAACACCATGCTACCTTCAACTTCATTTTATTGGTAAAACATCTCTTACTTTTAATATTTTAAAAGTTATTTTATTTATCATTCTAAGGTTGCGTAATCTTTATATATATTTATATGATTATTAATTTTTCCTCTAATTTTGGTTGGTTTTTCTTACATTTTTCAGAAAATACCTATCATTCAAAAGAAAATTAGCAAAAAACATCAAAATAGCAACAAATATTATCTAACACTAGATCAGCTAAACAAAAACTGTTCTTATCATCATACGGTGATACGTCTTACTATAAATTGAAAAGGGAGAAAAAAAAACAATGAGCTTATAAAATTGAATTTTCTCCTACTTGATGAAAAAGTAATTTTTTTTGTCTTATTTAGTACATAACAAGAGTTATATTTTAAAAGTCTCCTTTGTAATACATAGTAGATGTTTTTTATGGGTGGTTTTATTTTATTTTGCAAACTTTTTATTTTTAGTTTATTTCATGGGTTTTAAAATATTACATTTTAACCCCGTGAATATGCAGGCGCTAATCAAGTACTATATAAATCTTACCGTCAGTTAAAATCAACCTAACAACTATAGGTCCCCCCCTAAAGTCTACTTTCAAACAACAAAACTATACCAACTAACTCAATTTTCCGTATTAAGTCTACCGTCAAAGCATACATATTTGTTAAACAACTCTAACAAACAACAATTCTACCATACAAATCTATCAATTCACCTCTAAATCTACCATCACTATAAGAAAACCTAACATATAACTCTATCGTCGAATGTAATCTACTACATAATATAAATCTATCACCACTACACGTATATATGACAACAAAATCAATCATTAAACTTTTATCTATTAAATAAATCAACCGACATAATAACTCTACTATTTAAATATGTTTACAATTTAAATATACTGTCTTGCTTGGTTTACTTAAGAACAGGGCGGGAAAACTCCCCCCAAAATTGATGGCATAATTCGTAATTTCTTTTTTTAACACAAAGGCACAGGACACGCTGATATTAAAGAAAAAAATACCCTCGAGTGTTATTTCAGTTATTTCAACACATCTCACTACTATTTGAGTAAATTTATGGCATAATTCGTGTTTCCCCGAAAATTTTCGTGTTTCCCCGAAAAAATTGATGGCATAATTCGTAATTTCTTTTTTTAACACAAAGGCACAGGACACGCTGATATTAAAGAAAAAAATACCCTCAAGTGTTATTTCAGTTATTTCAACACATCCACTACTATTTGAGTAAATTTATGAATATGAAAAGGTAATGAAAAATATAATTTCATGAAGTAGTGTGGAAAATTTTAAGGGAATTTAATGAAAAAGCCCTCAACTTTGTTCCGTTCTATTTTTTAACTCTGAATTATTTTTTAATTTAAAAATCTTGAACTAAAAACTATTAATAAATTTAACTCTCCTTCTACATAAACGTTTAGCCTTTAACTATTTTTGTTTAAGGAAGCTAATTGTTATTTTAGATGAAACAAAACAACATGACATTTGTTTTTAGGAGATTTAATAAAAAAAATTAAAACTTTTACGTCATAAATCAGATCTTTGATAAATTATCTTATATGGACGAAGCGTAGTGAATAACTAGTACCCCTATTTTAAAAATCTCGGCCTAGATCCGATCACTCCCCTCTAGTCGCTATGTCCACCCCATCTGCCTCGATTAAAGAGTAATCCTTTTAAAACATCAGTCATTTGATTACTTTCCGCCTAACCCGATTACTTTCCGCTTAATCTTACATATTTCAAATATTTTTAATTTGCAAGTATATAACATTTTTTTTTGTTATTCAGACTTCTAGATAGGAAGTTTGTAATGTTAGAAAATAACTTATGATCATAATTTTAATGAAAATCATAAAATTTTGGGGTTAAGAATATATTTTTATGTGTTTGCTGCAATTTGAAAAAAAAAATATATAAAAGATTAAGTATAATGGATTAACATGTTTTTAAAACATAAATTAGAACTAAAACTAGTCTCTGATTATTCCTCATATAATATCTGCTACGTTTCGTTCATATCATATTATTTATCGAATATCTGATTCATGCTGTAATAGTTTATTTTTTTAATTAAATTCTTCTAAGAAAAAACTTCTTGTTGTTTTGTTTCATTTAACACAACAATTAGCTTTGTTAAACATAAATAGTTAAAGACTAAACATTTCCGTAGACAAAGGGTTAAATTTATTAACAATTTTTAGTTTAGAGGTTTTTTACTAAAAAAATAGTTCAGACTTAAAAAATGAAACGTGGCAAGGTTGAGGATTTATTTTCATTAAATTCCCAAATTTTAATTAAAATTAAATGGAAAATGAAATTTCTATATCTTCAAACCTTCATAATTTTTTATTATGCTTACTTTATATATATATGTATAATTAATTAAGATATTTATAATTTTTTATTTTCTCTAAAAGCCAAATAACTGCAGTTGAGAAATTAAGAATAAATATTTGTGTTCTCTTAAGCCTTATCTTCATGAATTGAAAGAATAAATAGCTCAATGCATGGTACAATCCCAGTTCCCAACATTGATCGACTTAAATCATATATGTTCGATAATGAGATTGGCGGCTAACATTGTTGGTGATGCCAACGTTTACACATTTGTCAATAGAACTACTAAAATCTGTAAATATATTTAGGAGGATTTACTAAAACAACTCTCAAACTTTTTCTAATTACTAGAATGGTTCATCTTTTGTGTGGTTTTTAATGCTAATTTCGTCCTCAGATTCATGTGTTAGGAAAAAAGTATTAACGAGAATGCCATTAAATTGTTAGGCCACATCGGAAAGAGAAAGCGGCAGCTTGAGGGAGAAAAATTCCTGCCATTGAACAAGTCTGTCGCTTATGTGACAGCAGAGTTGATGATTACGGCAGACATAGTGAGTAGATTTAATGACAGTCACAGATTTAAATGACATAATTATTTATAGTGGCGGGAGAGTTATTAAACAAACAGAGTAAAACGTTAGATTTGTAAAAACAACTAATTTAATCGAAAGAGTTAATGGTAGTGGTGAAAGACTTATTGCAACGGTAAAGTTGCGTGATAGAGTATTAGCTTTTGATGGTAGAGTTTTAAGGCATGATATAGACTTAATAGAATTAATAGAGTTTTATGGTAGAGTTGTTTATATTGACGGCATAGTTAATGTATATTGACAGAGTGATGCCTTAGAGTTATCATTAGTGACAGTAGATTATTACTAAATGCTAGAGTATACCAAAAACTCTACCATTTAGCGGCAGACTTAACGTTTACTAATATAGCAAAATGTTGGTAGAGTTGTCGTAGAGGTGGTGATAAAGTAACGTAAATATGTCAGACTTGACTATTCCAGATTTTAGGTCAACAAGTTGTGCAGCCTTGCGAGATGACTAAATTGTCCTTCTAATTACAACGGTTGTGGGCGAAAACTAATTCCTACAGTAGAGTTGCGTGATAGAGTAACATCAGTTGATGGTAGAGTTAATAGGTATTATAGAGACCTAAAAACCTATATAGATTTATATGGCAGAGTTGTTTACAGTGACGGCAAAGTTAATGTTGGCGACAGAAAACTCTATCATGTAGCAACATACTTATCGTTTTCTATTATACAAATGTTAATAGAGTTTTCATAGAGGCGGTGATAGAGTAACGGTAATATGGTAGACTTGACTATTCTAGATTTTAGGTCAAGTACCTGGATAGCGTTAGGAGATGACTTTTTTGCCCCTCTCATTTGAAGGGATCTCGCCGACTTGGTCTACAGAAATCAAAATCGTTTCTATCTCCTTGGCGATTTTTTGTTATCCTCGGAAATGGAACCGATACCTATAGTATGTGGAAGATGGAAATTCATGAACAAGCGATGGATCTTTGATGTCGACGAGAAAAGAGGTTCCAGGTTGTTGTCTCCTACACTTAAAAGCTTGTTTGAAGGTTTTGTGGGAATGGTGTACGACGATTTTGGTTTGGATAGGAGAATATGTCAGATTCAGCTAAGTTATAAATTAACAAGAAAGAAGTTGGATAAAATTCCAGAAGATACACCTCCTGTGGTTGTATGTAATAGACGACAGTTTGAAAGATTTATTCTACGGTGCAAATCGCAATCGGTTCGTCTATGTGTTCAGATTGAAGATTTGAATACCAAAATTAATGGCGAACTTGAAAAATCAGTACATAAAAAGCAAAAGAAAGATGAGGGGTACTACAAAATGAAAAAAGATGGGTTCCTATGAAAACTGAAACGTTTCACCAAGAAACATATTGAGAGGAAACAAATGCAGAGGAGGAAGAGGATTCCAGATTTGATCGTTGCGATGATAGTGACAGAGCTAACTCAGGGGATGAAGACTACGGTTTGTATTCTATGTGTTATGAAGAGGAAAACGATATAGAGGAAGATGAAGAAGAGAAAGAAGTGCAGAAAAAGGGTTTTAGTAGGCCAAAAGAGTTTGACTTAGCAGTGGGACAATGTTTTGATGCAAAAAATGCATTGGAAAATAGTTTGAAGATGATTTCTGTTGTTCAAAAGTTTGATTTCAACGTTGATCGATCTAACCCTCACTTGTATGTTGTAAAGTGCTGGGTTGGTGGTTGCCAATAGAGACTGCAGGGCAGACGTATGGGAGATTCATCAATATTTGATATAAAGGTTTATGTAAGTCAGCATAGTTGTACTGTAACCCAACGCTCTGTACGTTCTCGTCAAGCATCTCCAGAGATACTTGGCGAACTCTACAAGGATTTCGTGGGAGGTGTTAGACCAGGCGTTCTACCAAATCATGTATCAGATGCGTTGAAGCTATGATTTGGCATCAAGGTAATAAACTAGGGTTATAATTAGTATGAATTTTGTTTGCTGGTAAATATTAATATCCATTCGTATTTATATAGGTTGATTATTGAAAGGCACATCGTACTCTTAAGTTTGCCCGTCAATTAGTAAGTGGAACAGATGAAAATGGGTATCTTGAACTACAGTCTTACTTGTACAGGATAAGAAAAGCAAATCCAGGGACCCTAACTAGGCTAGAAGTAGATGAGGTAAATAGATTCAAGTATGTTTTCTTAAAATTAGGTGCATGCATTGATAGATTTCCATTTATGAAGAAAGTTATAGTCGTAGACGGTACATTCTTGAAAGGTAAATATAAAGGAACACTACTCTTAGAGACAACACAAGATGGAAATTATAACATATTCCCTTTAGCGTTTGGTGATGTTGATACAGAAAATGATGAGTCTTGGGAGTGGTTTTTTAGACAACTAAGTTGTGTTATTTCAAATGATGAAGGACTTGCCATCATATCGGATAGGCATAAATCTATAGGTAAAGCAATAGGAAGTGTATATCCACTTGCTACCCGTGGGATTTGTACGTACTATCTTCACAAGAATATCTTAGTTAGGTTCAAAGGTCAAGAAACATTTGGACTAGTGAAGAGGGCGGCTACCGCTTATCGTCAAGCAGATTTTGATGTACTGTTTCAGCAAATTCAAGAGTTGAATCCGGAGCTACACTATTATTTGGAAACTGCTGATGTAAGTACATGGAGTCGGGTTTATTTCCAGGAGATATATACAACTTTACAACCAGCAACATTGCGGAATCAATAAATATGGTGCTAAGTCCATCCAGGAAGTATCCCATTGTTCAGTTACTAGATGATGTTAGGATGATGTTGACTCGGTGGTTTGCTGCAAGGTGCAAACAAGCTGCTATTATGACCACCATCTTAACAACAAGACTGGAGAGAGTACTAAAGGTATGAATAATATTTTCACTTTTGGGGCACTAACTTATTTATGAAGCCTCTAACAATTCATTTTACTTGACAGGAACGGGTTGGTAGAGCAAGTCTTCTCAATGAACAAGAGATAGATCCACATAAATATGAAGTTAGAAGTGGATCTTCAATGAACGTCGTTAACCTTTCACAAAAGAAGTGTACTTGTCGTATGTTTGACCTGGACAAGATACCCTGCATACATGCGATCGCAGCTGCAGAGAAGGCGAAAGTTTATAGAGTTTTGCAATGTCATCCATACTACCGTTAGGTGTACCTATGCAATGCTTATGCGAAGTCCATAATGCCGAAGGATGCAGCTTGCCCTCTGCCAAATGCTATTGTAGATAAAATTTGCAATCCACCATGTGTTCGGATGCAATCAGGAAGACCACGGTTATCCAGAATGAAAGCTCCAATGGAAGTTGCAATGGGAAAGAGGAAGGCGAAGAAAGTGTATACTTGTTCACAATGTAAAAATGCTAGTCACAATCGTAAGACATGCCCCTATTAACTTGGGTTTGTTTTTTGGGCTTCACGATGGGCTTCCCGAATTGTGGGCTGTTTTAGGCTCCTTGTGGCTATGGTTTTTCATGTCCAACATATTATTGTACCCTAATTCATCCTCTATAAAATTCGGATTTAGAGTACAGTAGACCCACCATAAAACTAAAACATATGGTTGTCCTTCCCTTGTTTCTGGTAGAAGACATAATTCGGCGTGTAGGAAGTCAAGGTTTTCGATTTCTTGGGTCATTCATAGCGGCATCACCAACATTCAAAGCAAATGTCTATTCCCGTGAAGTCTTATTTGATGTTGATTTGGATGAATTTATTTTCAATAGTTGTCTAGCAGTCGAAGGCTCCCATCTATTGGCCATTCCTACTCGCTTGCATCGAAAAACAAGATGACACACCCAAATACGTCAAATCTGTCCGGCTATTGGTCCAGGTAGGTCCAACGCAAGCTACCCTTGATATGCTTGGAGAAGCCGCTCTACACTCCTTATACGCTCTCTTTGCTTTTGGGATTTTCCTCATCTGTTGTGGGTCTGCTGAAGATGGCATCAAAGTGATGAATTCTTTTTTAACCAAAGTGACAGAGTTAGAAGAAGCTATCATGATAGCCGAAACAGTTAAGATACAGATTTTAGACATGGGGACTTCATGTTCTGGTCCTTTCAAAGGGTACTTTCATTTTAACCATATTCCGAGTTGTCATTTTAACCACCCATCGGCATTAAACATTTGCAAGCATTGCTTTGCGTATACATACGCATCCACCTTTTGCAAAATGTGCTGATAGGAATATCTTTGAAAGTGGTTTCATAACTTGTAATAGGCGTATGTGACTTTGAATAATGTCATATCTTGTGTTAGGCTTTGTCTAAGTCTTTGTATGAACTTTTACTCGGCATATGTTTTAGTTTTTTCAGATTGTTCTGTAAGGAATGGTTTTAAACTCTATTAATAAACTAAAAACTCTGCCGGAATTGTCTATTGTATTACTATTTCCGATAACTCTATCAACAAACTCTATTAAAATAAGTGAATCCGAGTATGATTAACATTGCCATTAGTCTAGTAGTTATGGTACAATATAAACTAATACATAACCATCAACGATATAACAAGTTTGCATGTTCAAATGTTATATTTTTAGAACATGCATACTTGTAACATCTACAAAATTAGCAAAGGCTAGGGCCTCCAAAAAAATAGGTTGTTTGCCAATCATAACTCTGTGGCCTACGGTTAATCATATACAAAAAGAACGCATGTCCATCTCTTCAACTCAGATATAAACTCCACGTCTCCGGTTTTGGATATGAACTCAACGCCTCCAGTTTCAGAACCACGCGGGTTAAGATCAGACATTTGCATGTAAGTATCTGCTTCTAGCACCTCATTAAGCAACTCTGCTGGAAGCTTCAAGCGAATGGCAGGCATTGCAGCATCACATAGGCCTTCGAAAGTAATACATAATGCCAAACACTGAATAGACACCACAGTCGCAAGCTTCAAGCGAATGGCAGGCATTGCAGCATCACATAGGCCTTCGAAAGTAATACATAATGCCAAACACTGAATAGACACCACAGTCGCCTTCTTGGACGTTTTGTGGAGTTGTTTTCACCCTGTAGATGGAGAAAGCAGCGACTCCTAATTTCTTTTTCTCAGCCTCTGGAGCCATAGCATGTATTAGGAGCATCCTTGTGTAAGGTTTGCATGCCTCAAAAATTACCTCATCTTTGTTGCACCCGGATATGCAATCGAAAACTTTAATCCGACACTTCACCAAATCAACTTCAAGAGAAATCTAGTGGTTGTTTTGCATGTTGTGTACAATGTACAGAATATCAACATCATCTACCCATTTTTAAAAGGTCTGGCTGTATACAGGAGCTTCACCATGTAGACCTTGTAGTATCCAGGTGTAAAGAACTATTTGTTGTCACTGTCAAATTTCTTGTAGTCAATACACCACTACCCCACAAACCAAGGATCAAGAAATGCAATCCTATCATTCACAAAAGGTTATAGACTTTTTTTAGACCTTTTACGTAGCATATTCATTGCTGCACATACATGCTGTAATAAGAAATAAAACCACACATTAGACTGTCATTAGTATGAACATTATCACGCTTATATTAATTAAAGAGGGATACTTACAACATCCTTTAACCAACCATATGTATCATCATTCACTGGCCACATCTCCTTAGGAGTCATTACCTTCAGATAGAATTTGGATGCTTCATTACTGGTATATAATGGGTTTGACCTACAAAACAAGTAACTTATAAATAAAATGTTGAAAAAATGTTCAAAAGAAGCGTCTAAGTAGAGGCACTTACAGATCACAGTTGATAAATTCCATTAACTTTTTCACCAAATCTGGACTTGCCTTCTCAAAAAGGTCATACGCTGCTGGTGAGAGTTTAGCACCACGCAACATCCGCTTAAAAATAGAGCTGCCTATGAAGGGATGAAGATGTGTAGCAGCAAGATTCTTTGGCCGACCTTTCCTGGGAACAATATCATCCTTCTGACATAAGTTAACCAACTTGTCTAGAGCTGCACTAAAGGCCTTATTTTGTGCTGCCTCTAAAGGATCAGAAAACTCAGTGGAGCTGGATCTAGTTATCCCTAAATCAGTTAAATGAACCACATCAAAAAGTTTCTTTTGAGGTAATGGTGTGTAAGGCTCAACTGGATCAGGAAATTCCTTCTTGATGCTTCTTCCTAAGGTCTTCTCTACACCTAAACCCTTTTGGATTATGCAGCCTAAAACCGATGCTTTAACCTCTTGATTCAGTTTGGTTTTGAATGTTGATGGAGCAGGTTCCTTTTTGATCTTTTTTTAAAAATCTGATTTGGCTTTTGCTTTTGCATTTGGATTCCTAACCACACATGATATTGGTAATCCTTACTGAAACGTTGCCTTCATCTGTAATAACCAAGACTAAACAAGATTGATTTAAAATCACAAAAATCTAAACTTATACAAAATGAGATAGAAAAGGAGATAGAACACATGCAATATTCTCTATTAAACACATGTAATAGTCTCAACTAACAACCCAAATATGTTTACAAATTCAAATAAAAGGATATAGAAGGAAATTTCGGATAAGCAACAAACAAATTCTTTTGGCCACCAACTAACCACTCAGCTGCATAGATAACCAAATTTAGTTGGCTTTGTAACCAATCTCATTACACTTAATCAAGAAACAAAATATCTAATCATACCTCATTGTTACCATCTCCACCAACACCATCCCCTTCACCAGTGGTTGACTCTGCATTACCCTTCTTGTCAATATGCGTTCTCTTCAACAACTGGACTTCATTGTCAAGATGTGTCATCTTCTTCTCCATCCCTTCTACTTTGTTGTCAATAATTTTGAGTTTACCACCCAAATTGGTGTCCATTGTATATAATTTTCTTGACAAAGCAGCAAGCAGATTAACAACTCCATCTAATGACATGTTGTCCCTCTTAGTACGTGCAGCACCATCCCCACTTGCGTCACTCACATCATTCAACTTCAAACCAGCTTCACTTTTACCTTTAACTGACTTCTTCTTCAAGGGGGGGGTCAACGAAATCATCTTCACTCTCCTCCACTTTCTTCTTTCTCTTTTCTTTCTTCTTCACAACAACATGGGCTGGACCACCATCCCATACTTTTTCATCTACACATCCATGAATTTTATCAGGGATCAAGTTGTCCAGCAATTCATTAGCACCTTCTCCTTCAACATAGACAGCATGCTCCCCAGACCACACTGGATATAGCTCTTCCTCAGGTCTGACAGCTAAATGTTGGACTTTTACCTACATGTGGAACTTTCATTAGTGGAAACTCAAAGTTTAAAATTCAGTTTTTGAACATGTTAAAGTAATCAACCTGAAGTTCACCTTCTTGTTTTTTATTTTCTTTGTTGCTAGAAAATCAGCAATAGAAAGTCTTGGACGGCCTCCACTCCAGCTTAGCAAAGGGACATCATCTCCTTCAATTTTATTACCATGAGTTTTTCCAAGGTGAGTCAAACTCTCAAACGCCCAAATCAACAACACATGGACATAGAGGTGGCAGCAGGCAGGCCCGCGACCAAACGGACTGACTGCGATGGGCTTTTTAATTTGTTGGTCTCAAACGGGACGGCCTCTAACGACTGCGGGTTACAGTGCTCAGCCCATACCCGCCCCGCAAAGTCCAGCGGTTTAGCGGACCAGCCCGCGGGTTACAATACTCATGTTCTTATTTGTACTCCTTCTAAGTCATTTGCTCCATTGCATACTATGTTTCCTCCAAGGCTACAGAAAAAGAGAGTAGAGAGACGAACTTGATGAATATCTTGTGACTTATATCTATCTTTCCTTTATGTAATTATGTTACCTTTAGTTTCTACAGGGCAAGACACCTAGAGTAAAGTGAAACGATACACATATATACATCAAAACTAAAACTGTGGAAAATAAAGACCATGTGCATTCATCGAGTAGCAATGATTAGAAAAAGCACACGAAGAGGATAAAAAAGTGCAGAAGAACCCACCAACCAAAACTGGAAATTTACTAAGCAATCTAATTTAATCGTTTACGATTTGGGAAATTAGGGAACTGACCAGTGAGCGAAGAATTCAACGAACAGCATACTTGACAGGGGAGTCTTTAAGAACTGAATCAAAGATGGCAGTATTCAAATCACAACTTTTTATTTTAGATCGGCAAATCCCTGGGAAATCAAGCGCGAGCCCAGGGAAGAAGACACGGCGATTACAAGGCCAGCGAACGAAAGAGGATACACTAGAGACATCAAATCGAAGCCCTGTTGAAGACGAACCCTCCTCTGAGATTTCAAAGTTGATCTTCTTTTTTCATTTCTCTCGGAGAGAGAGAAGATCCACAAAAAGCTTCAATTTCGATTTCGATCTCAAATATTTTTCTGATTTCAATCGAACGTTCTTTTCTTTCTCTCTTAGTCTTCACCTCAAAAAAATAAAATCAAGCAGGTCACCCGCAAACCCGCATTTTTAATGGGCATTACCCATTTATCCCGCAGACCAAACAGACCGAGTCCGCTAGACCCGCTTTTATTTGGGCTTCACTATAATGGCCCATACCCGCCCCGCTATGTCATTTAATGGGCCATGCCCGCGGGTATAATGCCCGATTGACACCCCTACATGGACACATCCATAGATTACATATGAGTTGTTCTCAAAAGAAACAACCTTAATTGAGTCAATGAGACTCTTAAATCCAACACGTCCCCATGGAAATCTCTCAAATGCATCTGTGTCGAATACTCTTTTGGCATACTCTAGTGGTATCCTACTTGAGCGAGAAATTGCCAATATGCCAATATGCCAACATGCAACACAAACAAGAGTCCAAGCATCTTCCTCTTCTCGGGAGTCCAAGTCCTGCATAACCGCAAAGCTTGATTCAACTCATTCCAACTAGGTCCTAGTAATGCATCCACCTTTAAGTCTCCCAAAAAGTCTCTGTGATCAACTTCCACTTTGTCCTCTAAATCAATTGTATCACAAATAAGGCCAGTGATGTCTTCATATTCATACAGAGAAAACCTAATTGGACTCCCTTCAATCAAAGACCACATCTCATATCTCCTCTCTATCGCAAATTGATGTGTTAATAAATGATGCACAGCCTTAGCCCACCACACATACCCACTGTCAGCAAGCTTCAAGATGACTCCCACTTGAGAATGATCATGAATATCTTCATAAACATCTTCACCAATGCTCTCTTTCAACAGTCCAAAACTACTCAGATTGCAGTTATGGTGCATGCTCCTCTTCTGTAATGGAGAGTTCCCTTCAGGATAAAGTCTTGGAGGATAATTCCTCTTTGGCTTATCACTTGCCATCTTCTTCCTGCACTTTGCAACATGAAACAGTAAGTCACCCATATATATATCAACAATCAAAACTCTTTCAGATTACTCTATTCTTCCGGGCTGTCGGGGTGTATCTCCCCTGCAAAGTATGTGTTATGTCTGTATACACACGGCTTTCCAAACTCAAGGTTTAACCACATTTTTAACTTAATTCGAGTTGTATCCCCACGACAAAGTTTAAATCGATATGAAACCCCATCTTGTTGACTTTTTGGTTGACTCCGACGGAATTACTTAACCGACGTTAGTGTGCTGCTGACGTGGCGCCACTGTGCAGCTGACGTGGCAAATAAAACTAAAAACATTTGTAGTTAGCTAGACTCGAACCTGGGTGGGAAAGCAACATGGTAAAACACACTAACCACTAGGACAAGTTAATATTTTGAGTTATTGGTGACAAAACTTTAATATATCTTAGTCAGCCTGTCTTTTTTTATACAAAAATCTGCCGCGTAATTTCGAAAATCCGTCGAATAATTTCAGAAATCCGTCGCGTAATTTTGTAAATCCGTCCCGTAATTTTGGAACTGTAATTTTAGACAGATTCTGAAATTTTCGAAGGATTTCCGAAATTCTCGACGGATTCAGAAATTTCCGAAGGATTCCCAAAATTTCCGACGGATTTTCAAAATTTCCGAAGGATTTCTGGTATTTCCAAAGGATTTCTGGAATTTTTGACTGATTCTAAAATTTCCGACGGATTCCCGAAATTTCCGATGGATTTTCGAAATTCCCAATGGATTTTCAAAATTTCCGAAAGATTTCCGAAGGATTTCCGGAATTTCCTACGGATTCCCGGAATTTCCGACGGATTCTTGGAATTTCCGACGGATTCCTGAAATTTCCAACTGATTTTTGAAATTAAATTTCCGATGGATTTCTGGAATTTCCGAAGGATTCCTGGAATTTCCGAAGGATTTCCGGAATTTCTGACGGATTCTGAAATTTCCGACAGAAGTAAGAAATATTCGTCGGAAACTGGAACTAACTTTTTTGAGGACTCGCATGGTGAATTCTATTTTTATATAAAAAAAGACAGACTGACTAAGATATATTAAAGTTTTGTCACTAGTAACTCAAAATATTAACGTGTCCTAGTGTTTAGTGTGTTTTACCATGTTGCTTTTTCACCCAGGTTCGAGTCCAGCTAACTACAAATGTTTTTGTTTTATTTCCCACGTCAGCTGCACAGTGGCGCCTGGTCAGCTGCACAGTGGTGCCACGTCAGCAGCACACTAACGTCCGTTAAGTAATTCCATCGGAGTCAACCAAAAAGTCAACAAGATGGGGTTTTACATCGATTTAAACTTTGTCGTGGGGATACAACTCGAATTAAGTTAAGAATGTGGTTAAACCTTGAGTTTGGAAAACCGTGTGTATACAAACATATCGCATACTTTGCAGGGGGATACACCCCGACAGCCCCTATTCTTCCCATCTTTACTCTTTCAGATAACTCAGTCATGTATCATATAAATCTACCATTATACTCAACCATCATATTCATAACGCACCAATTTTAACTTAAATTTCTTTAATTTTTTCAAACCTCTATCTACTCTTTATGCTCGGGAAATCCTAGATTTAGTATGATTTAGGGTTCATATTTGTTAAAAGAAAATCGTTTAATGCGCATAACCGAATAGATTTAGAGTTTATATTTGTTAAAAATCATAAATTAAATTTGAATGAAGTCTTCCGAATAACATTCCCTCCTCACAAACCATGTTGGCTCCCGGTTACCGTCCGACATGGTTTCTTCCCCAGAATTGTTGCCCGAATCCATTCAACTTAACCTTACTAACAATCGATAGAGTTATTTGCCAAATTTAAACAACAGTTACTTCTAACTACAAAGGAAATATATGAACATACCAGAAATTTTGCTACAAATCCAAAAGAGAGATGCGAGTTTTATTTGGGTTTAGTCTTCCTTCGTTCTCCGTAACTTCGCAAGAGGTGTAGATGGAGCGTCGCCGAAAGAGAACTCGCCGAGTCGCCGAAACAAAAGTCACTTCCCCAAAGGCCAGTCGCAACCCACCAGAATTGGAAGTTTCGCCTATGCCAAGAGGGAAGACACCAAAAGACGCGTCGAGAGGGAAGACACCGAAAGACGAATTAGGTTTAAGAAATAGATTTATGGGTTGACTGCAGTGCCCCCCCCCCCCCTCAATTTTTCTGATTCCTACTCGATCCCCCCAGACTTTTGACCTCTTTGTTTTACCCTCTTAAAAAGTACAGCTCTTCATAATTCCCCCTGAACTATTTTATCTCTTTAATTTTTGCAAAATCGTGTTTGTGTGTCATTAACCGGTTATTAACCAATAATTGCGTTTACTGTAATTGCGTTAGAGTAACCCGCTTGATAATCCGGGTCAATTAAAACCCAAACTCAAACCTTCTAGACGAAAGAGAAGGTTCACATTCTCTTCTTCTTCTTAAGAAATAAAAAAAAAAGAAGATTAAAGATCAATTAGATAAAGGCTTCCCGCAAAGTCCGCCATTGCCGCGAAACCCGTCTTCTCCGAAATGCGAAAGATCACAGGGAATCGAACCGGAGAGATCGTTGTTAGATAGAGAAAGTCGCCAGAAACGATCTAACCGGCTTAACTGAGAAGGAACCGGACCGGTTAGCTCGTCATCACTAAGAGCTAAGCTATTTAAGAATTTACAATCCACGATCTGAGACGGTATAGAGCCATCGAGTTTGTTCCCGGAAAGATCTAAAGTGACGAGATAAGGAAGCCAAGAGCAGATTTCGGAAGGAATCGGACCTGAGAAATCATTGTCGGAGAGCTCTACCTGAGAAATGATTTCTCCGACAATGATTTCTCAGGTCCGATTCCTTCCGAAATCTGCTCTTGGCTTCCTTATCTCGTCACTTTAGATCTTTCCGGGAACAAACTCGATGGCTCGATACCGTCTCAGATCGTGGATTGTAAATTCTTAAACAGCTTAGCTCTTAGTGATGACAAGCTAACCGGTCCGGTTCCTTCTCAGTTAAGCCGGTTAGATCGTTTTCGGCGACTTTCTCTATCTAACAACGATCTCTCCGGTTCGATTCCCTGTGATCTTTCGCATTTCGGAGAAGACGGGTTTCGCGGCAATGGCGGACTTTGCGGGAAGCCTTTATCGAATTGATCTTTAATCTTCTTCTTTTTTTTTTTCTTAAGAAGAAGAAGAGAATGTGAACCCTCTCTTTCGTCTAGAAGGTTTGAGTTTGGGTTTTAATTGACCCGGATTATCAAGCGGGTTACTCTAACGCAATTACAGTAAACGCAATTATTGGTTAATAACCGGTTAATGACACACAAACACGATTTTGCAAAAATTAAAGAGATAAAATAGTTCAGGGGGAATTATGAAGAGCTGTACTTTTTAAGAGGGTAAAACAAAGAGGTCAAAAGTCTGGGGGGATCGAGTAGGAATCAGGAAAGTTGAGGGGGGCCACTGCAGTCAACCCTAGATTTATTTAACAGACATTTTGTTTTCCTAAATTTTTTTATTTTTCTCTTTTTTTAAATCAAAATGGCATAAAATAATTTATGAAATTCTACAAGGGTTATATGTCATTTTCCAACTTGAAAGAGCTATTCTAGTAAGCATCATCTTACAAGAGCCATTATAGTAATTTAGATACTTCTAAGAGCTATTTGAGTGCATTTCTCATATATTTATATAATCTTCAAAATATATGATATATATATATATATATCAACATAATTATGATTCAAAATATAATAAGTGAAAATACGACTACATAAATTTTCATGCAATAAAATAATTTAATAATTCTTTGCTTAAATTGATATACCTATCCAAGTTATCATAATTTTTTAAAAAATATTATACATTGTATAATAATTATAAAGTGAGATAGGACTAACCTAATAATAGATTTTCAGATCGACTGAACTAGGAACCGAAAATTTAATAGATGTCCACGAATACCAGTTAATACATTTGCAATTAGGTACGGGCATAATACCTGAATCCGAATCAAAAAATTTAGATTTAAATCTAAAGCTAAATTTTTTAAAATATCCAAACGGGTTCTAAAATCAAAATCCAAAAATCCTAATCCGAATCCAAACTCGTTATGATCCCGAACCCGAACATGTATCCGAATCTACTAGAAAGATAGGTACATATTAATAATGTATCACTAATATATTTGTAATAATCCAAGTGCCCAAAATATTTGAGTTTTCCGGTTATTTGAGTATTTTTGAATATTTTATCTACTTTTAGGTATATTATGGTAAAAATATTCAGAGTTTTTTGGTAATTTCGAATAGTTTAAAAAGGTTAGGATACAAAAATTTCAATTTTCAAGTATTTGGGTAAACATGGGCTCGATCCAAACCTAAAGTGAAATAGTCGAACCCGTTAATATACTCGAATGAGTTCTAGAGGCTTAAACCCAAAAATCTAAAAACCCGAAAAACTCGAACCAAATCCGAACGGATACCTGAACGCCAATGCCTATTTGCAACAAACCATGGGAAAAAGGTTTTGACTTGAGCCATCTGAATTATCAGTTTTTTCCGGAACCAATCTTAAAGACAAACTAGTTTAGATTACATTCTGTTCAAAATGAAAACTTGTTGTAAGAGAGAAATCTTAGCACCAATCGGAACCAAATCAACCAATCTTAAAGACAATATTCTAGTTTAGATTTATTCTTTTTGTTTAAGAACCAATCTTTAGCATCCTCCTATTAACTTAGCATAAAGCAAGAATATATTGAATAAACTGGAATAACCAGTAGGTCGAATGCAAGAGATCACCAAAGAAGCCCTAGCCGGTCTCTTCATGGTGACGAAGAACACAACTCGATCTACCTCATTCCTCCTCCTTAGATGTTAGATTCATGTGATCTCTTCGTTTTTCTTGGTAATGCATCAAGAGTTGTTGTCTTTTGGAACCGATTCTAGAACCGATTCTGTTTTATACAGATCTGTTGCGTTTTCAAGTCCTCACTTCATTGGATCAAGTTGTTTGATGTTTGATCGTTGTGCTGTTGTGTGGCTTCAGATCGTGATCAAGCCTATCGTCTCTATCTATGTTCTGTTTTTCTACAGATTGGTGCAAGGTTTATTCATCTAATCCTTTGCTCTCATTCTTATTGAATCAGTGGTGCTGTTTCAGTTGATAAGGTTGCTTCAAAGCCAAGGCTCTTTGCCATCGACATAGAACTTGAAGGTTAGGTTGCCCGATTATCTCCAGCTGGTAAGAAGCTTTGCTCATTCACGAATCAGATCGGGATCGAGACTTCTGCTTCTCTCTACGTTCTGTTGCATATAGATTGGTCACGTTATTGGTTCTGGCTGCTTCGGTTCGTTTACGCTCCATCATGTTATAATAGAATTAATTCCACAAATTTTTCACCTTGTCTTTGAACTTATAATTGTCTTCTTCTTCAACCTGTCATCGTCTTCAGCCTTGAAACTTAGGTGTTACTCGATTTCTCCTTTTACTTCATATACAATCTAGGTGTATGGTTGGTTTTTGTCTCAACAACTAAGCAAATTAGAGGTCTAATGGCAAAACAGATTTCTTGTTTTCGTGCTTCAGCTAATGAAAACAAAAGGTGGTACAGAGAAAAACCAATCCAAATTCCTGATGTCGATAACTCAAGCTTTATCGAATATAATCGCTTAACTCTTATCGGGCGAATCACAAACTCCCAGGTTCAGAATATCTGGGGTTTATTTAGTTTTATGCCATCTCTATGGCCTATTAAGTATGGTATCAAAGGAAAAGATTTGGGACTAGACAAATTCATTTTCAAGTTCAAGTTAGAGGAGGATATCAAAGCAGTGTTGAAGAGAGCTCCTTTTCACTACAAACGCTGGATGTTCATCTTGGAACAATGGCAGCCCATTGTCTTAGATTCCTTTCCGTCTAGGATACTTTTTTGGATAAAAATTCATGGGATTCCATTACAATACTGGAACAGTGCTACATTGTACGTTATTGGCGACAATCACGGGCGTGTGGTTGACCGTGATGCTTTAGAAGCAAGATTCCAAGTGAGATAAATACATTCAAACCTCTCACCACTCGAAAATCAATCCTAACACCAGCTGGTGAGGAGGTCTTCATCTCATTTGAGTACGATGGTCTAGAAAAACATTGTTCTACTTGTATGAGTCTTTTACATGAGGAAGCTAGTTGCCCATCCATTCTACTAAAAGAAGGAATAACTCCATACCCGAAACCAGATGATGTGAATCAAATGAACACATGGCTGCGAGTTGAAAAGGATAAGCGTAGGAAGGAGGATATAATAGTATACCCACAAAGTAAGATCAGTAGTTTGACTACTTCTCGGGCTGAAGTGGGTAGACCAAGAACACAAGATGTTTAGCATGGGAATACATTTCAGCAAAGACATCGAGTTAGCTTTAACTCAAGACATTCTTCCAAGCTAAATTTACAGGGACATCAAAGAGTTTATACCAAGAAAGAGATTTCACATCCTCGTGATACCCTTACTATACTCGTAGGGATCAGGAGTACCGTACTTATCGGTCTTCTCATAGTGGTAGACCTGACATTGATAGGCGCCATACCTCTCACTTGGCATCTGCAACTAAAGCCTACTAACGAAATCAAGATAATGACTCATCTGCGAGGCCGAAGACTAACCAGCGTTTGGATACTTATGATGACATCCATATAATTTCTCCTCTGTGAAGACCTCTTATGATCGCAAAGAGCCCATCACCAAAAGAAAAAGACATGATCACTTTACCTCTTAGGGAACCAATAATTGAGGAAAAAATATTCAGCTTCTAAGCAGATTGAATAGATTGCCATGATTAACGATCGCATGGCTAAGGCTAAAGGTAAGCGTCCAGCTCTAGAATGGTTGGATCTACGGCCTATTGATGAGTCTAATATTCCACTAGTTAAAGAGAGGAGACCAGCTCTGGAAAGAATTGAAAACGCTATTGTGCCCCTAGCTTTGGTGTGCGATAGACTTGGCTCATCTGAAGCTTTTCCGGAAGTCACTATTACTCTAAATGGACTTCCTTCGGAGGTAGGGACTGGTACCATCAATCCAAAAGCTAAGAGAGATTTGAATCTTGAAATGGAGGCTGCAGGTATGGATTTTATTCCTTCGATTAGTGTTGATAACATCATTTTATAGTAAGAGGCGTAAATTCAAGATGAAAGTGAGCTGGGAAATGATTCTATGGGGGTAGAGGACGTCAATGGGGGCACAAGAGAAGATGCCTAGAAGGATACCTGGCTATCCTAAAGCAGGGAGTCAAAGAATATTTAAACCAAAAAGTGCTTTAAAACCCATCCGAAGGAGTGCAAGCCCACTTCCAAGAGGTTATTCGGCGTGATTAAGACTAGTAGCTCCTACTCGAAGCTCACCACGTACGGAAGAGAAAAGCTCCAACAAGCGTGATAGATAGAGAAACTCATGGCAAATCGCAAAGCATTAATGTTCCTGGTTCTGAGGATTTGAATGTTTCTTTTGTTGAAACAATTAATATAAGGTTTTTGTGCCTTCTATTTGTAAGGGTTTAGCGGATTCCCTAAAATCGCCAATGGACAAATAATTACAGCTAGTTGGAACTGTCAAGGGCTTGGAAACTCCCTGACAGTTCGACGTCTATGGGAAATAAGACTTGGTTTATTTCTAGACACAACGTTTCTCACGGAAACAAAAAATTATGATGATGTTGTTTTCCGTGTTTTCTAATGGATAGTTATGGGAACAAATTCACGTTCCTCCTCTAGGTCAGAGTGGCGGCCTAGCTTTATTTTGGAAGCAAGATGTACAACACGAGATCTTTTTGTCTTGTGCAAATTTCATAGACACACATGTTAAATACAAGACTAAGGAGTTTTATTTTACTTTTGTGTATGGACACCCAGCGATTGCAAAGAGGAAGGAAATCTAGGATACACTCTCCGTCTTGCACTCAAACAGGAATGGAGCTTGGCTTCTCACTGGTGATTTTATCGATATTGTTGATCACAGTGAAAAGAAAGGGGTACTTCCATGCTGGGAATGCTCTTTTATTAATTTTTGATCATTTTACTCTCAAAATGGTCTATGGGACTTGAAACATGTTGGAAATCCTCTCTCTTGGCGTGGGGTGAGGTATGATCACTTTGTTCGGGTTCGTCTAGATAGATCTATTTCAAATGATGATTGGATTGAAAAATTTTCCTTCAGGTAAAGCTGAGTATTTTGATATGCTCAAAACTAATACCCTAAAAGTATCTAAGCAGTCGCTATAGTACTCTAGGGGTCGAACCACAAAGACTTAAGATAACACTCAATAGATTTCAGAAATAAGAACTAAGCTAAGCAGAATAGATGGAATTTAAAGATAACAAGGCAACTAACTCAAGGATATAAATCAATGGAGGAAAACGCTAGGCTTAGGGAAACCAACAGGCAAATCAGAATTATCAAATCCAATCAATTGTCTGGAATAGATTAAGCACCACTTTCAAACTTGAAACACTGATATAAAGTAATCCAACTGTCGTTGCGAAAACTATCTATGCCTAAACCTAGAATTCCAAATTCCTTTGCAAATTCATAGAATTTAAACAAGCATTAAAGTCCAAGTTCAATTGTTCACAAAATCCCTAAACCAAATTCCTTTGCGAGTAGGGCTTTTGCTCACCAAACACTAGATCAGGTAAATCAATCACACTTTTGTGCCAATTAACAACCTAAAGTCAGATTTTAGTTCGCGAGGCTAAAATCAGCATTAAACTCAAGTCTAGGTGAAAAGCTCTATAGGTTCATTCCTAACAATCAAATCAGATCTAACAATTCATCAAATACCTTTTAGCAACCCTAATCCTAACAAGGGATCTACTCAGACATGGTGAATGCAACAAACACAATGAATAGAATAGATATCATATTATAAGAAATAAGAATAACAAAAAGGTTCAAGAATTCTTCTCCAAAATACTCGATTGTCGAAGAACTCTTTCTCCAGAAAATCACTCAAGGTAAAAACTCAATACAAGATACCTCTACTGAGGTTCAAAACCTAATTATATTGTTTCTAAAACGTTTTTGGAATCTATCTCGAAAGATAAGGAAAGCTTCTGAATAAAACTCGGGCTTGTCACACGTTCTGGTCACGGGCATCGACCGATGCCATAAGTGGTATCGATCGATGCTTGGTCTTTTGGTCGTGGGACTCCCAAACTGAAGGTGTCGATCGATGCTTCTTAGTGTCGATCGATGCTGAGCTTGTTCTCGAACGGCTTCAACTCCAGATTGCCTCAAAAGCTTCTCAAATCCTCCAATTAGCTCCATAGCGCCTATAACTTGAAAAGAACCTGAAAGACTCTAAAACTAGAGAGAAGACTCAACAAAAAGGACTTATATCATGGCTAAAAACGGGTAAAAACCATGATATATCATATTTGCGCTTTGAGGGGTCTAATCATCAACCTCTTATCACTTTTATTGATGACTTGAGTGTGAAGCGTTGAGGAAACTTTTTCTTTGATAGACGTCTATGTGAAAGGAAGAGATTCATAATTTAATTGAAAGACTTGGAAGAGTTGTGGAGACTAGTCCATGGAACAGAAAACTATTGCTTTTCGAAAAAGCATTGTAAAGTGGACTAAGGCGCAAAACTGTAATAGTAAATTGCGAATGGAAGATGGTATTTAAATAAACTAACAGTGCTGGAAGACGCAAATAGAAATTCTTTTTCTAAGGAGCAAGATTTTACGAGGTTAATCTCAGATTACTTTCGTGATATTTTTACGAGTCTATCTTCAGACGATTTTGAAGTTTTAAATAAAGTTATATCACCACGTATCACACAAGAGATGAACAATATCCTGATTTTATTGCCTTCTTATGAGGAAATTCGTGCAGCGTTGTTTGCTATAAATCCTAAAAAAGGTCCTGGACCAGATGGTTTCTCTGCTATTTTTTTCCAAGCTTTTTGGACTTCTCTAGGACCAGATCTTGTTAAGGAAATCCAGATTTTTTTCTCTACAGGGTCTTTTCTGGCGTCTTAAAATGCAACTAATATCAGGCTAATCCAGAAAAGATCCTCTCCTCGGAAAGTGGTTGACTACAGACCAATCGCTCTCTACAATGTCTATTATAAGATCATTGCGAAGATCTTTACAAAGAGATTGTAGCCTATCCTTTCAAATCTTATCTCCAAAAATCAAACGACGTTTGTCCCAGGTTGAGCTATTGCAGATAACGTGCTTATTACCCATGAAACCTTGTACTATCTACACAGTTCAAAAGCTAGAATGCATGACACTGTGGTGGTCAAAACAGATATGAGTAAAGCGTATGATAGAATTGAGTGGGGTTATTAAAAGGCAGTACTGCTGCGCCTAGGATTCCATCAAGTATCGACTAAATAGATAATGGAGTGTGTTACTTCGGTCTCGTATTCTTTCATTATTAATGGCATTCCCCAGGAGAGAGTTCTACCGACACGAGGACTAAGGCAAGGAGATCCCCTCTCTCCTTATATGTTTAGTCTATGTATGGTGGTCCTTTTAAGACTATATCAAAAAAGCTCAGGAGAATGGATCACTAACATGAATAAGAGTAGCTCTGCATAGTACTCGGGTTAATCATTTGCTGTTTGTAGATGATACTATGTTCTTCTGTAAGACTAATCAAGCTAATTGTTTAGCCTTGAATTCAATTCTCAACCGATATGAGAAGACGTTCGGCCAGTGTATAAATCTTCAGAAGTCCTCAATAATTTCTCCTCAAAAACACCTAGAGCTCAAAAGAAAAGAGTGATGCAAACATTAGGTATAAATTTGGAAGGAGGGGCAGGAAAGTGCCTGGGTCTACCGAAAATTTTTGGGCGAAGGAAGAGAGACATATTTGCTTCTATCGTGGATAAGGTTCGAAAGAGAGCTCACCCATGGACATCATGATTCTTATCTCCTGCTGGTAAACAAGTCTTGTTGAAAGTTTTTCTCTCCTCTATGCCGACTCACTCTATGTCATGCTTTAAGTTACCAGTCTCTATTTGCAAGAAATTCAATCCCTCCTGACTCGATTCTGGTTGGATAGTAAAAAAGATGTTAGAAAAATGAGCTGGATCTCTTGAGATAGAATTACTATTCCTAAGAATGTTGGTGGACTGGGATCTAAGGACCTGGAAGCGTTCAATGATGCTTTACTAGCTAAACTGGGATATCACTTATTTAAAAACACATGATTCTCTCTTTGCTAAGGTCCGGCAAGGGAAGTATTGCCATGAAACCACAGTTCTGGAGGTAAAGTGTGCTTTTAACATTTCTCATGGTTAGAGAAGTATTCTCGCTGGTCGAGAGATTTTAAAGCTTGGTTTAGGATGACGAATTAGAGAGGGATGCAATGTTCGAGTTTGGGAAGACCCTTGGTTTTCTACCTCAACGCCTACATGTGTTATTGGGCCACAACCATTTCATGTAAGTGGACTAACGGTTGCTGATTAAAGTTGTTTACCTCTAATTAGAGGGATTTGGAGAAAGTAAGAGAAATTTTTCTTCACCATGAGGACCAAATTCGGAGTTTACCGATTAGCTCATCAAAGAGAAAAGACTCATTGGCATGGCTCCTAGTAAGAACGGTATCGATACTACAAGTTCAGGGTATGGTCTTTGATCTACAATAGAGATATAACAAGTTGAGAGAGATTTTAATTGGCAGGGACTAATTTGAAAAGCTAAAAATCTTCTATAAATTTGTAATTCACTATGGAGAATTGCCAAGAATTCTTTGCTGGTGGGAGAAAACTTGATGAACAGGACGATTATTCCAAGCGTGGATTTCCCTCGGTGTGGGGAACTAGAATCGGTTATTCATGTTTTCCAAGACTGCGATTTTGCAGCAAAGGTATGGAGTAATGTACTAGTAAGAGGACTTCTAGTTGGACATATTTCTTCATTGCTTGAGTTTATTTCAGCATCTAAAAATATTATCAACCTACTTCCAACGAGTATAACATCATCTCTATTCCTATGCATTTGCTGGGAACTATGGACAGCAAAAAACAATTTGGTGTTTAGCGCAACATTTTTGGCTGAAGGAATTGTAACCAAAGCATTAGGAGATGCGAGAGCATGAGAAGCTCCTCAATTGCTCCTTCCTAAGGTGAAAACCACGCCAACAGTGCCAGTTGTGGACATTGTCGTTCGTCGTTATTCATACTTCATAGATGCAGCCTAGAACAGCACCACTAGGAGGTGCGATCCAGATGTACTCGCCAAATCAGCTTTGTAGTTTGTTTTTTAGTAATAAATAAAAAAAACATAGTTCGTGACCAAAAAAAACTGATAGATCGGTTCATAAACCAGAGCAATAGAAATTCGACACTGACTTGAAATTAAAAAAAGAAAATAGATCCGAAACTATGTAGATAATTTAAGAATCCAAAAAAAGGAAAGAATATAAATTTTCCACCGATAAATAAGGAAATGTTCGAAGCAATAATCAAGCTACAAAGAAAATTATTTGTAATAATCGAGTCTAGTTCAAGGAGTCAATAAAGAAATTGTTTGCTTTCCTCCTTTTACTTCATAAATCTGTTGTGCGAGTTTAAATCTTACACTTGTCAAAATGCAAAACCGATTTAGGGCACTTGTTCGTCTCGGTTTTAGATCTTAAAGGATCGGTTTAATAATTTTCAATTTGGCTAGATTTTAGGTGCAAAAAGATATGAGATCCAATTTCAATCATCTCTGAACTCTGATTAACGAACGGTAATATCATAGATATTGGATTCGTGAGATCAATGATAATCTACCACAGTAAACTTTTATGACGAAATATCCTCATAACGAAGCTCACAATTAAAAACTCACCTTTTTCATGTCTTTTAGCATTTTAGTTCCAACAGTTGCTATTGTGGTTGTTTGCAAGATAACTATTTTCAACACAACTTTGATATATGTGATCATACCATAAAAAACAAATTGACTCAATAACATTTGGCCTTCCCAATGAGTATATAAATGTTCAAAACTAATACTTTAGAAAGGATTTTCAAACTTATTTATAGACTATATATAAATCAGCAAAGTAGCCAAAATTTGTAGTCGACCAATCTTACTTGTTCATGCGATATCTTTCATATCTAACTCCAAAAATTTGCCAATTTTTTTATTAGTAAGTGCATATGTAACAAATCTGATAAAACTTGTGGTAATTTACAGTGGTCTGGTTAGTAATAGAAAATATATTTATATGTATTATCTCGAACAAACTAAAAACAGTTTGCCAATTTTTATATTAGTAGGTGCATATGAAAAAAAAAAACATATAAAACTTGTGGTATTTTACAGTAATCTTATTAGTCGATAGGTTAGAAATACATTAGTACTATGGTGAAAGTAAGACAAGATAGAAAATTTCAGACCAAAGAATGTGAAGAGAACCATAGTGATGAACATGGGGCTAAAATCCAATTTTCCTAATTTAATGAGTTAAATGGCCCATTCGGTCCAACAAATGCTGGTCCGGTCCGTCAAATCTCGTGGGAATCTAGGTGAACTCCTTTCAACTTATAAATACAGAGGAGCTACCATTGAAAATGAGGTCCATGGAGAAAATTATAGAGCTTCTGACAAGTTGCATTTTTCTGTATTTTCTTCTAAAGTTTTTTTTACGAAAAATTTGTTGTAAACGCGAAATCTTGCAAAGATCTAATAGAGAAGATTAATTCTTCCATCCCTTATTATCTTATTTTTATATTATTTGAGTCGTAGCACGAACAATTGGCGCAACCTGTGGAGAAATTTGAAATATTCCCTTCTCAACAAGATCTAACGATGGAATCAGCAATCAACGAGCTCCACGACTACGAGACCGAGACTTCCAGCGAACGGGGAGTCAACAACGTCGAGTCGCCACCACCCGTCGGTGACCCGGTCGATCCTCCCAACCTTTCCGTTCCTCCCGACCTCCAATGGGCCACCCATTGCCGACGCGAAGAAGTCCCATGCAACATTCCTAGTCCTGCCGATCTCCGTTCCCTAATCGATGTTGCAGCTCCTATCTATGCTCTAGCTCGTGTCGACCATCCTGCCCCTACGAATCGTGAAACAACTCGTGGAGCTAGGCTGTTCTTGACCACGAGGACTAACAAAATTGTAGACAGCGGAGCTAGCCTTGACGGTTTGATGCAGACCATCCTCGATCAACTTGAACACCAAGAAGAGAAGACAAAAGAGAGACTCGATGCCATCACAGCAGCATAAGCCCGACATCAAACATCCAAAGGCCGAAGCACGAGGCAGCAGAGCTCTGAAACCGTTGTTCATCCACGACCAACTTCGGATCAAAAACATTCAAGAACCATCGACCGTCATCAAACATAGTCGGGAATCGACAAACGAGCGCCAAGAGGACAGACAAGCGAAGACAATCCCGCTAGTACGTGCAACCGAGAGCTCGAGAAAATGAAGAGTGAACACTTTGGCGCCAAAATTAGAGAAATTATTAGAAGAGACGTGGCGGTGAGCCTTCACCTCACGCATATCCGGCGTCCATGTTAAACACACCGGCAATGTGAAACCCCTACTTGGTGCGTTTCCTAACAACCTTCAACAACATTGTAGGACGCGCACACTTATCTCTAGAAGTGAAAGACGCAGGTAGCTTGTCAGCTGTTCATAGAACATTTGAGTGGTGTTGCTCTAATTAAGCTAGTTTTTTCGACTTAAAGTTCACTCAATTGACAACTTCAGTCAACTACTTGCGGCCTTCTTGAAACACTACTCGAAGTACCTTGAGAGAGGAGCATTGAACGCCGATCTGTGGACCATGGCTAAAGGCGCCAAGGAGCTCCTTTGCACCTTCATCGGATGCTTCAAATTTGTTGTCTCAAGCGGGGTCGTACCCAACAATGTAGTTGTCTCCGCATAGCCAAATTCCGTAAGACATCACTTGAAGACCCATTGTATTGCGCCAACAAGCATATCACGATTGAGGAAGACAAGGCAATCCATGCAAAGCGTATCGCCATTCCCAAAGCGTCAACTCTGAAAGAGAAGTCATAGGAGGAGTACCACGAACCCCACTAACACTACGACAAGGACTACACAGGCACCGCTGGAAAGAAGGCATCGACCTACAAGGTTTGCAATTTGGACGCTCAACCTCCGTACCAATGGAACAAATATTATCGCCACGACGAATTTAAGTACTCCCAATTGTACTTCGATTTCCACAAAAGTTCCGACCACTCTACGGACGAATTTCGTTGTATGCATAAGTTACTTCTCTCAAAGTTTAAGGAAGGAGATGCAAGCATTGATCAGCCCAAGTCAAATAAGCGCGGCCGCCGGCCTGACAACCATTTTCGAAATCAAAACAACGATAAGCGCGGAGATGATGAAACAAGAGACGGTGAACCCAAGTATGCAAGGGACATGCCGAGAGAAGTTGACGTTGCGGTAACTCCAAGACATTGGATCAACACGATAATGAAGGGCCTAATATCGTGCCGCGATTTTCTCCGATCAATCAAAGACTACACGCGACAAGCAAAGATACAAGAGACCTGATCCATGAGAGAAGTACAGATCCGGCCAAGGCGTGCCCCAAAGATATCTTTCTTCTCCAACGTATCGATCATCTCGTTGAAGCGACCGTCAAGAACAAGCTGTTGTCCTCCATGGATGTGTTTTTGGGCTACAATCAAATCCTTATGCACAAGGACCATCAAAAAAAGACGACATTCATCACATACAGAGGTACTTACTGTTATAAGGTCATACCTTTTGGTCTTAAAACAAGGGAGAAACATATCAGATTGGTAAACCAAATGTTTCTTGACCAGCTGGGCGGACCATGGAAATCTACATTAACTACATGCACGTCAAATCACCCCGATCCAAATATCACATCGGTCACCTATGAGACTTCTTCGTCATTTTTTACACATATAACATGAAGCTAAATCCAGCCAAGTGTACGTTCGGTATAACATTAGGTGAATTTCTAGGTTAACTCGTTACAAAGCGAGGTATTGAAGCCAACCCAAAACATATCACCGCCATCATCGACTTCCCTTCACCAAGGAACACCCGTGTGGTCCAAGGCTGACATGACATATCGCAGCGCTAATTCGCATCATATATAGATCAACCGACAAAACGGTTTGACCATTTAGTGCAGTCGAAAAAACAGTTTGAATGGGACGAGAGGTGTAAGACTGCCTTCAAAGAGCTTAAAGAATATCTCTCAACTCCGTTAATCCTAGCCAAACTAGACTAAGGTTACACCCTGTACTTGTATATCTCCGTCTCAAGCCTGGCAGTTAATGGTGTCCTCGGCAAAGAAGACCGCGGTGAACAATGCCTGACATTCTACGTAAGTAAGACGCTCGATGGAGTCGAACTTCGCTACCTCACTCTTGAGAAACTCGCCTTCATAGTAGTGATCTCATCACAAAAGTTACACACTTAATTTCAGTCGCACACCATTGCTATCTTGAAGAACTAGCCACTGCGTACAAATCTTCATATCCCAAGTTAATCTGGCAGGCTCGCCAAGTGGACTGTCGAACAGAATGAATACGATATAGAGTATCAGAATCAAACAAGCAAAAATCTATGGTCCTTGTTGACTTCCTCGTCGAGCTCCATCCCAAGCTTTCCACAGGAACCCCATAAACTAAAAAATGGGTCTTGCACGTTGACAGAGCATTATCACGGCTCGGCTCTGGCGTAAGAGTACGATTGGGATCTCCCAAAAAAAAAGAAATAGAAAAATCTTTTCACTTAGCCTTCCCGACTTATAACAACAAAGCCGAGTAAGAAGCACTCATCGCGAGATTACGCCTCGCTCAAGGCATTGGGATTAAGCACATACAAACATATTGGGACTCCCAGCTCATCGCTAATCTGTTCAGCTGGGACTATGAGATGAAGAACGACCGCATGGACTCCTACCTTAAATTCGTCTGCTATCTCTCAACCAAATTTGAATCATTTGAACTTGTCAAAATTCCACGGAGGAAAAATGCACTCGCCGACGCGCTAGCTGCACTGGTGTGCACGTCCAACTCTGACCTTCGTTGAGTCATTCTTGTCAAAAGCATAGAGAAGCCAAGTATCTATAAAGTTACACCACATGTGGCCGATCTCACCTCTACAGTCCTACTTGTGAAAGCATTTGCAGTTTCTGAAGACATAGCATTCGCAGTTTCTGAAGATGTAGTCGCTGATAAAAATCAGCCTATTACCGATAATTTATCCACTTCTGATTGGACCGCAACTACATCATTGACGGCATTGTACCCCCTGACAAATGGACTACAAGGTGTTTGCGAACCCGCAATGCCCAATTTGCACTTTTTGATGGAAACCTCTTCCAATAAAGTGTTTCAGGAATCCTTCTTATATGTATCGACGACGATGAGGTAGTACAAAGCTTTGTATGGAAGAACATAATCTGCCGGCACTGACTCCCTTACGAGATTGTCACCGAAAACGGCACTCAATTTACTTTGCTCCAATTGGATTTATTATGTGTACGCTGGAAAACTCGATTAAGAAAATCGATACCTCGCTATCCTCAAGGAAACGATCAAGCCGAAGCCACCAACAAACGGGCTCAAGAAACGTTTAGAGGAAAAGAAAGAACCATGGCCGACGAGTTAGACGGTGTCCTCTGGTCAAATCAAACATCTCCATGATGAGCAACGGGACGAACACCGGTCTCCCTTGCCTATGGGATAAAAGTAGTAGCTCCGTCAAAAGTCATCATCTTGACGATATGTCGATCGATGCTCCTATACTATCCAGACCTTGATAATCAGCTTCTCCTCGAGAACCTCTACACAATAGAAAAACAAACCGAAAAAGCCTTGCTCAGCATCTCGAACTATCAAAACACTACGACTAAACACCTTAATAAGAAAGTTCTGAACCGGCACTTTGAAGAAAGGGACCTCATCCTACAGAAGGTTTTTGAGAATATGCCAGAAACAAACGCCGGAAAGATGGGTGCTCGTTGGGAAGGACACTGTCTAGTCTCAAAGTTTGTCAAACTGGCATCTACAAACTATCCATATTAAACGGCTCACTGATCCCTCACTCGTGGAATTCACTCAATCTGAAGCGGTACTATTACTGAAGACTGTAGACAGAAGAATGAAGAATGACCAGCTGCAAAAATAATAAAGAGTATATCAACTCATCTGTATCTAATATATATATATATATACATATGTTAAGTTCCTTTAACTCGTTTGCGTGAAATATTCGCAACAATTTCTGCAACTTGCTTGCTCGAAACTTTCGCAGACTTAGTTCTTGCTATTCCCACATCGTTTCCCTGGCCAATAGTACGATTAAATATGCGTTCCCACTTGGATGTTATGGTGCTCGTTGGTTGGACTTAGAAACTCCATTTCAATCGAAATAATCCAAGCTTTATTTAGTAAGCCAAAAATTTAGATTTAAAGACTAAAGCCGGGTCCATCTCACAATGGTTGATAGACGGTCGAGCATTATAAGCCGTGCCAACCTTAAAGTACCAGCACGGTAAGCTGGCACCTCGCTCTCACCTACGTAGAGCAAGCTTTTCTTGCATACTTATTATCTATGGAACTCTGATTTTTGGCTCAAGCGTATACAAGATAAGTCAAAAGACGTCTTGCGCCATAATATGCTTTGAATTACAAGTTTAACGCCAAGAACAACTTCACCAGAGCCTCTCCATTGGCCGAGGAAAACCTTTCACTAAGAATATAAGTCAGGCTATGGCTCGCACTAGTCCTGGGCATTTGGGTAACCAAACCCGAATGGGTATGTACTTTTTGGGTATCGCATAATTCGGGTAGAGGAATGTAGACCTAATCGGGTAGTTAACAAATAATATTTGGGTTCGGTTCAGGTTATATTCGGGTTCGGGTCTGTTTCTATTATATTTTTCAGACCCAATAAAAAACCGAAACATTTTGGGTTCAGTTCCGATTCAGGTATTTGTACGCATAAAAAACCAAATAACTCCAAAAAAACCTATTATACCTGAATTTACACTTACAAAACATGCATAATATGGTATATAAATTCGGGTATCGAGTAATTAAGGTATATTTAGTAAATGTGATGTATTTAGTAACTGTTCGGGTAATTAGGGTATATTTAGTAATCGTTGTGTATTTAGGTTGTAATAGGGTATAGTAATTCGGGTATATTTAGTAACCGTTCGGGTATTGGGTAACACCCAAACCGAACCGATATCCGAATTCATAATATGGCTGGATCCATTCGGGTATTTGGTTGGAACCGAATCAGAACCAAACCCGAAAGTTTCAGGTATTTCAGTTCGAGTTTTTGGTTCTTGTTTTTATGACCAGGGTGAGCTCGCACGAACAACGCACTCCAAACTAAGACCGGTCTTACATCAAAAGAAAAGAAATTTGAATCAAAAGCCATGTGATTTGCACTAGCCGATCATTACTTCGCACTTAATCAGAAATTCGACCATACCTAAAGAATGCTGAATCATATAATAGAAAGTTCGAACAAAACCAAAAAGGTCTACAACATCGACCCAAATGCTAAGAAAAACAACAAAATCTAAAAGACTTAAGCAACAAGAAACATAAAACAACCGTCACTTATCCCCAGCGGTGCGACCGCTGAGGCCACCCTCGATACACTCAGGAGAATCCACATAAATCGCCATCAGAGGATCGCCTTCAAGAGATGGAAACTCGTCTAGGTCTCTTGCCTTGAGATCGATGATATGCAATTGATCCACCCCATTCGCCCACATCTCTATGTTGGTCTCCATCTTTAGAAGCGTCATATCAGGAATGACGAAATCATCATTCGTCAACTCGTCGAGACAATCCAACATCCTAGTGATTTGGCTGAAATTGAGTAGCAGAGCTTTTGTCCCATCATTATCTAGAGCGTATATCCTCAATATCTCCAAGGGATCTCTCTCTTTCACAACAACATCGTACCGAGACTTCCTAAACCTCCTCGCCTTGAAATCAAGCTTTTCCTGCAGGGTCGTCGATCTCAACTCAGCGTCACCAATTGAAGCCTTAAGCGTCAAAACCTCCTGACGAAGACCAGCAACCTGCCCATCTAAAGGAGCATACCTCGCCTTCACAGTAGAAATCTCAGTAGACATAATCGCCCTGAGCACTTGTCCACTCCCTTCTCATGACGAATCTTACACTCGTACAACGCCGTAAGATGGTTTGCAGCAACAATAACCTACAAATCAACTAAATAGGCTCAAAACAAAAGAGTCGTACAGAGCAAAAAATGTGTAGAATGAAATAACGAACCTGGCATGTCTTTCGAATTCGAGCACAATCTTTGTAAGCATTTGCCTCCACGAGGTTCTCCAAAAGAGGAGGCTCAATAAGCGACCCCCAAACCCGCCGAACCAAATTAGCACAAGCCTTCAATTCATTGACAAGCAACACTTCCTTAGACATGTAGCGGAATGCAAAGCCGTGAAAAGGTCCCTCTTGGATCGGAATCTCAAGCCTAGGACTCTTGGTAGTAGCTACAACCAAGTTATGTGCTTCGCCTCGCGATGACCTCTTCTAGGCACAAGCTGGGCTATCATCGGCCATCGCCTTGTTAGCCAACCTCGCTGCAGAAGCCTCCCTAGCCTTGGTATTTCTAGAAGAGATAGCTAGATACTCTACCTCTTGGACAAGCACGAGCTCAGCAAACCTCACAAATTGAGCGCCAAAACCTTATGCCAACAATAGCTCGACAACACCCAAAGAACTCGCAATAATCCGCGTGTTGGGAAAGCTACGATCTCCTCTCAGCTGATCAACATACCTCAGAAGTTGGCAAGAAACTTTCTCCATCTTCACCTTAATTGTTTAATCTAAGCACAAGAATCTGAAATAAGAACACAATCATAATTCGTAGAACACTTCAAAATATTAAAGTGATTGTGTCATACCTGAACAACTGCAATCCTAGTGAGTGAGAATTTCAAGAACCTCGAGCCACCATAAAGCGCCTTTCCCCTGAATTTTCTAGATGTTTTTGAAAAATTCATTTGGAAACGCACGCAAGCGAACAAAGGGCTCTGCAATAAAAGAGATGAATCACGTAAGAAATCAGAAATCGCCCAAGCAAAAAGATCAAAGCAATATAATTACACCAAGAGACATGTTCTATTCGGACCTATACGGAATTTCAAGATTTTTGACCAAGAACGTTAAGTTCACGAAGTAGTAGTGATATCGTTAATCACGAACTTTAGACCATCCACGATCTTACAAGATTGCTTGGCAGCGGGATAACACAAACCAGAACAATCTTTTATCCTTGTAAAACATCAAGACCGGTACCCATACTCGAAAGGTCAACCACGTTCCAAATCGCGGCCACGGTTAACTGCAAAATCATGACCTCCCAACGGGCACAATAACTCGCCAAAGACTCTAGCAGAGGGAAGCGAAGCCTGCACTAAGTGAAGTAGGGTTCCTATAAGCAGATATACCCTTCCGGCGGGGTCCAAGGACGCTGTTGATTTTTCAGTCTGAGAAACATTAGCCCCTCCGACATGTTACACTAATTAAACATAGCTTTTAGAGATTTTGCAGAAACCTACGAAGGTCCACAATCCAGCGAGACATTTCTATTAGCGATAACCCTAGCAGACTCGGCGCGAAGCCCCAAAATAATATCCTGATCTGCTGTCCTGCCAGCCTAATCCTCGACAAAGTCATTAATCACTGTGTCGTCGACTTCCTCTATCATAGCTCTAACCTCTACTTTTGACAAACCCGACGATCCACCGTTTGAAAGAGAACTAGACATCGCGCAAGTCAAACAAAAAATCTAAACGCTGAACAGAATATTCTCACGTCGAGACGGACTGCCACGCCGAGTTAAGCCACTAAACCAATTCAAGAACCAGACTGTCGCACCAAGCTTCGAGACAAACCGCCGTGCTGAGTCCAATTGCCACGCCAAGCTTAAAAGCAAACCCCTCGCGCCGAGGCTCAAAGCAAACCGCTGTGCAGAGCTTCAAAGCAAACTGCCGTGCCAGACAAGTCAAACCTGAAGCTCCCTTCGTGTGCTGAATCAAAATGCCGCGTTGAGCTTTGAATCAGACCGCGAAACCAAGATCCACTTTCTTTGTCACTCCAGGTCGTGAGCTCCCACCAAACGTAGCTTCATGCCACAAGCTCTCGCCGAACTGAGTCTCTCGCCGCATGCCGAGATAACGTCGTCGTGCCACCAACGTGCAAAACTTACTCCCTTTCTCGGCGACGAAGCTTTCTCTTTACACATTTGCCGAGCTTCACTCCTTCTCACCGCCAAACTCCATAGAGCAACACACTCCAAGTTACAGCTCTCCACATGGCCAAGCTTCATACTCCTCACCGCAGAACTCTACACACTAACACACTGACCTCCACAAACCAACTCGCTCCACACAACAACTCTCCGAACTTAAAACTCAATGATGTATGAATGGAATGGTAAGAGATCAAAGGAAGATAGACTCAAGTCACTGTCTTCTTTGAACAACAAGGAACGTGGGTGATGGACTGGTCTTGGATGGATGAGTCGAGTGGATTGATCACGAATGGTGGGGTGAATGCAACAATGATCGAACGATGGAAGTATGAAGGTGAAGAATGGATCGAATGGAATGAAGAATGAGCGATGGATGAGTGGACTGATCACGGACGGATGAGATGGTGTATGGATCGAAAGAGATAGATGATACACAAACGAATGAATGGATCGATGGGGAATGATGGAGTCGCCACACAAGGATGGAAATCTTGTGATAAGACTAATCAATTGGTCGCCTTGATATCACTCACAAGGAAAGCTATTGATTTTGAATTCAGAACTCTTTCTCAAAAAAAAGAAGAAAGGCGTTATGTTATTGATTAGTAAAAAGATACACTGCTACTAAGGAACATTATAAAGGGGCTCGTGCAGCTGATGCCTTCTTGGAAGAAAACCTAATACAAAAGCTAATCTATAGTCCTAAAACATAATGAAATAAAATGCATAAAATAAATAACGCCTGATACAAACTATGAAATAAAATAAACCTACACTTCTAATGGACCTGCAAAATGAACAAACACAATATAATTAAATGAAATACATACCTTGAGGTGGGCTGGTCGATTTTTAGAAGCTTGAAAAGGCTTGATCGAATTTCTTCCTTGTTACTTCATGGGATGATCTCTGACAAGCTTAGATGGGCTGGATTGAGAAAAACATCTTCAAGTCTTCAATGGGCTCTTGGGCTGCTTGAGTCTTGGTCGATCTCTTCATCTCTTCTTGGGCTAGAAAGCCTTGAACTGTATTGTTGAATAATCCTCTAAGTCTTCTAGTTCCTGATCGAGTTCTTGGCGGCTCTCTCATTGCAGTTATGTCTTCAACAATAGGAGCATCTTCAAAGTCTTGTAGAGGAGTCTCGATGTCCTCATCATTCCCTCCCTCTTCAAAAGGTTCTGGCCTCAGAACTTCATCACCTGCATGATAAGGAAGCAAGTCAGATACATTGAACACTTGGAAAATGGTTAACTCACCTGGGAGGTCCAGCTTGTAGGCATTGTTGTTGATCCTCTCCAGAACTCGGAATGGACCAGCTCTTCTGGGTGATAGCTTTTTCTTCCTCTGGTTTGGGAACCTCTCTGGTCGCATGTGAACCCAAACCCAATCTCCGGGATTGAAGATGAGCTCTTTTCGTCCTTTGTCTGCAGACTCCTTGTACTTGGCTGTCTTCTGCTCAATGTTCTCCTTCATTTTTTGGTACAGCTTCTTGATAATCTCTGCCTTGACTTCTCCATCCTGGTTTGTAACATCTAATGGTTGCAATGGAACAAGGTCTAAAGGCGTATATGGCTTAAAACCATAGACAATCTCAAAAGGGGACAACTTAGTTGCAAAGTGGTTAGCGTGATTATAAGCAAACTCAACAAAAGGTATACAATCTAACCAGTTCCGAAAGTTCTTACCAACCGTGGCTCTCAATAGAGTTGAGAGTGTTTTGTTGACTACCTCAGTTTGTCCATCCGTCTGGAGATGACATGTCATTGAAAAGAGCAGCTTGGTGCCTAGCTTCCTCCAAATAACTCTCCAGAAATGGCGTAGAAACTTTGTGTCTCTATCTGAAACTATGGTTCTTGGAATCCCATGCAATCAAACTACTTCTCTGAAGAAGAGGCTTGCTGTTTGTGTGGCGTCATTAGTCTTGGCACAGGGAATGAAGTGTGCCATCTTTGAAAACATGTCCACTGCAACAAAAATAGAATCCTTTCCTCGGATTTTGGGTAAGCCTAAAACAAAATCCATACTAATATCTACCCAAGGCATAGTAGGAATAGGAAGTGGCATGTATAAACCATGTGGATGTAACCTGGATTTGGCTTTTAGACATGTCACACACTTAGCACAGAATCGCTCTACATCCTTCTTAAGGTGGGGCCAGAATAAATGCTCCACCAGCACACTTAGAGTTTTATCAACTCCAAAGTGTCCCATAAGTCCACCTCCATGTGCTTCCTTGATCAGCAAGTCTCGCATAGATCCCTGAGGAATGCACAAACGTTTCTCTCTAAACAGATAATCATTATGTATATAATAAGAACATGTGGGTGATTGGGTGCAGTTTTGATAGATAGAGCTGAAGTATGGATCTTCTTTGTAGGCGTCCTTCAGGTGCTCAAATCCTAGAACCTTAGCCTCCAATGTCGAGATAAGTAGATGTCTCCTGGATAGTGCATCTACTACAACGTTCTCTTTGCCCTTCTTGTACTTGATGATATATGGAAACGATTCCACATACTCCATCCATTTGGCGTGACGTCTCTTAAGTGTAGTCTGACATCTCTAAAGTCTTTAACAAATTCCCTATAGAAGCTTGCTAGTCCGTGGAAGCTCCTCATGTGGCCTATGCTGGTTGGTGTAGGCCAGTCTTGTATAGCTTTGATCTTCTCTTGATCCACCTGTAATCCCTGAGAACTTACAACAAAACCTAGGAAAACTACCTCATTAGTGCAGAAGGAACACTTCTTAAGGTTCCCATACAGGCCTTCCTTTCAAAGTGTATCCAAAACAGTCTCAAGATGCAGTAAATGCTCTTCAAATGATTTGCTGTAAATGAGTATATCATCAAAGTACACTACTACAAACTTACTGATGTATGCCCTTAAGACATGGTTCATCAATCTCATGAATGTGTTGGGGGCGTTGGTGAGACCAAATGGCATAACCATCCACTTGTACAGACCTTGCTTGGTCTTGAAGGCAGTCTTCCATTCATCTCCCTCCTTCATTCTTACTTGATGGTATTCGCTCCTGAGATCGATTTTAGAAAACACGTTAGAACCAGATAGTTCATCAAGCATGTCATCTTACCTGGGAATGGGATGGCGGTATTTGATGGTGATGTTGTTGATTGCACAACAGCCCACACACATCCTCCAAGTCCCATCCTTCTTGGGCACTAGCAGAACTGGGACGGCACAAGGACTAAGACTCTCTCTTTTGTAGCCTTTCTCCATTAAGTCCTGAACATGTCTCTCCAATTCCTTTGCCTCTGTTGGATTCACCCTGTAGGCTGGTCTGTTGGGCAATGGTGCGCCTGGAACGAGATCAATCTGATGTCCGATCCCTCTTATGGGTGGTAATCCAGCTGGTATCTCTTCAGGAAATACATCCTTGAACCTGTCAAGTATGGAAGTGATTTCTGGGGGAAGAATTATTTCATGTGCTCCTGTAAGACAAACATCTCTAAACACCATTAGTAGCACCGTTTCTTTATGATCTAAAGCTTTATAAATAGTGTTGGGTGTAATGTAGATGTTAGTTTTACTTACCTTAGCCTCAGCAGCAAACTTAGACTGCATATCATGTATCTCTTGAGGAGACAATGGGGCAAGCTGAAACTTGCGTTTCTGAAACGTGAGGGAGTGGGTGTTGGTGCGACCATTGTGCAAGACTTCTCTGCCAAACTGCCATGGGCGGCCGAGCAGGAGGTGTCCTACTTGCATGGGAACTACATCGCACAGAACCTCATCCTCATACTTACCTATTCTGAAAGGCACTTTAACTTGCTCCTGGATTCTGATTTCGGTGGTGGAATCTAGCCACCTCAGTCGGTATGGCCGTGGATGGGGGCTTGTCTTCAGTCCTAGCTTATCAATAAAAACTCGACTTGCAGCGTTAGTACAAGAACTCCCATCTATTATAAGACTACATACCTTGTTTTGGACTGAACAGCGGGTGAAGAACAAGTTCTCTCGCTGGAGGGTGTCAAGATCGCTCGTTGCACTTAGGGCCCTTCAGACAATTAGCATGTCGCCTGTCTCTGGGTAAGCTATCTCCTCCTCTGAATCAGCAACGTCTAAGGTCTCTTCCTCGTCTTGGGATTCATACCCTCCCTCTTGTGTAAGGATCATAACTCGTTGGTTGGGGCACTCCCTTGCATAGTGTCCTTTTCCCTGACACTTAAAACAGGTGATGTCTCTAGCTCTGGGATTAGGAACAGAAGACTTACCTGGTTCCTGACGGTTGTTTCTAGGCGCCTCATAGGCTGGTCTCCTCTCCTGAGCATTTGTTGTAATAGCTTTGCCTTTATCAATGCTACTGGGCTGGGGTGCGTTCCATTGGTTTCGAGGGGCAGGTGCACTCCATTGGTTAGGTCTAGAACGGCTGGTTGCTGCAGCCTTCTTCTTAATTCCCTGTTCTGCCTGCACAGCTACATGTAATAACTCGTTAAGATCATGACAAGGTTGGCGTTCTACCTTTCTGGCTATGCGATCATTGAGTCCATCAATGAAATGACCCATGAGCACTTCTTCACTCTCATCTAACGCCATTCTGTTTCTGAGTTGCTCAAACTCTTCAAAGTACTCTTCCACACTCTTAGTCTTTTGGGAGAGTTGTCTAAATTATCGCTGCATCTCTCGGTGGGAGTGAGGTGGAACTTAACGCCTTCTGAAGTTGAACTTCATGGTTGTCCAAGTGGTGATCTGTTCGAAGTTGTTTCTCCTTCGGTTATGGGTTTCTCGATCCCACCAGGATAGTGCGTGGTCTGTGAGCTGAGCTGAAGCAAGGGCTATCTTCTTCTGGTCATTGTACTCATAGTAGTCGAAGATATACTCCATGCCCCTCTCCCAGTCCAGGTAAGCTTTTGAAGATATACCTGCAAAAGTAGGAACAGTTAGCTTTAAGTCCTTATAACCACGGTTTAACTCCCTTTCTGGTCGTTGGTGATTGGCATGCTGGTTCCTTCTCCTTGCTCGGGCGTCTATGGTGTGGTCACTGTCCTCGTCGTCAGCTTGCTCTTCCTCTCGAGGAAGCTCTAATCGTCCAACTCGTTGCTCAATTCGTCCAATCTGAGCTGCCAAGTCATTCTTCATGTTCTGAAGAGCTTCTAGGAAGGCAGTGTTGGGGTCGATGTCTGCTCCTGCCATGGTAAACCTGGTCCTGCACACACTCAAACAAGCGATCAAGGGACTAGGGAACAGAATGTATAGGCTAAGAAATATAAATCGCAATAATATGACTAAACCTATGATGACAGAAAAATATGAAATGCGAACCGAACTAAACCACTAAAATTAAACTAAACCGGACTACTTAATTTAAACCAAGTAAATTTAACTAACCAGATTAATTTAACTAAACCTAACCAAAATTCGAATTTTAACAATCCTAGAAATAAAATCGGACCACTTATCCTAACAAGATTTCGAAATTAAAAACTAGCTAACAACCTAAACAAGAATATCGAATCTAAATTATCTATCTAGAATTCAAATCTAAAATCCTAAACAAACTCGACGACAACCTAGACCTAAACAGCAAACAGGCGACAGTCCTAAGCCTAGCAAAGATCGACTAAACAAAGATGCAAGTTAATGAACCAACAAACAGGCGAATGCAACAAGAAACAAAACTAACACAAAATCGAAACCTAAACAGACCTAGACAAACGCTAACAAGACAACAAATGAAACAAGAGAATAGAAAACAAACGAAACAAATCAAACAACAATTAAGCAAACTAAACAATCGACAAACTAACCCTAGGACAAACGAAAGAGGAAGCAATCAAGACTAACAAATAAACGAATGGGAATATAAAAGGGAATTTGAGTGAGCCTGGTAGCTTCGGCTCTGATACCAAATGATGTATGAATGGAATGGTAAGAGATCAAAGGAAGATAGACTCAAGTCACTGTCTTCTTTGAACAACAAGGAACGTGGGTGATGGACTGGTCTCGGATGGATGAGTCGAGTGGATTGATCACGAATGGTGGGGTGAATGCAACAATGATCGAACGATGGAAGTATGAAGGTGAAGTATGGATCGAATGGAATGAAGAATGAGCGATGGATGAGTGGACTGATCACGGACGGATGAGATGGTGTATGGATCGAATGAGATAGATGATACACGAACGAATGAATGGATCGATGGGGAATGATGGAGTCGCCACACAAGGATGGAAATCTTGTGATAAGACTAATCAATTGGTCGCCTTGATATCACTCACAAGGAAAGCTATTGATTTTGAATTCAGAACTCTTTCTCAGAGAAAAGAAGAACGGCGTTATGTTATTGATTAGTAAAAAGATACACTGCTGCTAAGGAACCTTATAAAGGGGCTCGTGCAGCTGATGCCTTCTTGGGTGAAACCCTAATACAAATGCTAATCTATAGTCCTAAAACATAATGAAATAAAATGCATAAAATAAATAACGCCTAATACAAACTATGAAATAAAATAAACCTAAACTTCTAATGGACCAGCAAAATGAACAAACACAATATAATTAAATGAAATACATACCTTGAGGTGGGCTGGTCGATTTTTAGAAGCTTGAAAAGACTTGGTCGAATTTCTTCCTTGTTACTTCATGGGATGATCTCTGACAAGCTTAGATGGGCTGGATTGAGAAAAACATCTTCAAGTCTTCAATGGGCTCTTGGGCTGCTTGAGTCTTGGTCGATCTCTTCATCTCTTCTTGGGCTAGAAAGCCTTGAACTGTATTGTTGAATAATCCTCTAAGTCTTCTAGTTCCTGATCGAGTTCTTGGCGGCTCTCTCATTGCAGTTATGACTTCAACAATAGGAGCATCTTCAAAGTCTTGTAGAGGAATCTCTTCAGCAGTCTCGATGTCCTCATCACTCAACCTTTATGATCTTAAACTCAAATTGGCCGAGCTTCACACAAGTGAGATAGAGAGGGGAGCGATGACACAAAAAAAAAAAAAATATTAAAGGGATATAGAGAGAAGATACATAAGGAAAGGAGAGAAAAAATAGCAATTTACCCCATGTTTGACCCCGTGCTTCTTCAACAAACTCTCAAAGACTTTATTGATAAAGTGAGTTTCACCAACACTAATCACCATCCTCGGAATACCAAACCTTGGAAAGATGATGGTCTTGAACATCTTCAATACAACCTTTTGTATCATTTGTTGGATTAGTTATAGCCTCAATCCATTTCGACACATAATCGACTGCTACAAGGATGTAGTTGTTACCATAAGAAGATAGAAACAATTCCATGAAGTCAATTCTCCAAACATAGAAGATCTCAACCTCAAGAATCAGATTTTGTGGCATCTCGTTTCTCCTACTTATGTTGCCTTTCCGTTGGTATGAATCACACTTTGAAACATAATCTAACGTGTCTTTAAACGTTATCGGCCACCAAAACCCCACTTGTAATGCCTTAATGATCGTCTTGAACGATGCAAAGTGACCTCTGTAAACTAAGCCGTGGCAATGCTTAAGATACCAAGATTTCTCCTTCCGACACACACCTCCTATAAAGCTTGTCATTAGAAAGTGTGTACAAGTAAGGCTCATCCCAGTAGAACAAATTCAAATTCTTGAAAAACTTTTTCCTTGCATATCCACCAAGATTAGGAGGCTCTTTTCCGCACGCCAAGAAGTTTACATAATTCGCATACCATGGCAACTTCTCATCCATTTCCATAATCTTTTCTAATCTCTTACCCGTCTTTATGGCTTCGTTTACAAGACAAACTGCCATAATTTGTTCTTCAGGTAATGAATCATCGATGGGAACACCATCTTCAACTCCTAACCTTGACAAGTGATCCGCCACTCCATTCTCAATACCTTTCTTATCTTTGATCTCAATATCAAAGTATTGGAGAAGCCAAATCCATCTAAGCAACCTCGGCGTAGCATCTTTCTTTGCCAACAAATGTCTCAAGGCCACGTGAGCGGTGTGAATAATAACTTATGAACCCACCAAGTAGGACCAGAACTTTTCGAATGCAAACACAATGGCTAGGAGCTCCTTCTCCATAGTGCATACTTCACTTGAGCATCATCTAAGGTTCTACTTGCATAGTAGATCACATGGAGCTTTTTGTCTTTCCGTTGATCCAAAACCGCTCCTACCCCAAAATTGCTTGCATCACACATGATCTCAAACAGTATATCCCAATCTGGTGCTTGTACAACGGGTGCGGTCACCAAAGCGTTCTTGATCTCTAGAAACACTTCTAGACACTCTTGATCAAAGTTGAACTCAACCTCTTTGCAAAGTAGCCTTGTCATAGGTCTAGTTGTCTTTGAGAAGTTCTTTATAAACCTTTGGTACAACCCCGCATGACCCAAAAGGCTTCTAATACCCTTCACCGGATTTAGAGGCTCCAAACTAACCATCACCTCAACATGTGCTCTATCTACCTCAATACCCTTTTCCAAGATCTTATGTCCAAGAACGATTCCTTCTCTAACCATGAAGTGACACTTTTCCCAATTGAGCACAAGGTGGTCTCTGCACATCTCTTGAGTACCCTATAAAGATTAGAAAGACAACCACCAAACCAAGCACCATATACGGAAAAATCATCCATAAACACTTCAACCATATCTTCAAGTAGGTTCGAAAAAATTGATATCATGCACCTTTGAAAGGTTGCCGATGCATTACATAATCTAAATGGCATCCTTCGATAAGCAAAGGTATCATAGAGACATGTAAAAGTCGTTTTCTCTTGATCACTAAGATGGATTGGAATTTGAAAAAAAAAAACCTGAATATCCATCTAAAAACAATAGTATGGGTTATTCGCTAACTGTTGTAGCATTTAATCAATAAACAGTAAAGGGAAATGATCTTTTCTAGTTGAGGCTTTAAGTTTTCTATAATCAATACACATCCTATGACCGGTAATAGTCCTAGTATGTATCAATTCATCTTTTTCGTTCTTTACAACTGTGATTCACCCTTCTTTGGAACTACATGAAACGGGAAAATCCAAGTACTATCCGAGATAGGATAGATTATCCCCGCATCTAGAAGATTGAGAATCCCTTTCTTAACAACCTCTTTCAAATTAGGATATAACCTTCTTTGGTGTTCAATAGAAGTCATTGGTTCATCTTCTTGATGTATCCTATGCATGCATAACGATTAAGAGATTCTTTTAATATCATCCAAAGAATAACCTATAACCTTTTTAATTTCCTTAATTCACCTAGAAGGGTGGCTATTTCCTCATCACTAATATCCTCATTCACTATGATCGGGTAAGTAGAGTTTGTTCCAAGAAATGCGTACCTTAGCCCTTTTCATAGTGGTTTGAGGTCTACTTTTGGAGCTTTAAGTTCACTTCAATCATCACCATTGCTAGAATTACCATTGCTAGACTTACCATTGCTAGCTTCCTTAAGTTCAATCTCATCTTCTACTTCAACCACACTCACATTGTGTGCGAATTGGGTGAGCTCTAAGAATGATGTGATTCCTTTTATAGGCTTGTGAGAGTCAAGGAGCTTTTGATACCCAACACTTTCCACATAATTGAACTCATTCTCCCCATTCTTACAAATAAGTGCTACTTGTAGAGAACTAAGCTCTTCTAACAACTCATCCGCCAACTCATCCATGGTCTCAATCCAACGCTTGTCCCTCTATTGTTGGCTTCTTCATAACCTTGTTGATGTCGAATTGGAGAATGATTGCAAGAGTTTTCGGGCTCTTGTGCACAATTAAACCTATTGTGCTCTAATACCTCAATCATAAGGTATGTCATTGAAGCACTTAGGGTATCGAATCCACAGGGACTAAGGATTACACACCAAAGATACGAGAAACAAACTAAACTAGAGCAAAATGTTTTTATTGGTTTTTATGTTTTTAATCGAAATGTAAAAGAAATGCAAGAAAGAAAACAAAAGACAAAGCTCTGGATCATGGATTAAACTATCAAATAGATGATTAACAATCAAACAATGAATCATTGAAAGCATTAAACACTATCCTAGAATATGGAACACACATAAATAGATTGATCCACTCCCGTGGTATCAATCCCTACATCCATCATCGAACTGACAAGAACTCCCGTTCGCAATTCAATAATCGATAAGCATTAATATTAAGTCCAATTAGTTCACTAATCACCCTACTCATCAACTCCCGTTGGGTAGGATGTGAGAAGCTCACAAAAGGTTTGGTTCAAGAAATTCATCTAACTCCTTCCGGGTGTGAAATGCCTAAGCTCAAGAATCGAATGAACAAACCTAATCTAGCACTAACACCGCTTACTCGAATCTCATCCCTAAAGCATGGGATAAGACCAAAAATCTATCTAATCTAAGGTGTAGCTCTAGTTCGGTTTGTCACGCCAAACTAGAACTACCTAATCTAGGTGCAGTTTTAGGTTTCGGTTCGTCATGTCAAAACTAGCATTAAGAATCAACCTAAGTGAAGGACTCATCCAAGATCAACCTAAATCATCATTATCTAACCATCAAGACAATTTACCAATGATGCATAAACATTCAATTCATATTCATTCTTATGACATGGAACACTCAAGTAGATTAGCTCATTCCCATGATGCTAATCCATTTACAAATCAACTAGTTTGGCTATTTTGTCACCCAACAACCAATTGCAACTAGATGATCTATAATCATTAAGTATGAGTCCATATAAGTCAACAATTCATCGGTTAAGAGTGAAATGCATGCTTGGAAATTTTCTAGACATTTTATCAAACACCTTGTGAGCAATAAATGTCATAAGTTCTAGAATTGAGTGATCAAGTCATTTCTAGCATAGAGATCTTTCCTAGCATGAGAACAAATGTTTATCTAAGTCTAAACATCAACAATCAATCATCAAATCATCCAAATCAAGCAATCCATAAACCCAGAAAAGTCAACTCACAAGAACATCAAGAACACAAAAGAAAAAGACATGAAAATGAAGAACAAGAACAAATAAAACATATATATAGATAGGGTTGAAGAAATCTTCTCTAAAGTGGCATGAATCTTGAAGAACAATACAAATCTCCTGAGGAGAGAGTTTGGGTCGAAACCCACTCTAGAGAAAAAGTCATCGTTTAGTGGTTGCACAAAATATGGCTTTTATGGGTGTGGAATTCGCAAGTGGAGAAAACAGAGGAAAAGTCATAAATCGGACTTGAAAATCGACCATGGGTCGATTTTTGCCAACATTCGGACTTGGAAATCGACCTTGGGTCGATTTTTGATCCCAGGTGTGTTCCTCAGCCATTTTGCCGAACGGTCACGAAAATCGGTTTCGGACCGATTTTTGACATATCTTCACTAAATCGGCCATAACTTTTGAACCACGTATCCAAATGCTCTGAAACCACCTCCATTGGAAAGCTAACTCAATTTCATATGACTTTCATGAAGAGCTCATAAGCTAAATCCAAAGTAAAGGCATTCGTATGACTCGATCTTTCAAGCATGTTGGATTAACTCTGCATTTGACATTTCCTAGCTTTGGTCCAAAATTTGCATCCTTCATTTTCCTTCCATTTCTATGCATATCCTTTGACCCAATCCACTCCTAAACACCTGAATAAACACAAAAAGAACAAAAAGAAGACACAAAACAACCTAGGACATCTAAAATGCAAGACAACACCGAATGAGAGTTTAATGCATGAAAACATCCCAAAATTGTACAAAGTGGGATTAAAACGTATGAAAACTTATTCTTAAAATATGTAAAATATACACTTATCAGAGAACCATATTACCCAAGTGAAGATCTATTCTCCCCCTTCTCACATCAATGATAGCTCCAGTGGTTGCTAAAATTGGTCTCCCAAAGATGAGTAGATCCTTTGGCTCTTCATCTATCTCTAACACAATGAAGTTGGTTAGCACTTCAAAAATTCTCAATCATGACCAGCAAGTTCTCTAACATTCCAACCCGGATCTTAACCTATCTATCGGCCAATACCAAAATGATTCTTCATTGCTTATATCTTGTGAATCCAAGACGTTTATCTACCGAGAGAGGCATCAAGCTCACACTAGCTCCCAAATCACATAAGCAACGAGCAAAAGAAAATGGTCCTAAAGCACAAGGTAAAGTGAAGCTACCCGGATCTCCAAGCTTCTTTGGTACTATCTTTTGTTGAATGATAACACTACTCTCAAGAGTCAAGACTACCATAACTTCCAAAGCTTTTGTTTTCTCCTTTATAGCAATAAGAAACTTGTTGTATTGATGAACCAACAAGAATGCATCATTTATAGGCATGGTCACTTGTACCTCTTTCATTTGCTTGTCAAAGATGGCTTTATACTTCTCCATGAGTTGTTACTTGAAGCGGCCCGGAAATGGTAGCTTAGGCTCATAAGGCAGTGGCACAAAAAATGTCTATTTCGGAGCCAAAATCGGTTCCTTCTCTAGAATCGCCTTTCCTTTACCCTTGTCATTCACCTTCACTACCTCATCAAATTTCTCTTCTTCAATAACCCGTTCATTATCTTCAATCTCGATAACCACCACCCCTTTTTGCTTCTCAATGTCCTCATTGAGACCCTTAGAAGGAACTTCCCTATATGGTAACTCTTTACCGCTTCTAAGTGTAATAGCATTGATGTACTCTTTCGGATTAGTCTCGGGTTTCCCTGGTAAGGTCCCCAATTGTCTACTTGAAGAAGACGCTCCTTGAGCCATTTGGTGATCCATATGTTCTATCTTCGAGTTGAGAACTTCAAACTTCGCATTTAACTCATTGTAAGAACAATCCACCTTAGTATGGATCTCTGCCATGTTTTTCTTCATCTCAATAGCAATATTAGCTTGCCCCGCTAACCATTGTTGAAACATACCCTTTATAATGAAGTCTTGAGGAATGTCCTTTTGTTGTGGAGGTTGATACCCTTATTGAACATTAGGAGCAAAGTTAGACTTGTTGTATCCTCCTTGGTTACCTTGGAATCGGCCTCTAGGAGCAAATTGTTGTTGTTGAGGATTTGAACCTTGAGCTTGATTAGATGGCACAAAAAGTCTTTGTTGGGCTCCTTAAGGACCTTGAGGCTTGTACACTTGATCTTATGGGTTCTCCAAATTGTTACTCCTCTAAGAGAAATTTGGGTGATTACGGTAGTTTGGATTGAAGCCTTTAATGTAACCACCTTGGTAGTTCCCTTGACCACCCACAAAATTCATCTCTTCTTGCCCTTCAATACCCTCTTCAAAACCAATCTTTTGAAAGCCTTGGTTACCCTCACAATCACCTACAAAGTTGATTGACCGTTGTGTAGCTTCTAGGACTTTATCCATCAACTCGTGTACGGATTTGATCTCCCTACCATGTTGCTCATCACTATCTCCACTTCCCCGTGGAGCACTATCATAATATTCACCGTAGTTTCCATCACTTTGCGCTAAATTCTCAACCAAGGACATCCCTTCTTCAGCATCCTTACCCAAGAAGTTCTCGTTGCTTGTCGTGTCAAGTAGCATTCGGAACTTAGGAAGGACTCCTCTACATAGGATGCTTAGGAGTGATGCATTAGAGAACCTCTGGTGAGGGCACTTGGTAGTGTAGCCCTTAAACCGCTCCCAAACTTCACTAAAACTTTCATCATTCTTTTGCGTGAAGCTTGAGATATCATTCCTTAACTTAGCAGTTCTTGAAATTGAGAAGGACTTGGCTAAGAAGGCTTTTTGCAATCATCCCAAGAGTTGATGGAGTCACTTGGAAGATTCTTTTCCCATTGATGTGCCTTATCTCCAAGAGAGAGAATGAGAATAAGTAAAGCTTGAAAGCGTCTTCAAAAACTCTATTTATCTTCACCGTGCCGCACAACTTTTTCAATTGGTCAAGATGATCCAATGGATCTTCCATTGGTAGACCATGGAACTTTGATCCTTGCACCATGTTAATTAGGCTTGTCTTGATCTCAAGCTTGTTGTTCCCAACCGGCGGAGACCTAATACTTTTGCGGTTTCCATGCACATTCGGCACATCATAAGCCCCAATCACCCTAGCGGGTCTAGGTCCATGGTGAGGAACTTGCTCATCATCATCTCCTTGACCATGTTGATTGTGGCCTTGGTTCCCACCACTAACGTGTGGATCTTGATTCATCATACCCAACCACTCTATATATTCTAACCTTTCTCTTTCACGGTCTTCCTCTAGCGTTTTTCTTTTCCAACCGACGAATGTCAACCACTAAACCAACCAAGTTCGCTTGACCTCGGCTTCTTAAGTTCATGCACCTATAATCAAAGAGAAAACTAATCAAAAACGATCGAATATCAAAGAAAGTAAAGACTTAGTCTCAAATAGATTCCAAATCCTAATGGTTATTGCTAAGTTCCCCGAGAACGGCGCCAAAAACTTTATAGAGAATAAGTTTTAAACCCTATGTATACTGAACCACAAGCATATAGCTAGTCATTGTAGTATTAAGGGGTCAAATCCACAGAGAATTTATAAAGGCTACATTAGGAATACAAGTCTCTATTCAATCTACGCTATTAAGGATTAAGAGTTTAATTATAACCACCTAAGTAATTCAAGCGAAAGAGACAAGAAGCAAAGCGAAACGAGTTTAAACTAAATAAGAACCTAAACAAGACTAGACATTATAACTAACCAAGGCAGAACATAAACAATGCAAGAGACTATCCAAATTCAAGACTAAACAAAAAAAAGCAACATTAATCGAGATTAAACGGTCCTTAAAACGATAATTAAATACGAGACTTTGGGTTTAGGTTTGATTCGGGTGATCACTAATCAATCCAAGATATCAATCACACTATGCTAATCCTTTAGTCTTAGGTCACTAATGTAAACTAGACCAATTCCATGATCCTAATCCTACACTAATCAAGTAATTAACAAAGATTTCTATTTCTAATCACAAGACTAATATGCATTAATTTCAATCCTAACTAACCACTTAGCATCCTAATCATCAACTCCCATTGGCTAGGTACACTAAGCACTTTCTAAGTTCTTTCAGAAATTTCATCAAACACATTTCGGGCATGAAACTTCCTATGATCTAGTTTTAGCTTGATCAAGGCTAATCTAGCACTAAGATCACCTAAAGAGTAAGGATCAATCAACATTAAGCCCTAAACATCTTGAATCAATTCCTAATCACCCTAATCTTCTAAACCTAAAGACCCTACGAGAACTACTCACTAATCATGTTGAAAACACAAAGATATAGAAAGATGATGCGTTTAATCATCATGAAATTTGAAAGATTAAGGAAACTTAAGAAGGAAATGAAACCAAATACATTAAAACTCAAGATTCATGCAAGTGCTAAATGTGGCTAAAGAGGTTCAAAACAAACATAAGATCCCTAAATGAATTAAGTTAAGAGTATTTATATTGAATAGGGGCGAACCGGGTCAACCCGGAACAAACCGAATTTTGACCCAGAACAAATCGGATTTTGACCCGGTTATTTTGGACTTTCTAAAACTGGCGGTGATTGGCAGGCTCCCACGACAGGATACCGCTGTGATGCAACAGCCGCACTTCTCCTGGTAGGAGGCCACTACAAATCAGATGAAGACTTTGGTTTCACGACGACTCACAGCCGGCGTTAGTACACCGATGGAAGCTGGCCGATGTGGTACATCGGGCTGCACACTGCCGCTGCAACAACCCGCTGCAGATCCGGATGAAGACTTTGGTTTGCTCTTCTCTCATGCTCGAGCTTTCGCGCACATAATTTTTGCTTTCATTCTCCTCAAACTTACCGTAGAAGTCTCCAAACTCCAAAAAACCCTAAGAAAAGAGAAACAAAATGCATGGAAGTAATCTAAAGTCCTAGAATGCATGACAATGATCAAAACAGACTAAAAACATGCAAAAGTGCTAAATTAATGCAAGAAGTAGACTAAATCCTAGAGAATATGATCTAAGAACTATGCAAATGCACTAATATCACTACCTCTCTCCCTTTGACTTGGAATAATGCTCGAATCAATTAAAAAAGAAGGGAACAAAAAGAAAAAATAATCATATATATAAGAAGACCCAAGGAGGATTTGTGGAATACTTACAAAACAAATTTGGAAGATTCGCAAAATATTTATGGAAGAACTATGGAATATTTACAAAAATATTTCTAGAAGATTTGAAGAAGATTTTCGGAAGAGTGATGAAATATTTACAGATTCGCAGAAGATACGGAATATTCACAAAATTATCACTGGGAATCCAAAAATAATAATCAGCAGAAGACGAGCAAAACCTGACAAAGGATCTCATAACCCGAGGTTTCATCTTCGCGGGCCAATCTAGCATATCCAGAAACGACTCTTTTCGCTGGCCAGACTAAAGGGGAGGGCTACTGATGAACATGAGCTAAAGCCTAATCCATTTTCCTAATTAAATGAGTTAAATGGCCCATAAATCCGGTCCAACAAATGCTGGGCTGGTCCGTCAAATCTCTCGGGAACCTATGTCAACTCCTCTCAGCCTATAAATACGGAGGAGCTACCATTGAGAATGAGATCCAGGGAGAAAAGCCGAGAGCTTTTGACAAGTTGTATTTTCTAAAATTGTTTTTACAAAAAGTTTGTTGTTACGAAGAATATTATAATATAATTTCAATATATATTATGTGGCGATATGAATGAATCAAAATGATGAGGTTAATTGTGAGAACTCGAAGATTATCTTACACCCAAGATCTTGTTAAGATCATACAACATCTTTTCTTCACCACCGTCGACCCATGTTGTCGTGTTTCTATTCTTCTTCTCTAATTTTGTGATGACATCATATCAGACTTAAACACTTCTTAGGCAGCAAATATTAGTAGAACAATCAGTAGCCAAACTATACTCAATGATACAAGAGTCACCCTAAACAAAGTTTCATTTTTAGCATAACAAATTTAAATCATATAAAGAATAAAATAAAAAACGAAAAAGAACTATGTTAGATTTGAACCCTAAAACATCTATTGACGTAAATTGAAACCACTACAATTAATGGATATTTTTTAAAAGATGGTCTCCTAAAAAAAATATAAAATACAAAAGTTAGAAACTAGGCTCGGCTTTAGGGAGCAGGGTGCATGGCTCAGACCAAATATCTCTTAAACCAAAAAAAAGATAGCTAAATAGAAAAGAATAAAAATTTATATTTCAAAAGGCCTAGAAAAAAAAATTGGGACGGCCTGCTAGAAGTAAGAGGCTTCTAGTTAAGCACGGGCCTAACCATGTTCGTTTGCTCATTCAAATCTTTTATTTAGTAGAAGTTGTGAACTGTATAAGGTCGTGCTTACCCATATGCATCACTATAAATATCAGTAATCATTGGTAACATAATCTTGATAACCTAATCTAATCTCTCTCTTTTTCCGCCGCCGCCCAGCCTAGCTTTCTTTTCTTGGTGACATCATGCTTGGCTTCAACACTTCTTCGCCCACCAACATCAATGAAATAATCACCAAAAACACTACCAAACTCTACATAATGTTAACAGAATAACAATGCTACAAAAAATCACTGCCCAAAATAATGCATATGGAATCTCTATGTATAAGCTATTTTCAATGGCTTACACATCATATTGTCACCCACAAACATTGTCGATAGTGTCCAAACTCAAAATCCAGAATACACAATATGGAAAATATTGGACAAAGCCTATTTTACTACACATAGATTTTCCACAAATGGTTTCCTAAAGTTTAGGGAATCTATACTTCAAAACTCTTATCCAATTTGAAGAAAAACCAAAATCTCAAATAATTGAGGCTTCCATAGTTGGAATATTTAATAATGGTTTTTTGTTTTAATTTTTGAAAATAGCATATTTATCCAATCAAGATTTAGGGGGCTTTATTGGTTCATTGATTTGTAAATCTATATAAGATTTGAAAGTTCTTATGGAATTTGAAATCAATACATATGGATTTTGAAGTAACATGTTTTAACCACATATTTGAATCCTTCTATTTTTCACATTCAAATCAATTCAAAATATAATGTGGAATTTGAAATCCAACAATAAATCATTAAACGAATAACACATGATTTTAATTAGTATTTACAAATGATAGAACCAATAACACATGATTTAGAAATCTTTTTTTAAATCAATAATTGAATAACACATGATTTTACTTGGATTTCCAAATCCATCAAAATCCTTGAACCAATAAACCCCCCTTAAAAAGTAGCTTCCCTAGAAACTAGAGAAACTAGTTTTTTTGGGTTTTTTTTCTTTATAAAGTTTTTGAGAAATTTATCAAAAAATCATCTTAAATATGTTGACAATGAACAAAATTACATAAGTTTGTGGCAATAAATATATTTTCCTGAAAGTTAAGATATGGGAAATATTAAAATATTCAGGGACAACAACCTTAAGAGTAAGACAATTTAAAAAAAAAAACAACCGGTAAAACTAAGTATTTATCTTATATATTAAAAAAAAGTACAGAATGCTCACATTCATCCTCAAAATGATTGATTACAAGTTTATCCTTAATGAATCTATATATATAAATATTTTACCATTTAGATTTTAAAAATGGTTGATTACTATAAATAAATTTATCTAAAAATTTGTATATATTAAAAGAAAAAAAAATATCAAATTCAAAAATTAAATTAATCTAAAAATCAATTATTTTTTAAAACGTAAATCACTAACAAAAAATAGAAAATTATAAATAATAGTTTTAATTAAAAAAATTTGCCATTAATTTTAAGCAAGAAAGATGAATATAAAATATTCAAGTAAAAGTTAAATTACTATAAAAAAATATTTTAAAAATTTATATATATTAAGAGAGAGAAATTACAAAAAAAAGTTTTAAAATAAAAAAAATTCGAGTATAAGTTAAATTACTATAAATAATTTTCAAAAAATTGAATAAATTAAGAGAAGTAATACTATTTAAATTTTTTGAAATATTCAAAAAATTTAAATTACTCTAAAAATATTAAAATAAAAAATTTTAAACTACTAATAAAAATTAGAAAATAACAAAAACAAAACTATTTAGGTAGTTTTCTTATAATTTTGTAGAGATAAAGTTTTCTTATTGTTGTTACCTTAAAGTTTAGTCAAAAACCTATATCATACGGAGGTTATATGTATTTTAACTCTTAAAAATATTTTCTTAAATGTGTATTTTCTATGCAAAAAATGGTTACGATATATATGAAAGATTTTTAAATTTTTTTGAATTAATTCAAATCCAAATTGAGTTAATATTAAGCTTTATATAAAATTTATTAAACAATACAACTTTTTAGCAACAAAAATGTTATATTCTGCTACTATTTGTTTCCACTATGTTTTTAATGAATCCATCTATTTGAATATTTTGTCTTTTCTTTTAAAAAAGGAATAAAAAAGAATAAAATTTATATTATTAAAAAATATTTTTTTAAAAATTCAAATATAGTAAGAGAAAATAATTACTCTTTCAAAATTTTAATTGTAATTGTAAATTTTAATGAATTACTCTTTAAAGTTATAATTTTTTTCTAAATATTAAAAGATTCGAAAAGGTAGAATAACTCTTTTAAATTCTTTTAAAAGATCCATTAAAGTTTAATTACTATAAAAGAACTTTTCTTGAAAATTTTCAATATATTAAGAGAAAAAGAATTAATATAAAAATATAAAAATAATATATAAGTTTTTCTAAAGAAAGTTAAATTACTCTAACACATAATAATGTTTTCTTCAATGTCAAATTTCTATACAAAAAATGATACAATATATATGAAAGATTCTTTGATAATTTTGAATTAATCCTAATCCACAATTAAGTTCTTATTCAACTTTATATAAACTTTATTAAAAATACAAGTTTTAAGAACATTTTTTTGTCTTGCTAAATTCTTCAATTATTTTGCTTAAACTATATTTTAATGTCATCATAAACGATTCATCAAAAGATACACTTTTTTGGTGTATCGGAACTAGATTCTTTTGTTCACCAGTGGACCATACGAGTTAAAATTCTTAGGAAATTTAAAATATTAAATATGTTTGAAAAGTGTCTTTACCTCATCGTTTTAGATTAAAAGAGCTATTCTTACTTATATTTTTTCTGTAAGATAAAATTTGAACTTTAAATTTTAATTTTTAGAATTATGCAATTATTGAAATGTTTTCGTTTTTTTCTTCTATTTCAGGATTAAAAAAATTGATACTCTAATAGATGAGACAATCATTGGTCGTGACTCAGAAAGAGTTATTGAAGACACTTGGATAAGCTTAGCAGATTTTACTGTGATTCATTACCACTCTATTTTAAATAATTTTATTTAATTTAAAAAATTTTCATTTAGGTTTTAAAAAAACTTAAAAAATATTCGTATAACAGTTAAATTACTATTAAAAAACTAGAATAATTTTGCTAATATCCTGAAATTTTATTTTCCTTGGTTCAGATAAAACTTATTATATCATAGATATATTGCTTTTTAAAATATTTGAGTTTATTGTAAGATAATTATATAAGGATTAAGAAATTTAAAGAAACTAAAAAATTTATATTTCTATCAAAAACAAAATATAGAAAATATAAAATTGTGATATAATGTTTTTTTAAATATCGTCTAATGCCTTACCAAGACTTATATTTGTTTTTTCCAACTTAAAATTTATTAATAATTGATATGAAATCTTTGTTTACATGATCCATAATGAAATACGAACAAGAATAGTAGACATACCAAGGATCCTTACAAACAATGGCCTTTTTAGGTAAGAAATCAGCGCAAACGTTTTGTTCCCTATGTTTAAAAGTTATCTTCACTTTCCTGAACATCTTACACCGTTGCCATATTTCTTCTAAACGATTGATATTAGCATTGTCTCCTTCAAAGTCGACTTTGGTCTTATCAAGACTTATATATGTATATAATACTTATATATATATATATTTATATATTTGATATAATGAATATATTAAGATATATCAAAAAATTTATGAGATATTAATTATTGTTTGGAGATAATTGTAAATTATAGTTATCGTTATCTTCCATTTATTATAGATTTAAAAATATCAAGATAAGAACATATAAAAAATATTCAGTAAGGATTATACCATCTATAAACGATCTTAAACATCATTTGTTATACTAATACTAAACATAGCAAGAATTTGAATCAATAAACAATTGTTAAAATTTCTTAATATTTTTTTTTATCAATTACGGATGAATAGTTAGCGATAAAAAAAATTTGAAAACGTGAGATATTATATTTACTGCCATCAAAAATAAAAAAGTCATCATCTTTTAATATTTTTTTTCCCGCACATGGTGTGGGGTAGCTCCCTAGTATTATATATCAAAACAACTTAACACCCTTTTATTCAAAGATCATTTTCTTCTTCTTTTTCAATCCAATCCTCGCCAACATAATCTGATTTTTATGACTTCCTACATACATCCATTAATCTTGTTCCACTTTCCAACAGTTTGAATATCACATCTTGTTTTTTGCATTAAATATCGAATCAATACAATCTATGAAAACATCTCAACAAAAAAAAAATCTACAAACGTGAATCTTATAAACTCATTGTTGATATGTTTATATAGGCTTCGATTGGTAACTTACAGAATAGCAGTATCACATTTTCTAACATGATTCCGCATGAATTTTACCAATCAAACAAAAATGTGTAATGAGTCAGAAAACGCAAAAAAGCAGCGTTTGCGTTTTTGTAAATGGCCATTAAGCAGTTTAGTGAAGATATAGTTGCTAATTTGTGTAATAACAAAATATATTTTTTATTTTCATTTTTATATGGCAAAAAAATCAATTTTGAACATGGATAATACAGTTGCATGAATATTAATATATTATGTAGATCTTGTTGTTTATAATTTTGAAATTATAAGTGTATGAAAAATATTTTTAAACATTATATATATATATATATATATATATTATGAGTGTATTAAACAAAAGAAGTGTTTGAGTAATATTTTTTAATGTATTTACTCTAATATATTTAGAATGTTTCATCTCTATCTAATTTTAAATATATGTTTAACAATTTTTTGATTATCAAATAATATCTTAAATATGGTGAGATTTCATATTAAATAACTTAACTTTTTAAGTAATTATATTTTTCTCAAAAAAAAAAAATATTCCGCTATTGCGCAAGATTTATCCAATCACACAGTTTTTAGTTTTTCTGCAACTTTTTATTTAGCAGCTTAATTTTATTTTCCGCCATTCTACCATTATGCAGTGTTACCAATCGAAACCATAGATTATACTGGTTTAACCATTAATGCAAAGAACAAGATGCAATGTCCAAATAGTATGAAAGTAGAACTAGGTTAATGGGTGTTTAAAATAGGTCACATAATTTAGATTACTATTCCGATTCCGATATATAGATTGTTGAAGATGGGGAAATTGATCTTGAAATAGTTTTCAATGATATGACAATAAATCTACACCCTAGGTTCATCTAAAATTATAACATATTATATTTATGCTCATAACATCTTCATAGACTATATTGTTAAAACACCTTTTGTTATGCTTTTTGTGTATCTTACAAGTTCATTGGATAGTGATTTGCATGTTTCATAAATCTCTCGAGTAAAAGCTTACAAATATTTTTACGTCGGTACTACATATTCTATAACTTTTACAAAATCAGAACTATTCATGTTTCAAAAAAAGTTTGCTATGTAGTTTTCACTTACAAAACAAGGTAAATAAAATCATAAATAGCTACGCATGAATATACAACAAGTGCACAACTATCAGTTGTAGGACTTAAGGTATCTATAGAAATTTGGTTTAGGATTTTGTGAACAATTGAACCTGATCATTAATGCTTGTTTGAATTCATAGGATTTGCAAAGAAATTTAGAATTCTAGGTTTAGACATAGATAATCTTCGCAGCGACGATTGGTTGATTTTACAGTTGTGTTTCAAGTTTAAGAACGGTGCTTAATATATTCCTGACATTCTATTTGATCTGCGATTCTGATTTACCTGCGAATTTCCCTAGGCTTAGCTCTTTCCTCCATTGATTTTACAACCCGTTTTTAATCGTTTTGTTGTTTTCAGTTACATTTATTTTACTTAACTTGATTCATATTAAGGTATACAACAAGTGCACAACTATCAGTTGTAGGACTTGAGGACTTAAGATAATCATTGATGCATAACAAATATATATGGACGAGAATAAGCTAAAACATAAAGCTAGACTTCTGGTTTTTAGAGATTTTGTCACGACTATGTTAAACGAACGAACACTACAAGAAAACAGGCCATAACCGACGGACAAAGCCGTAGGTAAGCCGTCGGTTTAGGTCGTAACCGACGGATAACCAACGACACTCATCCGTCAGTCCTATATCGTCAGTTTTCTGTTGTTGTCAGTTCTTTATCGGTTAAAATGGACTGCAAACCGACGGGTCCTAAACCGACGGATTTACCGACGAAAAACGGTGGTCGGTCAAATCGTCGGTATGCTGTCGGTAATTTTAACCGACGGGTAAACCGACGGTTGTTACTGACAGGAAAAACGACGGAATATAACCGACAGGTATACCGACGGTAAAAACGACGGGAAAACGACGGAATATAACCAACAGGTATACCGACGAGGCATAACCGACAGTTTAATCGACGAGAAAACGATGAACAAACCGACGGACGGATTATTAAAAAATTAATCAAAATTTTTTTTCCTGATTTTAAATTAATTTTATTATTAATAAAATTTGAATAATAAAATAATTTAAATAAGAAGAAATTTAATAAAATCGAAATTGAAAGTGAATAATATTCAAAAACATAAAAACCAAATTTAAATATTCAAATTCAAAAGAAATTAAACCGAAAACGAAAAAAAACATTTATACGGGTTTGTCGGGTCTCTCGGGTAGGCACGTCTCATCTCGGCCATAAAGCGGTCCATCTCCTCAAGTTTCCTCTTTGTTTCCCTCGGCTCTTCTTCCATCTCTTCGGCTCTTCTCTGGTTTTGGACCATTTCCTCTTCCATTTGTTGCTCCAAAACCGCTATACGAGCCTATTTCTCCCTGAGCTCCTCCGCGAGCGAATGATCGATGTATGATTGAGAAGACGACGATGACCAACTAAGGGATTTAACTCTTTGGGTTAGATTTCCTAACCCAAAGACACAATCCTTGGTCTTCGGAGTTTTTACAATTTTAAACAAAATTAGTAATTAAGAAATAAAAAATAAATCAGAAAATAATATTACATAAACGATTTACCTCATAAAAGATTTGGTTAATCACCTCCGGAGGGAGATCATTAGTATTTGATCCTTGAGACATCGCGGTTTCTTCAATTCTCTTCGACGAAATCCCAAAAACATCCTTCGCCACACCATCCTGAATTTCGTTAGTTTGTCGGTTGGTGTGCATATATACTTCATCAATTTTAAATGGTGAGGACGCACACCATCCCGAACAAAATAAATAATACACAAACACCATTAGTTAATAAATATTAGTTAGAGAAAACATTGAAAACAAATTAAAAAAACTTACAAGTTCTTGCTCGCGGGACTTGTAACTCTTTGCACCCGAGTTGTGAGTTGTAATTCCTTTCCCGCTTTTGTTGCTCAACCGGTTCCAAGAGTTCTTCTTCAACAGTGCTTTAGTATCCTCTTGTTCCCAGTAAATCTTAAGCCAATCGAAGACTCTCGGGTTTACGTACTTCGGCGTCTTCCCTTTCGCCCAACGTTGCTTCCACTCGTTGATTGTTCTTTATATTGTTCTTTATATTGTTCTTTCGCGAGAGAATTGAACTCTTTACGCACCTCGTAAGTGTGCTCGGGAGCCCATGTAAAATCTTGCTACAAATAAGAAAAACAATTGTTAATATAATTAAATTATTGAAAATATTCAAAAATCTCAAAAATAAAAAACTTACAGCAAATTGTCTAACCATAATTCTTTATCACAAGCTGGCATGGCCGAGTATTTTTGATATGGCTCCTGCAAAAGTCCTTGCATCATGCGCAAGAACGACTTCGTGATGCCGTTAGCCGTATATCCAAACCTAAAAACAAATATTTAAAAACATTAGTTAAGGATAATAAAACAAAAATCGCAATAGACTTTTTATTAAAATACTTACCATGTCGAACCCTCGCTAAGGTTGGGATCGAGTCGAGGCATATGGGTTCGATCCGATTGCAATAAGTGTTCCTCGATGCTTATTTCCATCAATCCAATAGACGTCTGGGACTCTGGGACATTGGAAACGGTAGAATTCGCCGAGGGGGAACCAATCGGGCGTGGTTGAGTCGAGCGGCCCGACTGCGACTGACTCTCACGATAACTACCGTAATCCCTTAAATTACAAAACAAACATAAGTTAAAAATTAAACACATTAATGTTATAAATATAAGAAAACTTTGGGAAATTTAGAAATGAATTCCATAAATTTGGGAATTTTGGTATTTCAAAATTAGAACAACTTTTTAAAATCCTTAAAAATCATAAAAAAATTGTAAATCCAAATAATTAGAAAAAACATAAGTTAAAAATTAAACACATTAATATTTTAAACTTAAGAAATCTAAGTAAAAATATGTATTTTCAGAACTTAAATCTTTTATGCTTTTAAAAAATATGGGAATTTTAGAAATTAATTCAATAAATACTACAAAATTTTAGAATTTTAGAAATTAATTCCATAAATTTGAGAATTTTTATATTTTAAAATTAGAACAACTTTTTAATATCATTAAAAATCATAAAATTGTTTGTACAACTAAGAAATCTTATTAAACCTATTTATTTATTAAGAAATCTTATTAAACCTATTTATTTTAATTAGTTAGATATTAGTATTCCTTAATTCCTAATAATTTCTTAATCCTTTAACTATTATTAAAACAAATTATGAAAAATCCTCAATATAATGTAACAATTTAAGATATACTCTCCAAAAATTAATAACATTTTTTACTAATTACTAAAAAATTCCTTATAGAATAATCTAACAATTTCAATGTTTACTTTTATTTTTTAACAATCATAAAATCAAAATTCAACATTTTCTAACACTTTCATACTATATCAAATCTACAATCTAACATTCTATCAAATTCTAACAACAATACCAATTCAAAATCAAAATTCAACATTTTCTAACACTTTCATACCATATCAAATCTACAATCTAACATTCTATTAAATTCTAACAACAAAACTAATTCAAAATCAAAATTCAACCTTTTCTAACAAGTATGAAATGAGAGACTAAAGAGAAAACTTACATTTGTTTTAGGTGATGGAGAGATTGAGCAAATGGATAGAGATAAGAGGAAGATGGAGCAAATCCGCCAGAAGATTGAGCAAATCCGCCAGAAGATTTAGAGATTGAGAGAAAACGCTGTGAGTGAATGAAGAAGAAGAAGAGTTTTCGATGTTTATCCAGTCAAAACCGACGGGCCTGTCCGTCGGTTTCCGTCGGTTTCATTGAAATTAGCCCTGGGCATTTTACCCGAATCTAAAATCCGAACCCGAACCCGAACCGAAACACCCGAACCCGAGACCGAACCCGCTACTTGCTAATACCAGAATGGGTTTTGGATGGATGGTATTTCGGGTTCGGGTTCGGTTTCGGATAATACCCGAAACCCGAACTAGACCCGAACTACCCGAAGTGTAATACACACATACACATATGTCATCGAAAACTTTTGAGCTTCCCCTATTACGATTTCCCCAAATTCTTTAACCTAAAATCCCTAACTAGAAGCTAAACCCATAAATCATTCTCATTCTGGATCCTCAAAGTTTCCAACGCTATCCTTCTCCTCCTTCTAAGATTTCTAGAAATCGTTCTTCTTCTAGTTCTTCTTCCGCGACTTTGTTCTTAATTTTTAGGTGAGGTTATTCATGAAGTTTTAGGTGAGGGTTTCGATTTTGGAATTTGATAGTCCTCTCTAGCTTGCTACATAACTAGCAATACATATGGTGATTTGTTGATTCAGATTTGATTAGGTTTTTGATATTTGTGTTGGTTAATGTTGTGTGTCCGAATTGTTTACTGTTATTGATGATAGATGCTCAAGAATAGCTTCAAGGATTTGATTCATTAAAGTTAAAACTTTTTGTGATGAGATCGTTCCTTTTAACTTTGTTTGCTGGAGTAGATGAGAGTAATTCTGGTCCAAGTTTGTGAATTCTGTTTTTCTTGTTGTTTTGGATGAGTTTGCATATAAATCATAATCTCTGTTCAATTGGAAATGAATTACTAAGATTCACTTGTTTCTCTTGTTTTCGTGGCTGAGTATGTGTTGTTCACAGGATTTGTTTAATGATGCAAATACTAATATTCTGTTTCTGTTTTGCTTTTGTTTAATGATGCAAATACTAATATGCTATGTTCATATGTTTGTTGTCTTCAGATGGATTCATCATCACCATCTCCAAATCAAGATAGTTTGAACAAAGAAAAAGGTGGATCAGCTGAAGATGATGAAGTACAGTTGCCGAAGTCGAGTACATGCAAAAAGAAAGCTAAACCAGAAGCTAGTGGAGCTACTTCTCAGCCAAACAAGAGGCCACTCCCCAAAAGGTCTCCTGTATGGAAGCATTTCACAAAATTTCCAAATAAACGTGACATGTGTACCTGCCACTATTGTCAGAAAGATTTTTCCATGTAATACAAAGTCAGTGACTTCAAACCTGATGAAGCATCAACAAATCTGCAAGCAATAAATTGCATGGGTAGCTAGAGAAGGTAACACACGGAAGGTGATAAATACAAAAAGAGGTTTGAGAGAAGCAAAAGTTCCTGAGTCTATTTTCAGAGAAGCGTCGATTGAGATGCTTGTGCTAGGGGAGTTGCGATTGACTTTCATTGAAAGTGTGGCTTGGAAACATTTCTGCAGCAAGGTTAGCTCTTTGTATCTTGTTGGATTTGTTTTCTTTCTTTGCTTTGGGTTTCTGATACTCCTTATCTTTCTTTCTAACATTCTAATTTCTATTTATTCACTACAAGATGAACCTTTACAAGCCTCAATCAAGAAGAACATCAACAAGAGACATCGTTGAGATGTATGTGCGGAAAAAGGCAGATTTGAAAGAATGGTTTTCAACTAACAAACAAAGATTCTCACTCACAACAGACATTGTGGTTGCTCCAACAACTGGTAAAGCTTGATTTTGATATATAGTCTCTTTACTTTTCAGTTTTTGGTATTTCAGTAACATTGTTTTAATGGTGTTATTCACAGGTGCAAGTTATATGGTCATCACAGTGCATTACATTGATCCATATTGGAGATTACATAAACTGATCATAGGATTCAAATACATTACGGATCATAAAGGTCAGACCATATCTAATGTTCTCCAAGAATGCTTAGCTGAATGGGGTATCGAAAAGATTTTTTGTGTGACTGTTGATAATGCTACAGCTAATAGTACAACTTTGATGAAGTTTCAAAATAGTTTCTCATCAATCTCTTATGATTCAATAGTGTTAAAAGGTGAATTCTTGCATATGAGATGTAGTGCTCATATTATTAACTTGATTGTCAAGGAGGGATTGGAAGACATATATGAGAGTGTGTTTGCAATTCGTAACGCAGTCACATATGTTAGATCCTCCACAAATAGGCAGAACTCATTTGAACAGAGAGTTGATTCTATTAAGATGACAAGAGGCAGTTTGCCTTTAGATGTCAAAACTAGGTGGAACTCAACCTATTTGATGATAACAAAGCACTTAGGTTTAAGGCTGCGTTTGAGCGGATGTATGCAGAAGACAAGCTTTACAATGATTACTTTTTAGAGGTTGACAACAAGGGGGTAAAGAGGATTGGACCTCCTCAGATGATTCATAGGGAAAAAGTTGAAAGGTTAGCACAGTTTCTTATAATATTATGCAACTCGACGTTGGTAGTGTCTGCTTCTTCTTCTTTGAATGCATACAAGGGTTATGGTGAGATAGTGAACATTGCCACTAATCAAATATAGCTTAGTTATAGTTTAGATTCTGGATTGAAGAAAAAGGCTACTGAAATGTTAAATAAATTTGACAAGTATTGGGATGACTTGAAGAACATAAATAAGATGTTGATTGTGGCCACAGTGTTTGATCCTAGGAAGAAGATGAAGTTTGCTAAGTTTTGTTTTGAGGAATTGTATGGGAAAGATACTGTGGAGAGTAAGGAAATGTATAAGTCTGTGGTTGATATTTTGCGTGTGATGTTTAAGGAGTACAGTGACAGATTTGGAAAAGAGTCAGCTTCCCAACAGACTCGGTCTTCAAAATCAGCTAGTACAGACTCAGTGATATATCATGGTTTTTACCCGTTTTAGACCATGATATAAGTCCTTTTTATCGAGTCTTTATATTGTTTTGGAGTCTTTTAGAGTATTTTCAGGATTTAGGTACGTGTGGAGCATATTGGAGATATTAAAGCATTCTGGAGCTTTTTGGAGCAAAACAGAGATCGTGTAGCTAAGACGTCAGAATTTTGGCATTCGTTGAAGACTTTCCCACCGATAGATTAAGCTCAAATTTGGACACAAGATAGATCAATGGATTAGCTTTCATTTGGAAGTGGTTTGAGGCCATTCCAACGGTGCGATCAAAAGTTATTCCAGTTTTCGTGAAGACAGTCCAGTCTGGCAAACACCAGAAATGTCCTGGTATCGATCGATACCGACTGCAGGAAAGGATAACGCGACTTTCTACGACTTAGAAGAATCTGCTTTTTGGCCCAGAAGACTTTATTATTTACAAGAAAGCCCAGAACGTGTTTTAGACTTATAAATAGGGTTTTCAGCCACCTGTTTAGGCTACGCTTTATTCTAGGAATTATTTTACTTTGGTTCTTTAGGGAGACAAGTCTGAAACTCTGTTCGGGAGAGAAGATTTCGAACCCTTTTGTTATTTCTTACTTTGATGATCTATTCAATCATGTTGTTTGCTTCATTCTGCATGTCTGAGTAGATCCCTTTTAGGTTTAGGGTTTTCTCATAAAGGATTTCATGGTTTGTTAGATAGATTAATCTGTTAGGGTTCACAATCAATTGAATTCTTCACAATAGGTTGTCCTCAAGGCTAGTTCTAGGTTGACGAATCTGGAATCTAGATTTTAGGATTGTTGATTAGTCACGAAAGTGAGATTGATAACCTGACAGAACCTAGAGTGAGCAAAATAATTATCTGCAAAGAAATTTGGTTTAATTATTTTGTGAAAATATCAAACTTGGACATTAAAGCTGGTTTAGATCTTTAGGATTTGCAAAGAAATTTGGAATTCTAGGATTTAGACTTAGATAGTTTTCGCAACGAAAGTTGGTTAATTATATCTTAGTGATTTGAGTTCGAGAACAGTGCTTTACCTGAACTCTGTTGATTGATTTGTCTGCATTCCTTGATTTCCTGAGAAATACCCTAGGCATATATCCTCTCCATTGATTTTACATCTTTTAATTCTGCATATTTATATTCTCGCTTCATTGATTTGGCTTAGCGTAATTTGATTCTTGAAATCTATTGTGTGATTCTCTGAGTCTTTGTGGTTCGACCCCTACTATACTGCAACCACTGCTTTAGTATCCTTAGGGTATTATTTTGAGCATATCACTCAGCCTATTGCAGAGCAACTTAACCTACTTCAGAGCAGCAGATAATTAAAAAAGTGGAACTGGTTGTAGATCCTTCAGGTTTTAAAAGGATTGAATTCAGGTATAAAGAGATGCTAAATGAGATAGTAGTTCAAGACACAAGGTCTGAGTTGGAAATATATCTACATGAAAGTGTGGAGAACCCTGAATTGATTAGTGGAGTAGAGTATGATGTACTTTCTTTGTGGAGACTAAACAGTCACAAATATCCTATCTTAGCTGAGATTGCTCAAGATGTTCTAGTTTTGCAAGTATCCTCTGTTGCATCTGAAAGTGCATTTAGTACTAGTGGTAGAATCATAAGCTCATCTATGAGTTGCCTAAGTCACTATATGGTTGAAGTTTTGATTTGTACAGAGCAGTGGATGAAACAAGACATGAAGTATGAATCAAGAGTGCAAACAAATGCACAAATCCTTGCTGAAGTCGAATATGAAGAAGCACTTGAGAAAGGTACATCTTATTCTCTTGTATTATATGTAAATTCCTTATTACTTGTTTAACAATCTATTTAACTCGTTTTTCTGTTTCCAGAGTTTGAAACTCCAAATCCAAATGAATCATAAAACTAAACTCCAATGGAAGCACTCTCCTACAAGGTAATAAGTTCATATTTGCAAACTGTCAAAATTTAGACATCATAAGTATTTGGTTCTAATCTCATTTCAAATTTAAAATTGATGTTACAGGATCTAAGAGAAGATTCTGGACTGGAGCTTATTTGAATCTATCTTTTATTAGCTTTATGAACTTCTAATCTTTCTTAGTTTCTTTCTTATTAGCTTGTTTTGAATGTATGATCGGAAATAGTTATCAGTTTGGACTTTGAAACATAATTTGGTTTTGGTATGTGATTTCAGATTTTGTATAAGTTTTTTGGGTAATGATTACTTTGGTTACTTTGGGTATAAAAGAACCGATCCGAAGCCGAAATAGTGAGTAGTTCGGGTTACAATCGGGTTTCAGATAAATATCCGAACCCAACCCGAACCTGAAGTAAAATACCCGAACCCAACCCGATCCTAAACCCAAAAACTTGAAAACCCGAACCGAACCCGATCGGGTGCCCCGAACGCCCAGTCCTAATTGAAATCGATAAAAAAACTACGTTTTCCAAATTTTTTGTAAAACTTTAAGCGGTGAAATCTTGTAATCCGTTGGTTTTTCCGTCGGTTTTTAAAATAAACCAACGGAAAAACTGACGGATTACTTAGAATAGTGCATGCGATGTAATTGGTTGGTCAACGAGTTGTTTTCGAAGATTACCGACAGATTTTGCTTAAACAGATTCCTCGTACGATGATAAGGATGGTCGGAGGGTAGAAATCTTCTGTAACAATCAAACCAACGTGTCTTTTGCCCATGCCTTAATTGGAATGCATCTGTGTTATCTTGACAATATGGACATGATAAACGTCCATGAGTTGTCCATCCAGATAACATACCAAGTGCTAGAAAATCGCTTATAGTCCACATAAGTACCCCACGCATCTGAAAATTTTGTTGGGTCGATACATCATATGCTTCAACACCGTGTTCCTATAACATGTTGAGCTCATAAATCAATGGCTGGAGAAACACGTCAAGTGATCTCTTTGGATGTTCTGGTCTAGGAACTAGAACTTTGAGAAACAGAAACTCCCGACGCATACACAACGATGCCGGCAAGTTGTATGGTGTTACGATTACTGGCCACAACGAATATTGTCTTCCATGCTTTCCAAACAGATTAAAACCATCAGTAGATAATCTAAGGTATACATTCCTTCGCTCATATGCAAAATCATGATATACTCTTTAAAAATGTTTCCATGCTTCTGCATCTGAAGGATGTGTAATCTCTTCCTGAAGGATGTGTAATCTCTTCCTGAAGGATGTGTAATCTCTTCTTCTCTTTTGTACTCTGCATGCCATCTCATTGTCTCTGCCGTCCGCTCAGATTGGTATAACCTCTTCAACCTGTCTGTTAACGGTAAATACCACATCCTCTTATATGGTACCCGAACTCACTCACTAGTTTCTTGAAATCTTTGTTTCTTACACCATTTACACTTTCTGCGGTTTTCATCCTCTCTCCAATATTACAGTTGTCGATGCAAACATCAATCGTCTGATATGGTAAACCAAGACCAGCAACTAATTTTTGAATCTCGTAATATGATGACAGAAACAGAATATCCTCAGGCAAAATATCTTTAACAAAATCTGTTATCGCATCCACACAATCTTCTTCCAAATTAAAATTCGTCTTTATGGTCATCAATCTACTAGCAGAAGATAAAGGCGAGTGACCGTCTATGCATCCACTGTATAGAGATTGTTTTGTTGAATCTAACATATCAAAAAACTGTCGGGCTTCTAAATTTGGTTCTTCTACCCTTTCTAAAGAAGGTACCGCCTCTTGCACTATATTTTCTCTATACACATCATAAAACATATGAACAGTACAAACACCATAATCTACTTCCGTTCTATGTTCCTCTACCCTATCCGCAATATAAGGTTCTCTAGTACTACTAGAAGCAGGTATTTCTCCATGGAGATACCAAACCTTATAACTAGGAGTAAATCCGTAGCGATACAGATGATTTCATACTAAATCAATCCTAACATTATGCGAATTGTGGCATACAGAACATGGACATTTCAACTTACGGGTTTGTTGGGCTGATGGTTGCTGACATGCCAATTCCATGAATTCCCCGACACCTCGTGCATAATCATCGTTTAATAAGTTTGACTCCGGATCCACCATTGGTTCGTCCATCCACGAAAGAAAATAATTTGAAGACGACATAACAAAAAGTTTTTTTTCTTATAAAGAGACGAATGTTTGTTTGGAATGAGTAATGTGGTGTAGAAAATAAGGGTGGTTTCAAATATATAATGATGCGTCCATCGGTTTTCCGTCGGTTTTTTAAAAATATAACGGATATATTAACGTAAACTAGTAACCGACAGAAAACCGACGAGAATGTGACTGTTACCCGGATTCGTCGGTTTTCTGTCGGTTTTTGGTCGGTTTTCGGTCGATTAAAACCAACGGTTCTATTTCCGTTGGTTAAAACCGACGGGTCTCGACGAAAACTAAATGGTCGGTTTTCCGTGAGTATTCCGTCTGTTTTTACTAACGGAAATAGAACCCGTTGGTTCCTCCGTCGGTTTTTACAGTGTTTTCTTGTAGTAGAATGAACTAAACAACATTAAAAACAAATATGATAAGCAAATAAGGGGGAAGTGTTGGGCATTTGGGAAATCTATAGGATTCATGGATCAGATCAACTCAAGTAATCACTAAGGAATAAACCATTTATCCTATGTTCTAGAAGAAAAAAATCTTGAATGGATGTTTAAAGTACTCTCATAACCTTAAATGTTTATTTCTAACAACCTAATCAATCCCCTTTCACAGCTACTTAAACATGGAAGAAACATAATACTTTCCATTTTGATAAATTCACTAAACTCATTAACTCATCTTGCAAAGGTTAAGACACAAAAATCGGCAAATACTAAATCATAAACCTAATCGACATGTTTAATAGTTAGATAAATTCTACGTTCAACATCCGGTTCATTACATCAACCATATGCAATAATATCAAGCAAAATCGAAGAACATGTATAGGGATCAGTCCTAACAATTGCCACCTAAACTTAATGATCCATGAGATCTCCTTTGATGAAACTTTTTAATTCCAATAGTTAGACTACTGAGGCATAATCAAGTAACAAAGCATCAATGAAATTAAGAACACTTATTAATTGAGGTACAAACGTGAAGATTATCCTCTCCCAAAGCGATGAAACTGTAAACTATAAACGATCTTTGTGTTTTTTATGGAACATATGTGTGAGGTTCTCCTTGTGTTATGTATGCGTGTATCTCATGTGTGTGGCTATTGCGGATGAAATTAAGCTTATGTATGAGGTAGAAGTCGGCCAAAGCTAATCCTTGGAAGATTATAATGAATAAAGAATATTCTAAGAACATTTTCTTCTTTCAGACTAAAAGATTGATCGATCGATCGATCTTCAAAGAATATGGTCGTTTCTCCTTTTGTTTTCTACATCTGTTTCATTTGCTCGCTAGATTGTCTTGTCCTTAGTAGAATCTTTATAACTCTTCACTGGATTATGGAAATGACCTCAGGCCACTTGGAGATGAAAAGCACTATGTCGATATACCAGCCAAGCCGTTTGATCGTATGCATCCTCGTATAATCTTAGAGTTTTCAGTTTACAATAAGAAAATTGGAATAGATTTGGTATATATAGTTGAGTTTCCATTTTAAAATGGAAAAAATAAATATGTAATATAGTAATATTACCATTATAATAATGATCCATTTTGATATTGAACAGAATATTTCATATTTAACATTCATACCGGTGAAAATAATAAAATGGAAGTTTACATGTAACTATTAAAAAAAAATTAACACGTGTTAAGATCTAAATTAATTTTGACACCACTGAGTTTATGAGTACATTCCTACGCATTTAAGATCTATAGATATTTTAAAATTTCTAATTTTAATATTTTAGCTGAAAATTAAGTTTTATCTACACAAGGCATAAGCAATTCTATCATGTTAAAAAAGTTCCTATAAACAAAATAGAGTCAGCCGTTCGAGTAGGCCTAAATTCAAGAAATCAAAACATTCGAATCAATTTAGATAGCATTTTGGGTTGGTATAAGAAGCAAGTTTAGATCCAAAATATAAATTCTATATTAAATAAGGAAATTAGCGTAATCTTATTAAAGCAAAATAATTTAACCCTCACCATAATTATACTAACTTTCCATTCTCCTTCGCCTCCTTCTTCTACTTATTCTACTTCGTCATCTTTGTTTTTCTTTTCAGACATAAAATATATAGATAAACATGTCTTGGTTGTTCATCTTCATAGCTTTGCTTCTGAGTTCTTGTGTTGGATCGTTGACAGCCCTTGATCAGACTTGTGGCAACAAAGTCGTGACCACTATCGTCGTCGACCAAACCGGTTCAGGTCACTTCCGTACGGTTCAAGCTGCCATTGATTCGGTTGGTGAATTGAATTCTCTATGGATCAAAATCAAAGTAAAACGAGGTGTTTACGTGTAAGTATATACCAACTCGCTACTCTTATTTTATCTTTTAGAACGCAACGTTCTCCACCGCAATTTTCTAGCGTATGATTTGCTTTGAAAGTAAGAAATTACTGTTTTTGGTGTAGAAACAATGACCTAGTAACACTTGACTTCAGGCCTCTCCACAATTGTACTTTTAAGCATTTGTCTAGGTTTTCCTTTTTTAAAGAAAATTTAAAGCATTTTTAATATCAAAACATAAACCCTAGTTAACTGAATTTTTCCATTAATATTGAATCTTCTGTTGTTGGTTTAATGAGTTCTAGAGTTTTGTAAAGTTAAAAACTACAACTCGTCTTTAATCCGTCATTAAATCAATTTAACGACTGATATATAGCCAGTTGTTATTTGTTAACAGGGTTTTTTCTTGTGGTGAATTAACAATAATATAACGTATATTTTTGTATGATAATGAATGTATTGAACAGAGAGAAGGTGATAATACCATTGACAAAACCATGCATAATAGTAGAAGGAGAGGGACAAAGAGTCACGACCATTACGTACAATGGTCACGAAGCCACTGATGTCAGCTCAACTTTCACTTCATATCCATCCCATATTGTCGTCCGAAACTTATCAATCATGGTACGTAACGGAATGGAGTTAAGCCAGCATATCTTTTGACTATATACTATAATTTTTGACGTAACAGTGTAATTTAGTAATGATACATTTTATATGTTTGGTGGCAGAATACGTACAATCGTTTGAATAGTCTAAGTACTACAGCAAACGGTTTGAGTTGGGATATAAAGCCAGCATTAGCGGTTTCGGTTTATGGCGATAAATCAGCGTTTTACAACTGCGATTTCTTGGGGTTACAAGATACTGTGTGGGATAATCAGGGTAGACATCACTTCAAAAACTGTTACATTGAAGGTGCTATCGATTTCATTTTTGGAAATGGCCAATCTATTTACGAGGTATGTATAGTTAATATTTACACAGACTGTTACATTCACAGAACAAACACACTTTTTAAGGACCTTTGTTATGAAACGCCCTAGAAAGGCGGCACAGCCGCACCCTGTAGTAAAATCAACTTCCTGTTCTAGAAAAAGTAGCATTTCAGTCAATCAAAATAATAGAAAAAACTTGGTTAAAATATTTGTTGGTAGCATGTTTCTTTTTCCATTACAAAACTAAACATGTGACTTGACTAGAATGGCTGAATCTTTGCTGAATAGAGTTTTCGAAAAATAGTATCATAACATTGCTTACTAGCTAGATTAACGTGTTTGGTTATTTTTTTTTTCAATCATATTTAGCATGTTTATATATAGTATATAACGAAACGCTTTCAAGAAACGTGAAAAAATGGTATATGATTCAGAACCACTATATATTTATAATAAATAGTTAACGATTCAACAAGTTGATAATGAGACCAAAGATTAAGATGTATATACATTAACTAAAGAAAAAATCATATAAAATGTTTGACAGGACTGTCATATAAACGCAACGGCAGGAGCATTGGCATCAAAAGTGGCGTTTGGGTTCATAACGGCTCAAGGAAGACAAAGTGTATTGGATCCAAGTGGGTTCGTGTTCCTACGTGGTAGGGTTTCAGGGAGCACCAGTGTCTATCTTGGACGAGCCTATGGTCCATTCAGCCGAGTCATTTTCATCCAAACCGATCTCTCTTCCGTCGTCCACCCTGAGGGTTGGTTCTCTTGGCACTACGGTGGTCACGAGTAAGCACATCTACCTATAACATCCCATTTAATTTTATGATATGTGATGATGATGCAAACTATATATTAATAATTCGATTATATTTTTTGTTTGTTTAGAGGGAGTTTCACATATGCAGAAGTTGAATGTAAAGGAGCAGGATCGGATATTTCTGGAAGAGTTCATTGGCTTGACAGACTTCAATCTTTTTACATTAAACAACGATTCTCTATCTCTAATTTCATCGACCAAGATGGATGGATCTCTAATATTCCTCGTTTTTAATTGTATTTTTTTTCCTCTTCTTGTTGAATATTATTGTGTTTGAACTATGAAGATTTTTTTTTTTATATTAATTTTCTTAGATAATTCATTGAGCAAATTATTCAAACCAAACTGAACCAAATATATGTATGTTTCGTGTTTCGATTCTGGTACATTCCGGTCGCTCTTTTTATATAACTTCGGTTTTCATTTTACAAAAAAAAAAAAAAAAAAAATCATTTTCAATCGGTTCATATGTAACCTGAGTAACCCAAATTATTATTGGTTCATTGTATTTTTAATTTTGATTCTTTGTATCTTAGTACTCGACCAATTTTCAACACAATTGCACTAAAACTACAACAAAACAAAAAATTAGCCAACTTTTAAACGAATCTGAACCACAAATTTATAACACTAAACAAAATAACCGGTAATCCCAAAACTGGAATTCCCCGAATTACCATAATACCTAGCCGGTATAATTACGGTTCCAAATTCAATCTCCGGTATTATAGCCAGTAATACTCCGGTATAATTACCTATAACCGAACATTTATCTATCCAAACCAACAGACCCGATGGCCCTACAGTGGATGATTTGGTTATACAGGTGGCTATGTATTACTGGCTATAAATTAATCCACGTGGCTTAATCTCCCTTACACAAAACTCTCTCTGCCTTTTTTCGCCCACTTGAGCTCTTCAGCTTAACGGCGTGCTTCGCGACGAACTGCCATAGATAAGGTTCTCTTTTTTTTTCTTCTTTAATCTCTCTGGATTTTTTTTTCCCCTCAGTGTTGAAGACAATTAAGTGGCGATTAAGCCACTGGGGGTAAAAAAAACCCAGAGAGACGAGTTTGTTTGATTTGCCTGAGTTTGGTGGAGAAGACGAGTAGTACGAATTACAGCTCCTTAAAGTTCAATTGCGATTGAAGAAGAAAGGAGAAGAGGAGAATCAAATTCTGGAAATGGTTGTTTCCATGGCTCTGGTTAGGCAATCGCCGTCTTTCGATTTTTTGTTTCATTTTCCGGTCGACAGAAGCCGTTTTTTATCGCCGGTGGCTTTTTCTAGAGTTCGCTATCGCTTCCCTTCTTGTAGATGGTTAAGTCTCAGCTCGTCACCTTCATGTTCTCGCAGGTTCTAATATGGTTTCTTCTCTAACTTAGTTTTTGATTCCTGAGAAATGTGTTCGATATCTCATACTAATTGTAAAATTTCCTTTACTCGTGATAGGTTAAACAGCTTTAGTTCAAGGTGTTCGATTGTAAACACTGATGTATGTCACGATTTTGTCACTACTGATGATGACATCCACGAGGATTTGCCTACTCCAATTGAGGATCATTCAATTCCAATTGTTCATCTCGATACTAATATCGCTGTAACTGAAACTCTCAGCTTACTCACTGAGTGCACTTACGTAGATACGGTTTTGACAGCATTGCCCGTATGTTCATCCCCTTTTTGGTCAAGAATCAAGAGTTTCTACTGTGTTGCTTGAGCTAATCAATCTTTGGTTTTAGGTCTTGTCTGAGGATGAGCAGACTGCCATTGCGGCCACTCCAGCTCACCCTGAAGGATTGTATGGTTAGAGCTCTCACTTGAACTTGAACTTGCTAAAAAATGATATTAAATATTTTCATTTTATGGCATTAATCAACATGATGACATTTACTTGGTTTTATCAGTCTTATATGCAAGTTGTTTGGTCGGAAATTTGGTTGAGCAACTTTGGAACTTTGCTTGGCCGTCCGCCATTGCAATGCTGCATCCGAGCTTACTACCTGTCGCAGTAATGGGATTTGTCACTAAATTGGTGATAATAGCTGGGGGTCCAGTGGTTGGAAAGTTTATGGATTATAGTCCAAGAGTTCCTACATATATCTCGTTGAATGTCGTTCAGGTAATCTTTTCAAAAAATATTCTGAATTATTCAGTATAAAACATCACAAATTTGTGGTACGTTCCTTCAACATCTGTCACCAGACATCGCAATTAAGTGTCATAAACATACTTTATATCTACATGTTCAGGCAACCGCTCAAGTGCTATCTGCAGGAATGATAATTCATGCTTACACTGTTCCTTCCACACCAGCATCATCAATTCTTCTGCAGCCTTGGTTCTTTGCATTGGTATTTGCAGGGGCCATTGACAGCCTATGTGGAATAGCATCTGGAGTCGCCATAGAACGTGACTGGGTTGTATTGGTATGTTTTCTTTGTGATGCCATAGAATACCTGTTTTCATCAGTAGAAACACCGACTGGAGTAATTAACTTATCATTTGGTAGTTGGCGGGCATAAACAGACCAATCGCTCTTGCACAAGCAAATGCTGTTCTCCACAGGATTGATCTCCTTTGCGAGGTATAGTAATTCTCTTTATATATTTTATGTGCTGTCTGCTCTTTTGATTCCAATATTCATCAAATGACAAAATTTGAACCTTAAACAGATTGCTGGGACGATGTTGTTTGGTATCCTCCTTTCCAAATATGATCCTGTGACTTGCTTAAAGTTTGCTGCCACACTAATGATGGGTTCTTTACCAACCATGGTAAGTAGCAAAAATGCCCTATAAACTTTCGGTTACTCTTCTTTCGTACAAGACTGAAAAGTACGCTCTTTGAAGCTAAATAAAGGAAACACAAAGCTGCTGTGTTGTATGAGGCTGAACTTTGTAGAATGAAATGATCCCTATTACTGATGGGTCAAGTAAGGAACTCTTTTTTCTTCATCATAAAGGCGGCCTTTTTTGTTTAGGTTTTGGATAATTATCCGACGGTTCCTATATTTGAGCTTAAGCCTAGATCCGATATTATCAGTTTTTTATTTAACTCGATAAATGTCTTGTCATCAACATTGGAGTGATGCTGTTGTGTTTCAGATTTTAGAAGCATTTACATTTGAGCATTACCAATTTTACTGGGACTTGTTTCCGTCTTGCACTTCTAATAGAAAAATCTGTTTTCTTCAGACAGCTCTTATATGGCTGACCAACAAGCTCTCCTCTGGTGTTCTGGACCGTCCTAAATGCTCCCAAAGCAGCTGTGCTTCAGAAAGACCTCGTTCTGCTACTGAAAATATTTGTAAGAAGACCTTTTACTTGAAAATGCTTGGATAAGCATATTATATGACCTGAGCATGTAGACATCACAAACACCATTTGCTTTGTTCATCAGTTGATATTGGCATGGAAACTATCAAGCTCGGATGGAAAGAATATGTTCAACAGCCAGTTCTTCCCGCTAGCCTCGCATATGTCCTTCTCTACTTCAACATAGTCCTTACCCCAGGCAGCTTGATGACTGCATTTCTAACACACCGATGTATGCTACTTCAACTCAGTCCATTGTTTTTCTTTAGTGCCTGAATGAAAACCGTGATTAATCTAGTAAGAGTTTCTCCGTTATTACACACCCGAATTAGTCACCAAACTGTCTTCTCAACAGGTGTGAATCCATCAGTTATTGGGGGTTTCAGTGGATTATGCGCTGTTATGGGCGTCGCCGCAACCTTCTTATCAGCAAATTTGGTCAAACGATTTGGCATTCTAAAGGTTGAACTTTGTGTCTGTCATTTAGTCTCCTGAGCATGTGTTGCGTTCAAGCTGGTTAATGTTATTGCGTTTGCATTTTAAAACGATGCAGGCGGGTGCAGTAGGATTGTTTTTCCAAGCTTCACTCCTTGCTGTTGCTGTTACTGTGTATTGTAGCTCTTCTCCATCCCAGAAAAGCCCACTCTTCTTCTTCCTGTCCATGATTGTAAGTTACTTCTTCTCTCTCTCTCCTCTCTTTTTAACCAGTAAGATTACAGTTTTGGGTTGACGGAAAGGGAAACAAAATGCAGGTATTATCGAGGCTCGGTCACATGTCTTACGGCGTTGTGGGAGCTCAGATTCTCCAAACCGGAATTCCATCGTCCAAGGCTAATCTCATCGGTGCAACAGAGATCTCAGTGGCGAGTCTAGCTGAATCGCTGATGCTCGGAGTAGCCATAGCCGCGAATGACGTATCCCATTTCGGGTTTCTCGCGGTTCTGTCTCTTTTATCAGTTGTTGCGGCCTCTTTGATATTCTGCAGATTGCTGAGAAATCCCACTGATGAACAAAGACGACTCTTCTCCTTCGACCCTCTCTCAAATTAATTTGGAGTTTTTACATTGAAATATTTTGTATAGTAGTTTCACTTTCAGTGTAAAAATTCTTTATATAAAGTAAAAAGAAAAAGAAAAACCATGAGTTCTGACTTTGGTGTATAAATTTGAACTCAAATTTGAGGAAAACGAAAGAGGAAGACTAATAAGTAACCTATTTCAAAAATAAAGTCTCTAGTTCAATCCGAAGATTTAAGTGACTTTAGATTGTAAACCGAAATGTCTTTGGAACCGGTCTGTTTGTTGAACATTCATTATACAAAAGTGACTGGTAATGTTGGTCCATTCTATCAAATGTTGGATTCGATTTCGTACTTAAGTAAGCATATGGATATAATTGAAAGTGTTTTTTTATTTTTTTCGTTTAGCTGTGTAGCCAATGGATACATATCCTCACATTAGGGTTCGGTTTGATTCAGTAGCCGACACTATTTTCAAATTTTATTTGATATTTCTTAACCAACGATAACCTGATATAATCGGTCTATTGAAATAACCGAGTTCAGTTCAATATATTTCGGTCAGAACTAAAAGTTGCTTGACCTGATAAAGTAAATTGACTTTGGTTCGGCTTAGATCGGTTAAATAAAGAAAGGAGATTCTGAGCTTGTCAGATTCAGTTTCCAAATTTAGAGAATCTCTGTGTCGCCTGAAGTGATAACATTCTCATTATTCACCCAAGGAGAGATCGGAGCTAAAAGCCATCTCTCGCCGGAAAATTCCTCAGTTTTTGATATATCTCTTATGGTTTTAATTTGTTTCTTGAAGATTTGATTTTGATTTCTGGTCTTGTGTGTGATTAGGATTATACATTGCCAGATGGGACTGTGAAAGAAGGAAAGAAATGGCAAGAGACTTTGAGTGATAGAGAGACTTTTCATACGTTCTCGTTTTGTATTTAAAGCCCCAAATTCTAGGGTTTGGATCGAACAATTACAAATTTACAACAATTGCGGACTTCTTCCCTATCTCTTCTCTATCTCTCTCTCTATCTTTCTTCTTCTTCTTCTCTTCTAACAGATAAGCTCGTGCTTATCACAACTCCTATGGATATCGCGGCTCAGAATTCAAAGGGTTTGACGGTCGATGATGATCAAACAATTGCCATTAACGATGCGGTTCACAAGCTTCAGCTCGCTATGCTCGAAGGTATCACTGATCAGAACCAGCTCTTCGCGGTTGGGAAGTTAATTTCTCGATTAGACTACGAAGATGTCGTCACTGAACGAACGATCGCTAAGCTCTGTGGTTATCCTCTTTGCCGGAGATTTCTCCCTTCTGATGTTTCTAGAAGAGGAAAGTATCGGATTTCGTTGAAGGAGCATAAGGTTTACGATTTACAGGAGACGAGAAAGTTTTGCTCGGCGGGTTGTTTAATTGATAGCAAAGCGTTTTCGGGGACTTTGCAAGAGGCTCGTACCTCGGAGTTTGATTCGGTGAAATTGAATGGGATTTTGGAGTTGTTTGGTGATTCGGAAGTGAACGGTTCTTTGGATGTGAATAAGGATTTAGATTTGTCTAAGCTTATGATTCGGGAAAATTTTGAAGTGAGAGGTGAAAAATTGTCTTTAGAGCAGTGGATGGGTCCTTCTAATGCTGTTGAAGGTTATGTTCCTTTCGGTCGAAGTGATTGCAAATCAAGAAATTGCAAAGACGGTGGTAAGTTCGATGAAACTATGAAGTGAGCAAATTGTTCAATTAGTAAATGATTGATCAATGTATAATATATAAAAGTTTGCTTTTGGCAGATTCCAAAGCTACTCAAAGTAATCAAGAGAAGCATGAGGACGCCCCTTTTAGCGAGATGGATTTCACTAGCACAGTAATCATGCCTGATGAATATAGTGTTTCAAAGCTTCCACCGCAAACCAAGCAAGCTTCTCATGTTGGGAAATCTGATGATGGCAAAGGGAAAACAGTTCTGAGAAAGCAAACTGTAGTTTCTCCCACAAAAAAAAAATCAAGTAAGCTATAAGGGGCTGTTAAGAGTAGGCCATGTGACCAACATAATGTAGCCGTAAATATTACTTAGTCTTGCTTAAAGGTATTTGGTTGGTATCATGAATGATTTTTTTATTCTTCTGGGAGCCTGAAATCGTGTGATGGTTATTGGGCTACTTCTGCTAATGTGTGGGGCAATAAATATTGTTGTCCATGCTCTCTGTTTATCTGGATGATCTTGAAGTGTAATGTGCATTTGCAGGGTTTCGTCGTGAAAAAGAAAAGGAAAAGAAGACTTTTGGGGTTGATGGGATCGATTTTGCAAGCTTTGGGTTTGATGGGATGGGTTGTGTGAGCTCTGGTACTGGAAATAATGGATACTGCGTTGAATATAGTGTGTCTAAGCTACCACCATGTTCAACGGAAGACCCTATGGGTGGTCAATTAAAAAAGGATCATAACACTTTGGTTGAGAAAAGTTCTCTAAGAGGATCCTCTTCTGCATCTAAGAAGAAAATTTTGAGGCATCCATTACAAGCCAAACAAGCTTCTCATGCAGGGGAATCAGAAGATGGCAAAGTGAAAACAGTTATGAAAAATTTTGGTCAACCTGCAGTTCTCCCCAGAAAAAAATCGAGTAAGCACTTATGAAGCTGTAAAGATAGTTAGGCCTTACTTTCAAGAAATCTCTTAGAAATAATCTGGTATATGTTACGTTTTTTCATTTTGAGGTACTCATCTAGTATCACGAATGAGTTTCTTTATTCCTTGGGAGTCTGAGTTGTTCTAATGATTGTTAGGCTGTTTTTGTGCCTGTGTGACTGTTTATGTGTCTAATATTGAAGTCTATTGTGCACATGCAGGTTTTTGTAATGATCCTGAAATAGAGAAGGGCATTAAGAATTTCGGGTTTGATGAGGTGGGTCTTGAGAATTCTGCTTTTATGAGTGATGGATACGGCTTAGAATATAGTGTGTCTAAGCAGCCACAATGTTCAATGGAAGCTTCTCTTAGTTGCAATATAAAAGGAGGTCTTCAAACTTTGGACGGGAAAAATACTCTATCAGGATCCTCTTCTGGTTCTAATACGAAGGGCTCGAGGACAAAACCAGAAATATCAGGAAAGAAAATTATTTCTGTTGAATACCATGCTAATTCATATGAAGATGGTGAAGAAATCCTTGCAGCTGAATCATACGAAAGACCCAAAGCTCAAGATGTGTGTTCATCAAGTGAAACTGTCACTAAATCATGCCTTAAAATTTCTGGCTCTAAGAAGCTTAGTCGTTCAGTTACTTGGGCCGATCAGAATGATGGTCGTGGTGATCTTTGTGAGGTTAGAAACAATGATATCGCAGCAGGTCCTAACCTGTCTTCCACTGATACAAAGGATGTCAATAGTTTATCACGCCTTGCATTAGCAGAAGCCTGTGCTATAGCATTAAGCCAGGCTGCCGAAGCTGTTTCTTCGGGCGATTCAAATGCAAGTGATGCCAGTAAGTCCATAGGAGGTGTTAATTATGCTACAACACACTCTAGTGTCCATACGTTGTGGACTTGCATGAGTTACTAAATTTTGCACTTTGACATGTTTATATAGCTGCGAAAGCTGGAATCGTTTTGTTGCCAAGTACACATCAACTTGATGAAGAGGTAACTGAGGAACATATCGAAGAGGTTACTGAGGAACATATCGAAGAGGAACCAACTCTTCTGAAATGGCCAAATAAGCCCGGGATTCCAGATTCTGATTTGTTTGACCTTGATCAATCGTGGTTTGATGGACCTCCAGAGGACTTCAATCTCACAGTAAGTCTCTTAACCATTTAAATATACTCACCCATTAGGACTGCGTGGAACTAAACTCACTGGTCCTTCTTCTTCCTCAGTTATCAAGTTTTGCTGTGATGTGGGATTCACTGTTTGGCTGGGTATCATCGTCCTCTCTGGCATACATATATGGGAAGGAAGAATCTGCTCATGAGGAGTTCTTATCAGTAAACGGGAAGGAGTACCCCCGTAGGATTATCCTGGGAGACGGGCTTTCCTCAGAGATCAAGGAGACAATGGCTGGGTGCCTTGCCAGAGCTTTACCTAGAGTCACCACTTATCTCAGGGTGCCAATAGCCATATCTGAGTTAGAAAAGGGACTGGTACTTTTCCAAATATTTTCTTCTCATTAGTCTGTTATCAGTCTACTAATAAACCAAACAGCCCATCCTAGTGTATTTTGTGATTTGTTCCCATCTATCTTTGTAAAATGTAGCAAGTACTCCTAGAACGAAACCTTACTATATAAGTATAGAATCATATTTGAAAATATAAACTCTTTATCAAGCTCCTCATGAGAATCTTGTCTCAAACTTATTGTGGGAAGTTTATATATAGTTCTCACTAATCTTGGTTGTGATTTGTTGTTGAGCAGGGAAGCTTGTTGGAGACAATGTCGTTGACAGGGGCAGTTCCATCATTTAGGATTAAAGAATGGCTTGTGATTGTTCTTCTTTTCTTGGAGGCATTGTCTGTATCACGTATCCCTCGGATTGCACCTTATATATCCAACAGAAACAAGGTTAGTTACTGACTAACAGTCAACTTGAACATAATGAAAGGTGAAATCTAGGTAATTTAATCTGTTGATTGTGTTGGTGAAAAATATCAGATTTTGGAAGGAAGTGGAATTGGAAAGGAAGAGTATGAGACAATGAAGGATGTCCTGTTACCACTTGCGCGCGTTCCTCAGTTTGCTACCCGAAGCGGGGCGTAGACAGAACTACGGTTTATTGGTAGAAGAAATCAGTCATAGAAATATGAAAATAGGGGAGTCTATAATTTTGAAGCCATTGTTTTAAGGGAATGTATGAAAGAAAGATTTTGAAGGCAGGCTTGGCTTGGCTTGCTCTTTACTACAACAAAGATTTGTTGTCAATATGATAAATGGGTCAGAGACGTGGTGTTGTTCCTTTTGTAAAAATTTGTTACAAAAAAATTTCTTATCTTTTTTTGATGGCATTCACGATGATTTGCCTACTCCAATTGAGGATCATTCAATTCCAATTGCGTATACCGTTTACTAAGCCTACTCACAGAGTGCACGTACGTAGATACCGTTTTGACAGCATTACCCATATATTCATCTCCTTTTTGGTTAAGAACCAAGAGTTCCTACGGTGTTGCTTCAGCTAATCAATCTTTGGTTTTAGGTCTTGTGAGGAGGAGCAAACTGCCATTGGAGCCACTCCAGCTCACCCTGAAGGATCAAATTCTAAACCGAGAATTAACGGGATAAGTTCACAATCAATTTCAAAAACCGGAAAACCGAAATCATTCAATTTTAGGTCGGTTTTGGTTCGATTTTGTTTTCTCACCCCTGATGGGGAAAAAAACCCTAGAGTTGACATAAACCTTTGCAACGGCTTTTGATGCTCCTTCGTCTTACGGCTCGCTCTATTCGTCGGTATACAACATCTTTTTCTTCGTCTCTTCCAGCTCTCTTATCTTCTTCTTCGCCTGCGTTTTCGTTTTGTACTGTTCCTTCGATGGCAGCTACTCATCCAAAGGATGAAGCGTATCTTTCCGCCGTCATTCCCAAACGTATCAGGCTCTTCGAGCAGATCCAAGCCAGTCAACTCGAGAGGCTCAAGTCTCTACCACACGATCCGATCAAGTAAATACGCGTCATATGTACCACTGCGATTTTCTATCTCTTAAGGGTTCAATTTGTTTCTTGAAGATTGATTTTGATTTCTGGTCTTGTGTGTGTGTTTAGGATTACATTGCCTGATGGAAATGTGAAAGAAGGAAAGAAATGGGAGACAACTCCAATGGATATCGCCGCTCAGATTTCTAAGGGTTTGGCAAATTCTGCGCTAATTTCAGCGGTCGATGATGTTCTTTGGGATATGACTAGGCCATTGGAAGGTGATTGTAAGCTTGAGCTTTTCAAATTTGATAGCGACAAAGGTCGAGATACTCTTTGGCATTCTAGTGCCCACATTCTTGGTCAGGTAAAAGAGGTTAATCTTATCTTATTTGTGGAAGTTTTACTCGTGGTGAACGATTTGTTTACTGTGGATGTGGTCTTGGTGCAGGCTCTCGAGCAGGTGTATGGGTGTCAGCTGTGCATAGGACCATGTACAACGAGAGGAGAGGTAAGAGGAGCTTGTTTCTTGTTTGTATATCATGTTCGATCATTTGTGAACTTCAATTTCTATGTTAGGACTCTAATGAATAGAAAAAGAAAGGAGGAAACCATTGCTCTGGTTGTTGGTATTTCAATGTACTCTTGTGCTAAGACGTTAGTAATGGATTTGTTATTGCAGGGTTTCTACTATGATGGATTTTATGGTGAGTTGAGCCTGAACGACAATCACTTTCCTAACATTGAAGCAGGTGCTGCAAAAGCGGCTAAGGTATTGTTTCTTCTTTAGCCTGATCTTTTATTCGATTATTTTGAAGCTCTCTGACAATATATGTTGTAAAAGAGTTGCTTCTTGTCTCAAACTTTTTTATGTCACCCATCTTTTAGTCATATTTCCTATTGGTTAGATTCGCTTCTATTTACATCTCAGGAAGCACAACCATTTGAAAGGATTGAGGTGACGAAGGATCAGGCACTCGAGATGTTTTCTGAGAATAATTTCAAGGTGGGTTAAGCTGTGTATAAATATCATTGAGTTTTGTTAAGCTCCCCTAACCTTACATTCATTTCTCTCCCCTTTGAAGTTGTTGTTTGGACTCATTACTCTGCTGTTATTCATCTAGGTTGAAATCATCAATGATTTGCCTGCAGACAAGACCATTACTGTCTACAGATGTGGCCCTTTGGTGGATTTGTGTCGTGGACCGCACATACCAAACACTTCCTTTGTGAAAGCGTTCAAGTGTTTGAGGGTGATTTGCTACTGTATCTCTAGGAGCTACATCTCCACAGATTATAGTTTGTTTTCTTATGCTGACCAATATTTTTTTCAGGCCTCATCAGCTTATTGGAGGGGTAGCAAAGACCGTGAGAGCTTGCAGAGAGTTTATGGGATATCTTATCCTGATCAGAAGCAGTTGAAGGTACTCATATTTCTTATATATTATGGCAGCTATGCCGTGTCATAAGTATGCTTAATTTCTATTATCTGTGACTTGGTCGTTACAGAAATATCTTCAATTTCTAGAAGAAGCCAAAAAGTATGACCACAGACTATTGGGCCAAAAGCAGGAACTCTTCTTTAGTCATCAACTCAGGTACTTCATTGCTAATATACTGTGGTTTCCTCTCTGTGTTTCACTATAGTAAAATATATTCACCATCCTTGAGCTTCAGCCCTGGGAGTTTTTTCTTCCTTCCACTCGGCACTCGTGTCTATAACAAGTTGATGGATTTCATTAAGAAGCAATACTGGCGAAGGGGTTACACAGAGGTTTTTCTTAGTTCTCATCTCAATTTAATATACTTGATAACTGTAGATCGCTAAATAACCTTGCACTGGCAGGTCATTTCACCAAATATGTACAACATGAAGCTGTGGGAAACATCTGGACATGCTGCAAATTACAAGGATAATATGTTTACGTTTGATGTAAGAGTACATGGAAAGCTTAAGTCTCCTTGACTCTGTTACTTTAGCAAGCAGCTCCTTAAATTATATTCTATGCATGAATGACTTATGAGAATGTTCCTTATGTAGATTGAGAAGCAAGAGTTCGGGCTCAAACCTATGAATTGTCCTGGTCACTGCTTGATATTCCAACATAGGGTTCGCTCATATAGAGGTGTGACTCTATTCCTGTTGTGCTGTTTAATATCATCAAAAACAGATCTATGAATGATATTAGTTGCAGAAATTAAAGTTCACTCCATAACAGACTGTCAAAACTCTCTTGTGGATTACCTGGTGCTGATTTTTTCAATGACAGGAGACTTACTCCAAAGTGTAATTTGTGATTTGTAACATATCATCGAAGACAAGAATGTTTCCCGTTTATAAATCCTACTAAAGAAGTTGTCTATCATTTAAATTAACTGACACCATCTTGCTGCTTATATGATCTGATCTGTAGAGTTACCTATTAGACTGGCCGACTTTGGAGTGTTACACCGCAATGAGGCAAGTGGAGCACTTAGTGGGTTGACCCGTGTCCGACGGTTCCAGCAGGTATATTTTGTATCCTTGTTTACTTTACTTTATTGTTATTTTTCCCTTTTGATGATGCATGTTTGTTACTTAATATAATGTTCGCATACTTTTTTCAGGATGATGCACACATATTCTGTACAACAGAACAGGTTTGTGATATATGTTTCTTATCTGGCAATGTCGGAGCTCCTTTTCTCCCGGTTTTTTGTTAGAAGTATAATGTCATAGATTTGCAGGTTAAAGAAGAAGTCCAGGGTGTGTTGGAGTTCATTGACTATGTGTACAATATTTTTGGGTTTACCTATGAGCTCAAACTTTCAACGGTACCATATTTGATGATTTCTTCACCCGTGCATCCACCAAATCTTTTAGTCTTTGCGTGACATGTTTCTATGCCCATTATTTGCATGTTAATTTAAATTTCAGAGGCCAGAGAAGTACCTTGGAGATATAAAAACATGGGATAAAGCTGAAGCGGATCTCAAAGTAGCTATAGAAGCTTTTGGAAAGCCATTAGTGGTATTGGCACTTGTTGTGAATACTCAAGTTTATTCACAAAGTCTGCATTCATTCTAATGTGCGCTGTTTTGGCAGTTGAACGAAGGAGATGGGGCATTTTATGGCCCAAAGATAGACATCACAGTTTCTGATGCAATGAATAGGAAATTCCAGTGTGCCACTCTACAGGTTATGCTCCCAAAACTCTTTTTAGTTTTTCTTTTAATGCATTTCTCTTGCTGTAATCAGTGCAGGAGTTGATTGTATGTTTCTTGTCGCCTCATATCAGCTTGATTTTCAACTTCCGCGTTGCTTTGGATTGGAATACGCAACTGAGGACGAAGCGAACAGGGGTACCCCTGTAATGATACATAGAGCCGTGTTGGGATCAGTGGAACGTATGTTTGCCATATTGTTGGAGCATTACAAAGGAAAATGGCCCTTCTGGATTAGTCCGCGCCAAGCCATAGTTTGCCCTATATCAGAGAAATCTCAGAAATATGCAGAAAAGGTTAAGTTTGTGGCTTTGACTGTACTCTTTTAGTGAGCGCCTGTGGTTCTTATTGACTTATGTGCAGCATCTAATCTCTAACGTTTCTTTTGGCACATTCATTCAACCAGGTACAAAAGCAAATTCATGATGCTGGGTTCTATGTTGATGCTGACTTAACAGACAGAAAGATCGATAAAAAGGTAACAATTTCAGTTCATGTTCCAAGTTTTGTTCTGTGGTTGGCTGGTGATCTCTTAGATTGACTTGTGATGATGATTGTGGTGTGTTTGTAGGTGCGAGAAGCTCAGCTTGCGCAGTACAACTACATTTTGGTCGTAGGTGAAACTGAAGCTGCTACTGGACAGGTTAGACCGCCCAACCTTATTTAGAGTCTCTCGAGCTTAATTAATTTTGTTTTGTGTGAACACATTTAAGACCATTTGTTTGTTGGACCTTCATATTATCAGGTGAGTGTTCGTCTGAGAGACAGTGCAGCCCACTCGGTGAAGAGCATCGAGGATTTACTTGAAGAATTCAAGGCCAAGACTGCCGAATTTGTATGAGATCCGACTCCTGAAATTCAAGTTCTGATAGATTTTGTTTTTGTTTTTGCAATTGCACATTAGAGTCTGCCCAAATTTGAAGTGCTTTTTCATTAAACCATATTAAAGTTCCGATAACTTTGAGCGATGTTATTCCTTATCTCCTCCTCAATATCTGAATATCAACTGAAATTTATAAATGTGGAAGAAAAAAATAGAGAGAGCCAAGATTTTTTAGAAACTCCGAGAGATTTAACATATACGCCTGCGGGATAATAGCAACTACAACATGTTGTCTCGAGAAGAGACTTGGTAATGTGAAGAACTCGATTTTATGAACCTACTAACCTAACAATAGCAATAGAAAGAGAGTAGTAACAGGTTGACCTAGTCGAAGATTATGATCTTGGATCAAGACCTAATTGCTAGAAGAGAACATCATTGGATCTCTACAAGATGGTGTCTGATTCAGTCCACGTTGCAAACTGAGCAAAGTGAAGATGTGGGTTTTGTGTCAGAATCGACATGGGAAGATCAATGTTGTTGCAGCTTCTTATGCATTGTGCCATCAAGTAATAAATCCGTGTAATCATATTATTATACGACACCGCCGGTTGGACAAAGCTTGAAGGAAGACCAATTGAGTGGAAGTGCCGTTTTTTTATGCATAGGAGTGTTAGAATGGGTAAACCAACCCAACCAACCCATAATCTAATGAGTTGAAACCTAAATGGTTTACAAGTTAACCCAACTCAATTAGTGAATGGTTTGGATTCATCCATAACTCATTTAAATTAAAGAATTAATTGGTTAAATGAGTTTATCCATATAATTAATATAACAAATAAAATATTTTTATTGTAATTATTATAACTAATAATTAATAACTATCATAATAATTATCACTAGGAAGCTACCCCGCACCATGTGCGGAAAAAAATAGTAAGAAATAATGACATTTTTGTTTCTGAAGGTAGTAAATGTGATAGCTCACGTTTTCAAATTTGTTTTAATGCTGACTATTCATCCGTAATTGATAAAAGATTAAGAAATTTTAGTAATTGTTTATTGATTCAATTTTTTGCATGTTTTGTTTAGTTTTAGTATAACAAATGATGTTCAAGATTCTTCATATATGGTATAATCTTTATTTAATATTTTTATATGTTATTATCTTGTCATTTTTTAAATCTATTATAAATAACGACAACTATACATTATAATATCTCCACACAATAGTTAAATCTTTCTTAAATTTTTAATTTGTTTATTATATATATATATATATATATATAGCAGATGATTTTTTGAAAACATTATATCACGATATTATAATTTTCGTATTTTGTTTTGGTAGAAATATAAATTTTCAGTTTTTTTAAATTTCATAATCCTTATATAATTATCTTACAATAAAGTTAAAATATTTTAAAAAGCAATATATATATATATATATATAATATAATAAACTTTATCTCAACTAAAGAAAATGAAAGTTCAAGATATTAACAAAATTTAAAAAAAAATTATAGTAATTTAACTTTTATACAAATATTTTTTTTAGTTTTTTCTGAAACCTAAAAGGTAATATTTTTAATTAAATAAATTTATTAAAAATAAAACTGTAAATGAACCACAATAAATTTTGCTAAGCCTATCCAAATGATTTCAATAACGACTAATGAATGCATCATTTATTAGAGCATCAATCTTTTGATTCTGAAATATAAGAAAAAGTAAAACAAATCAATATTTGCATAATTTTAAGAATTTAAATTTAAACTTCAAAGTTTTATCTTGTAGAAAGAAATATAAGTAAAAATAGACATTTTCATCTACAACGATGAGATGAAAAAACTTTTCAAACATATTTGATATTTTGAATTTCTCGAGAATTTTGACTCGTATAGTCTACTGGTGAACAAAAGAATTCAGTTCTGGTACAGCATCAACATGTATCTTTTGAAGAATCGTTTCTGATAACATTAAAATGTAGTTTAGGCAAAATATTTGAAGAATTTAGCAAGAAAATATATGTTTTTAAACTTGTATCATTTAATAAAGTTTATATAAAGTTGAATAATAACTTAATTTTGGATTAGAATTAATTCAAAATTATTAAAAAATCTTTCATATATATTGTATCATTTTTCGTATAGAAAATAGGCATTTAAAAAAACATTATTAGTTGTTAGAGTAATTTAACTTTTTCGAAAACAATTTTTTTTATATATATTTTTATATTAATTTTATTTTTCAAAATATATTCAAATTTTCAAAAATATTCATTTATAGTAATTTAAACTTTACTCAATCTTTTTAAAGAATTTAAAAGAGTAATTCAACTTTTTTGAATTTTGATTTTTTTTTTAAACAATTATAATTTTTAAAGAATTATTCAATTTCTCCAACGATCTAAAGCTACCAACCATCCTTTAAAAGTATATGGTGCACCTTCAAGAGCAATAAGCATATTATGTTCTTTCTGAAAGTAGAAATTGAGAGTACCATCATCATTTATTTGCCCTTGAACTTGACCTTCTAACCTCCAAACTCTTGGCATGAAATTTCGAATTCTTGTGGATGGTTGTTGTTTAGGGTTTAAAGGCTTAACCACTAAACATAAACGATGATCTTTCTGAAATAGATCTTGGGCATCTTCTAGTCTTCTTCTCTTCACCAATTCTAAGACCTTAAAAAGATTTCTGTAACTCCTTATCTGAAATTCAAAGCTTTAACCACTCAAGAAGTTCAATTAGGAATCAGAAGTGATGAGAAAATATAAGTCTAATTCGAAAATCAGAAATTAAAATTCGATCAAAGATCGAAATTTGAAACCCTAGAGGGGTAGTTTCTATCGCTTTCAAGAGACTTATTTTTTTCTTCATTATACTCCTTCCATCGCCGTAACCCAACTTAGGTTATGAATGGTGATCGTCACGCACCGTGTGAGGCGATTCTAACATTGTCGAAAATATATATATATATACTAGATTAGGTCCCGCCTATACGCGGGATTATAATCTTATATCTTAAAATTTATGAGAAAAAACAAAAGGAATTGAAAAAGAGAAGTAAATCACCCGTAAAAGTAAATATATAATAAAATATTAAAAACGTTTATCCAAAATCATTTACCAATAAAAAATATAATAAAGTTACAACTATATATATATTTTGAGATTACGTGTTACACTCTACCACAATTTCTATTTTCAAAATAATGGCCATAAATTATCCATTTCTATAGTTTCGTTATTAATTTTGCAAGTTTATTCTTTGTAAAATTAGTAATTTTTATAATTTTCTTATAAAATATCTAGTTTCAAAATAATGGTAGTCAATTATTATTTTTAATATAGTTTCTTTATATTAATTTTTGACATTTCTACGATTTTGACACGTGTCGAAATCTTGAATCGATTAACACGACACGTGTCACATTAAAAAGATAGATTTTTTACCAATAGAATGAAGTTAAAGGTATAATGGTGTTTTTGAAGGAAAATGTTTTGTTTGTTGAGAAAATATGAGACTACTTATTTATTTGTTTATGTAGAGTTCAATATTTATAATTATTGTTTTTTTATAATTAGAATTTTCTTTTTGTTATATAGAATTCAATATTTACAATTCCTTTTCATTTAGAATTAGATATTTTATTAATTATGAAAGTTTATTCTTTGTAAGAATTAGTAATTTTTATATTTTTTTTATAAAATTCCTATTTTTAAAATAGTGGTAGTTAATTATCTTTTTGTATAATTTCTTTATTAATTATGAAAATTTATTCTTTGTAAGAATTAGTAATTTTTATAATTTTCTTATAAAATTTCTATTTTCAAAATAATAGTAGTCAATTATGTTTTTGTATAGTTTCCTTATATTAGTTTTTGACATTTTTAAAACTTTGACACGTGTCAAAATCTTGAATCGATTAACATGACACATGTCACGATCTTATGAGTTACTAACTTTTGAAAACTGTACTTTATATAATAAGATAATAAAATTTCTATTTTCAAAATAATAGTAGTCAATTATGTTTTTGTATAGTTTCCTTATATTAGTTTTTGACATTTTTAAAACTTAGACACGTGTCAAAATCTTGAATCGATTAACATGACATGTGTCACGATCTTATGAGTTACTAACTTTTCAAAATTGTACTTTATATAATAAGATATGTTACTATTTGAACCACATTACACTTCTCTCGTAATTGTTTTTATGTTACCACTCGAAAACGGACTATTTTGCGACAATCGCATAATTTTGGAGCCAATTTCTAATGAGTTCGTTGGAGTGTAGCCCCCTAAAAACTTTCCGTTAAGTCTGTAACCACCCGTTTTAAAAAATCAATATTTAGCCCACTAAAAAGTTTCATCTCGAGTTGTAACCCTCTCTCGTTGACTTTTTGGTTGACTTCAATGACTGTGCAACTGACTAGATGCACTGTGCAACTGACTAGGCGCCACTGTGCAGCTGACTAGGCGCCACTGTGCAGCTGACTACGCGCCACTGTGCAGCTGACATGACAAATAAAATAGAATTCATTAGGCTTGGGCGTTTTGATATTCGGGTCGGGTTCGGGTTTGGGTTTTCGTGTTTAGAAATTTAGGACCTGTTTAGGTATTTTTATATTTCATGTCGGGTTCAGGTTCGGGTTCGATTTTGCCCAAATATTCAAAAATCTGAAATTTCGTATCCAAATCTAACCAAACTATTTGAAAACAACTAAAAAAACTCGAGTATTTTTACATAAATCTATCCAAAAATAACTAAAGTACCCGAATTTGAACTTGATTCGAAATTTAAAAATACTCGAACGGGTCCTAAATTTCTAAACACGAAAACCTGAAGTTACTAGTTTCTTAGGTCGTTTAAAGCATATCTAATAATATATTAGTTTATAGGGACTACACCGCGACGACTTTCTTAAAATCTCTTTAGTGAAATTCAATAGCAAACAAAGCTGACAATAACAACCTTTGATTAGCAACTCTTATTTAACCATAAAGAGTATAATGGTTGCTACGTTGTGAATCACAAAACCAGTAACACGAACGGGTTCTAAATTTCTAAACACGAAAACCTGAATCCGAACATACCCGAATACCCAAACGCTCAGGCCTAATGAATTCTATTTTTTTTTGTTTTATTTGCCACGTCATCTGCACAGTAGCTTTTAGTTAGCTGCAGAGTGACGTCTAGTCAGCTGCATAGTCATCGAAATCAATCAAAAAGTCAACAAAAGAGAGTTACAACTAGGATGGGCGTTCGGTTCTTTGGTTTGGTTCGGATCGGTTCTTTCGGTTTTCGGTTCTTTCTGTTCTTGGAAATTTGTATCCATATAAGAACCGGGGTAAATTTCGGTTCGGATCCGTTTGGTTCTTTTCGGTTTTGGTTCGGTCTGGATACTTGAGATTAGAACCATTATAGAACCGAAAAAACGGTTTCAATCGGGTTTTGTTATGATTGGTTAACTTTGTAAACAAAATTACTCGAATTAACTAAAAAAGTCTATGGTACCCGCACATAAAACAATTAAACCAATACAACAATCAACATCCAACGACCAATCTGTTGATATTATAACATCCAAACAACACCAGGTTTACGGTTTCGAGATTGAAGAATTGATGTAACAAAGACTTTAAAGGATTTGATCTGGTTGGATTCTTCGAATACGAAGAGATTTTCACGGAGAGGGAAGTTAGGAAGAGTTCGCGGGAAAGGGAAGTGATGAAATGTCACTTAAAGAATGTGAAAAGTGTATAAGGGATTAACTACTAAGTGTAACTTGTTAAGGTTTCCATCGGTTCTATATGAATACTATTCGGTTCTCAGTTTGGTTCCGGTTTTTTGGGTATTGAATATTTAGATCCATTCAAGTATTTTATAAATTTCGGTTCAGTTTGGTTCAGTTCGGTTCGGGTTTTTTTCAGTTCGGTTCGGTTTTCGGTTTCAGGATATTTTGCCCCCCTCTAGTTACAACTCGAGATAAAAAATTTTAAGAAAGTAAACATTGACTTTTTAAAACGAATAGATAAAGACTGAACCCAAAATTTTTAGAATTACATCCCGACGACCCATTTCTAACGAGAAAAAAATCAAAATTGATTGAATTTTTGTTGTCAACAAAGACAACAACCAACCTGTTTAGCTTCTGGATTTTAATTGATGGAGCATTCTGACAAGACAGGACTAGCCTAGTTCTGCTTTTTTCTAGTGAAAAGAGAAGAAAAAAGAAAACACTAAAATCTGTGACATCTCACGTGCTCTCTCTCTCTCTCTCTCTCTCTCTCTCTCTCATTGCTGTTTGTATCCAAATCGACGCGCCTTTTTCCTCTCTCTCTTTCTCTTTCTCCTTCTCTTTCTCTCTCTCTCTTTTCTTATTAGATTAATCAAATAAGAAACCAGCTTCCAGTTTCACTTCGCCTCTCTTCAGATCCGTCCCTTAGAGCTCTGTTACATAGCCTCTGTATGTGTCTTCATCTTTCTTACGTTGCCTCTCATAATTTCTCGAGATTCTTGTGTTCTGTTTTCTCGATTACTTTGGAAATTAAGCTAAATTTCGGTTAGGGTTTGTTTTAAAAATCGGTATGCACATTTGTGTTTGATCTTGTTCCTCTGTCTCCAAACGCATTGATTCATACCCAGTTTTTGTTCTCCCTTTTCACATTCGTTAGGCTTTGATGTTTGAACCTCTTCTGACATCATTTGTTTTCCTCCTTCGATGTTAACCTTTGAATTTTGAATTTCAAAAAGTAAAGGTTTCTTCAATTTTCTACTCAAAAAGTTTTGATTTTTTTTTTGCTCTTCTCCTTTGTTTGTCTTGGTTTAGTAACTTTAGTCCCTCTAGGGTTCACAAAAGATTGAAGCTTTGTGTTCTCGTTTTTGATGTTCTAACACTATCTTCTTCTTCTGTGAAGGTTTGCAGAGACAATGGGGTTTATCTCTAGGAATGTTTTTCCGGCGTGCGAGAGTATGTGCATTTGCTGTCCAGCTCTCAGGTCGAGATCTCGTCAGCCCGTCAAGCGTTATAAGAAATTGCTGGGTGAGATCTTCCCTAAATCCCCTGTAAGTGTCCTCCTTGAACCTCATTCGTTAAAGTTTCCACTTTTCACTTGTAATTTGGTAACATATTTGCTTCAGACCATCTCTTGGTGGGTATCAGTTAGACATGTGTATTTTTCACTGCCTTAAGTTCATAGGTTTTGATTTGTGAGTTTGAAAACGTGCTTGGGTATATTTTCAACTTACTTTTATAGATTTTCTGTAGGATGGTGCACCAAATGAGAGAAAGATTGTCAAATTGTGCGAGTATGCTGCAAAGAACCCGATCCGTATCCCTAAGGTATAGTTTTGGTTTTTGAATCTTACTACTTAGTTGGTGAGGAGGAGTCTTTTGTTTAAGTTCAGCATATTGTGTTTTGCGGCTGTCACAGATCGCTAAGTTTCTTGAAGAGAGGTGTTACAAGGACCTTCGATCTGAACAGATGAAGTTCATCAATATTGTTACCGAGGCTTACAACAAAATGCTTTGCCTTTGCAAGGATCAGATGTAAGCGTTCTAATATCTGGCAGTTTTAGGAAAGAAAACTTAGTAATGCAAAGTCATAGCAAAATCTATAGCAGCATTACTTTTGGATTCTTAAACATTTGCGTGTTTTTTTTTCTCTTATTTAAGGGCTTATTTCGCTACAAGTTTGCTGAATGTGGTTACGGAACTACTTGACAATTCGAAGCAGGACACGCCGACCATTCTTGGATGCCAAACATTGACGAGGTTCATTTACAGTCAGGTAATATTTTATTAAAGAACATTAGGAGAACTATAAGGGTTAAAATTCATACCTAAGTTGGAAGCTTTGACTGATTTAACAATTCATAAAGTTCATGGCTTCTACACATATGCTAATCTATGTTGAAAACGTGAAATTTCTCACTCTTCATCTGCTATGAACAGGTTGATGGAACCTATACTCACAGCATTGAAAAATTTGCTCTCAAAGTTTGCTCATTGGCTCGTGAAGAAGGTGAAGAACATCAAAAACTGTGTCTGAGAGCATCTGGCCTGCAATGCCTTTCAGCAATGGTGCTAGAACTAGTTCTTTTAACCTTCCATTTTCAGTCAATCTTACTCCCAAAAGTTTCTGTCCGGTTTTAATAAGTGTTTCTTATGTTTGCTTCTTCATTAGGTGTGGTTTATGGGAGAGTTTTCACATATATTTGCTTCTGTTGATGAGATTGTACATGCCACTCTTGATAATTACAAGGCAGACATGATTGTTCAGACCAACGAAGACAGAGAAGAGCAAAATTGTAACTGGGTAAATGAAGTGATTAGATGTGAAGGCCGAGGAACAGCAGTTTGTGATAGCCCTAGCTACATGATTGTCAGACCAAGAACAGCAAGAAAAGATCCGACTCTATTGACTAAGTAACTGACTTAATCCTCTACTTGTTGCTGTCATATCTTCTTTTCCTTTTTTTTCTTCTGTTTGTTTAGTGCCTCATTCTCTTCAAATTTTCTTAAATTTTTAATTGTTTTAGAGAAGAGACTGAGATGCCCAAAGTTTGGGCACAGATTTGTCTCCAGAGGATGGTTGACCTGGCTAAAGAAAGCACAACTCTGCGGCAAATCTTGGATCCTATGTTCAGCTATTTTAATTCTAGACGCCAATGGACTCCCCCAAATGGGCTGGCAATGATAGTTCTGTCTGATGCAGTATACTTGATGGAAACCTCTGGTATCTTCTTTATGTCTTCTCTTTTTCGTTAGAATATAGGTTTTTGTCTAGACACGTATGTGGACTCATAGTTATGTTTCTTTATATATTAGGGGGTCAGCAGTTGGTGTTGTCGACTGTTGTACGCCATCTTGACAATAAGCATGTTGCCAATGACCCTGAGCTCAAGGCTTATATCATACAAGTTGCTGGTTCTCTAGCAAAGCTGATCAGGACCAGCTTGTATCTAAGAGACATAAGTTTTGTTAATGACTTGTGTCGGCACCTGAGGAAAAGCTTTCAGGCGACAGCTAGATCAGTTGGAGATGAGGAACTCAACTTGAACGTGATGCTTCAAAATTCTATTGAAGATTGTCTGCGGGAGATAGCCAAAGGAATTGTTAATACACAGCCTCTATTCGATATGATGGCTGTTTCAGTCGAGGGGCTTCCTTCTTCAGGAATTGTTTCACGCGCAGCGGTTGGATCACTGTTGATACTTGCTCATGCAATGTCTTCAGCATTATCGCCAGCTATGCGTTCACAGCAGGTGAACTATAATTTTTTGTTTCTTCTTAGTTTTTAACATTATCTTTACAGATTATCTAATTCTTATTAATTTCCATACAGGTTTTCCCAGACGCACTTCTTGATGCGCTTCTAAAAGCAATGCTGCATCCAAATGTCGAAACTCGTGTTGGAGCGCATGAAATATTTTCTGTAATTCTCTTGCAAAGTTCTGGTCAATCTCAGGCTGGACTTGCATCAGTGAGAGCATCTGGCTATCTTAATGAATCAAGAAATAGGAGGAGTGATACAACCTCTGCGTTCACATCTATTACTGCTCGATTAGACAAGCTCAGGAAGGAGAAGGATGGTGCCAAGATTGAGAAGAACGGTTATAATAATACTCACGAGGATCGTAAGAACTACAAATCATCCCCAAACTTTCACAAGTTGAATTCCATGATTGATAGGACTGCTGGGTTTATCAATCTAGCTGATATGGTAACATTTTCTTTGCTTACAATTGGATGTTATGTGCTATAGGACCATCACATGTTTATGCAATTGTCTGATACTCTCTGGTGATGCAGTTACCATCAATGATGAAGTTTACCGAAGATCAAATCGGGCAATTGTTATCGGCATTTTGGATACAATCAGCCCTTCCTGATATCTTACCTTCCAACATTGAAGCTATTGCTCATTCTTTCAGCTTGGTGCTTCTTTCCTTGCGGTTGAAGGTCAACATTAAAGTTTCTCCTCTTTTCTGGCTCTCTTAATGTTTTGCTTTCACAGAGGAAAGTCTTCACGTTCATGATGCCATACTTAAGCCTCTCATGATCATTTTAATTGCAGAATCCTGATGACGGGCTTGTTGTTCGAGCCTTCCAGCTGCTCTTCTCATTGAGGAATCTTTCTTTGGACCTTAATAACGGTATTAATTGATGATACTCTCTTATATTGATCAAAGTTTAAGATATTGCTTATGGGCAATCAAACTTTCTTCATTGCCAGGCACATTACCCACAGTTTGCAAGCGGTTGATCTTTGCTTTATCCACAAGTACGCTGATGTTCACTGCCAAAATATATCAGATTCCTCATATTTGCGAAATGCTGAAGGCCCAACTTCCTGATGATGTGAGTTCTCAATGTGTTGTTTCAATTATTGCTTTCATCCATGGAGGTTGTGTAACATAACTTGATTATGTGCTCAATCTTTTCAGGTGGATCCTTATCTATTCATTGGCGATGACTTACAACTTCATGTAAGACCACAGGCAAATATGAAAGATTTTGGGTCCTCAGGCGATAGCCAGATGGCTACTTCAATGTTGTTTGAGATGCGAAGCCAAGTAAAACTGTCCAACACTATTATAACTGACCTCGTCGCAAAAAATCTATCTAAAATTTCGAAGGTAAATCTTATAGTTTCTGTTTCTCAGTGAAAATTAGCTCTGAAGCCCCAATGTTGATTCTCTTATGTGTAATTGTCCAAGATTTAAATGATCAATGGCTCTAGACACCAGAAAAGAGTATAAACCAGGTGATCTTGTGCTGATTTGATTTTATATATTCTCTTGTTAAGCTCGAGGAAGCTGATGTAAAGATGCAACTCTTGGAGCCATTCACACCCGATGATGCCTTTATGTTTGGATCACGGCCAAACGTTATACCTCAACCAAACCAAAGTATTTCTAAGGAATCACTGTCCTTTGATGAGGTGAACTATTCTCCGAGGACCCATATTCTTTGGGATTTTGATAATAATTAGAACTGTATACACTTGTGTTTTCTTTATCACAGGACATACCTGCAGGATCAGTGGTTGAGGACGAAGTGACGAGTGAACTCTCTGTGCGCTTTCCCCCAAGAGGATCCCCTTCACCATCAATTCCTCAAGTTATCAGCATTGGCCAGCTTATGGAATCTGTAAGCGTAGACTGCATTTGACATAAAGAAGAAACTGGCTGATATATATCTGTGTTGTCTTATGATTGGTTTGTGATTTGTTGTCTAGGCGCTTGAGGTGGCTGGTCAAGTGGTTGTGTCATCTGTCTCTACTTCACCGCTTCCTTATGACACAATGACTAACCGCTGTGAAACTTTTGGGACTGGTACTAGACAGAAGCTCTCAAGGTGGTTGGCCACTGAGAACCGCCAGATGAATGGGCTCTACAGAAATTCACCAGAGGAATCATCTGCACTTGAGAAGGTACGTAACAGCTGAGTTGGGTATATATTTTACCTGAAAAGATTTGGAGTTGAAATGTTTTTGCATAGCAAAACCTACTTTATGATACTTTAAGTGAGAAAGGTCTTTACTTTAAGACCTTTAAGAGAAACGCTGGTTAAGAGAAGGGTTGAAACTTTATCATATGAGGCTTACACGTTGATTCGTGGCGTTACAGGTAGTAGAAGATGGGAACATCTATGGGAGAGAATCTGGAGTGTTGCAGGATTCGTGGTCCATGATGAGTCTACCTCCAGCTAGTCCCTTTGACAATTTCCTCAAAGCAGCAGGAGCCGGAAGATGATTCAACTAACTTGATAATATATAAATCTCTGTAGAAAGTGTGTAATCCTGTTGTTATTTTGTTTGTAGAGAGCTAACTATCTAGGCCACGCACAAAGCTTCTCTGAAAACAGACAGACACATCTTGTAGTGATCTAGAATCAGTAGTAAGTAATGCTTGTTTCGTTAGGACAAAAATCTCTGTTACTGTTGTTGTTATGATCAGTAGTGAACCAATGGTATCCAGTTTATTGTATCAAATTCTCTTCAATCTCTTTTAACGCTGCATCATCAATTAAAATCGAGGATAAAGTTCATACCTTTACTGCGAAATTTTCATAAATAAAATAGAGTTTTTACTTATATAAACAAACACTATAGAGAAAACTCTCTCGAAGAAAACGATGACGAAGGCGTTAGGTTTCTGAATGTTGGATTCATGGTGGCTCATGAGTATCGGTCTAGGGAGGCTTTTGAACAGGGATAATAAAGGTGTTTTAAGGGCTTCAGATCTTGGGAAAGTATGGCCGGTGTTATTGGTGAGTTACACGAGACGGTTCTCGACAGATTTCTATTTTGATGGAGGTTTCGGTGCCAGATCTACACAGGAAGGGTGTAGACGGTGGTCCTGGGGGATGGGTACTCTCCAATTTGAGGGGAATCGGGTGGATTGGAAGGATACATTTGGGGTGTGGCGGAATATTAAGATCTGGATTTGGGTGATAAATTTCGGAGTTTCAGAATTGGAGTTTGAGATATACATTGTTATACTCTACACAGGATGGTGGAATTTGGGAAGGAAGGTGACTACTGGGTTTGAATTCTGGGCTCTTGGGCAGAGTAAGAAATTCAGAGGTGACTACGGTGTAACAAGGGAGGGTGATCACATCACGCAATCAAAGACTAAAAATATTGAGCGATTAAGGGGATCTATCAATGACTATAGAAGTTTCTATCATTGCTGGAAGATTCGCTGGGATCACCAAGAGGAAGATCACGAGATTAATGGCGAATATATGAAAGTATATGCGATAATTTCATCAACGATCCTGAAGATGATTTGGGAGGTAATTTGGTGGATCTTGGGGAATACTTTATGGCAATCTCTGGAGTTGATGGAGCTTCTATTCTGGATGGAATTGGAACAAAGATCACAAAGCGAGATTGAAGGAGAGAGTCAAAAGCTGGAAATTAATTTAAGGTTTCAGATGAGGAAATTCGGAGGAATATTTGATATTGATATAGGAATTATATCAGAAGGAGTTAGGAATAAGGATCAATTATGGATTGACTCTTTAATGGTGTGGGTGATCTGCTGGGAGCTATTCGAATATATAAGGGACAATCACTTGATAAGCAATACTCATCTCACACAATTCTTTAAACAATTCTCTTTTTGCTATTTCTCTTTTGGCAATCTTTATTCTGATTCTGGTTTTTTGTTTTGCTTGGTCTTCTGGTCTAAAATACACGGGTTACCTGGTTTTTTGTCGTTGAAGGGAATAATGACTCAAGGGATGCTGTTGAATGGTAAAAGTGCAGCCTCGTCTTCAAAGAGTGGTGGTGCTCCAATAATGAGGATTAAGACCTCTCGTTTTGATAACTCTGCCTTGATTGCGGGTTATGCGAGGACGGTGGTGGGGCGGTGCATGAACCCAAGGTTACAAGAGATGAATGCACTCCTGTATATGCTCCCGCGAATCTAGAAAACTGAAGGCAGAGTGGTGGGAGCGGACCTTGGGATGGGAAAGTTTCAGTTTGATTTTGACAAAGAGGAAGATCTTGTAGAGGTGATGAAAATGGAGCATTTCCATTTTGATAATTGGATGCTTTCGATGGTGAGGTGGACACCAATAGTCGATCCTACATATCAGTCTTCAATAAAGTTCTGGGTTCGGGTGGGTGGTAAACCAATACAATATTGGGGAGAACCAACATTCAGGTCCATAGGCGAGGCTATTGGTGTGGTGGAAGCTGTAGATATGGACAGAGGTCGAGTTCGGGTGATAAAGAATGGATTGACTCCTTTAGTCTTTAAAATGGAGCTAGAGTTCGGAGTTGGAGAAGTGACATTGGTATTATTGAAGTAAGAAAGACTATATAGTTTTTGCAAAGTATGCTACAGTATGTGCCATGATTCGGAACATTGCAAAGGTCAAGTGGGTGATCCAATAGAAGAAATGCTGGATTTTTTGGAGGAGATTGACGAGCCAAAGGAACATATGAGTTACAAGAATGTAACTATGAGAGATCGTCATGGACCGGAAGAAGATAAGGGTAGTAATTTGGGAGGTAAGGGGAAGGGTGCTGCTGAGGTGGGGCCAGAAGGAGGGAAGCGATCGGGTAAAGAGATCAATAACAGATTCTATCACGGGAAACACTCAAGGCATACGGGTGGAGCACAGTCTCGCAGTGGCAGGTTTACTAGCTATGCACAAGTGCATGATCATCGGATAACCAAAAGGGAAGTGAAAGGTGCAATGGAGGAAAACATGGGACACAAAGAGGGGAGAGATGGACAATCTTCAAAGCCAAAATCACCAAAACAGGTTCGTAAGGCTTTGAGATTTGAGAAAGATGAGGTAATGAATGTGGGTTTGGTTGAAAATGCAGAAGATATGCTAGAAGAGGGAGAACTTATGGGAGCTGTCCCACATGAGGAGGCTCGTCCGGATGATACAAAAGAGGTTAACTTGGGATTGGAGGACACTGTTAATGAGGGAGGACGAGAGAACGAGATGGAGGAAGCAGCGGATGGCACGGACAGCCTTCCAATGGGGATGCAAACAACTACACAAGGTGATTTGAGGTTTGGTGAGGTCTTAGTTGACGAAGAAAAGGAGGAGGAGGGGGAGCCGAATGGGCTGGGGGATATGGTTTTGATAGAGAACCAGGGGATGGAAGATGGTGGTGATGTGGATATGGAGGATGAGAGTGAAACGCAAGAAGAATTGGAAAAAGTTGTTGGGAAGAGAAAGATCAAAGGGGTACCGGTTCTGAAGGAGGTGGGATCGAGGAAAAGAAAAGTGCAACTGCTTTCAACGCCTTCAAAGAGGCTTGCTCAGCGAGGTGGGATCCGAATGGGAGATGGGCTTTACCCGAAGAACCATGACATGGAGAAGGGGAAAATGGGGGGTGGGAAGCCTCCGAAGTTCACGGATATATAGATGCGGGTTTTAAGTTGGAATTGTCAAGGTTTAGGGAACAAGGCGACGATTGGATATCTTCGGGATTTGTGGAAACGACATAGGCCAGAATTATTATTTTTGTCAGAAACAAAACAATGTCTTTCATTTATGGAAAAATTTAAATTACATTTTGGTTATGATAATTTAATAACGGTTGAACCGATAGGTTGTAGTGGAGGTTTGGCATTATTTTATAATAATGATTTTAATGTTACAGTTTTGTTTGCGAATAACCGGTTAATTGATATCGAAAGTACTATCAAAGGAAAAACGATAAATTTAACCTTTGTGTATGGCGACCCGGTCCCGAAAAACCGAGACCAAGTTTGGGAACGTCTTACACGGACTGGACTGACTCGGACCACTCCTTGGTTTGTGATTGGGGATTTTAATGAGCTTACCGGAAATCATGAAAAGAGAGGCGGTAAATTAAGACTAGCATCTTCTTTTATCTCTTTTAATCTAATGATTCAAAATTGCGGTTTAATAGAGTTCCCTTATCTTGGAGATTGTTTATCATGGAAAGGATGGCGGGGTAAAAAACCTATACGCTGTCGTCTAGATAGAGCTTTGGCTAATGCGGATTGGCACGAAATGTTTAGTAAGTCATGGGTGGATTATTTACCTATGGTGGCTTCTGACCATAAACCCTTAATGGCACATATTGAAGATAAAATTGCTCAGGGGAGGAAAACTTTTACGTTTGATAAAAGATGGATTGGAAAGGACGGGTTAATGGAGACTATAGCGGAGGGGTGGTATTCAAGGGGGAAAGAGAGTTTTTGGGACGATGGATGTTTCGTGGAAAAAATGGTAAATTGTAGACAAGCGATCTCCAAGTGGAGAAAGGAAATGATGCCTTATGGTCGAGAAAAAATTGAGAATTTAAAAACTGAGCTAGAATTAGCCCAAGAAGATGAATCGAAATCTGCAGAAGAAATAACGGAAATCACAATGAGGCTGAAAGAGAGGTATAAAGATGAAGAAATCTATTGGCAACAGAAGAGCCGAAATAGGTGGCTAGAAGAGGGTGATCAAAACACAAAGTTTTTTCATGCTCTAACAAAACAGAGGAGAGCAAGGAATCGTTTAGTCGGTCTTTATGACGCAGATGGAGCATGGGTTTCAGATGAGAAAGATCTCCAGAAGGTTGTCGTCGATTATTTTCAAGATTTGTTTAAGACCACTAACCCTCAGAATATAGAGGAAAGTGTAAGGGAGGTGAAAAATATGATTTCAGACCAAGATAATAAGGCTTTAGTAGCTAAAGCTACAGAAATAGAGGTAAGAAAGGCATTATTTATGATACATCCAGAGAAGGCACCGGGTCCTGATGGTATGACCGCACTGTTTTTCCAGAAAGCCTGGCATATCATAAAGTTGGACTTGATTAAATTGGTTAATTCTTTTTTGGAAACTGATGGTTTTGATCCTCGATTGAATATGAATAATATCTGTCTAATTCCGAAGACGGTAAGACCGAATAGGATGACAGATTTGAGGCCGATTAGTCTTTGTAATGTGGGCTATAAAATCATTTCTAAGGTCCTTTGTCAAAAGTTAAAGAGGTTGTTGCCATCTCTTATATCAGAGACACAATCGGCATTTGTACGAGGACGCTTAATATCCGATAACATTTTGATAGCACAGGAGATGTTCCATGGTTTGCGAACAAACCTATCTTGTAAAGGAAAGTTTATGGCTATTAAAACGGATATGAGTAAGGCTTATGATCGGATAGAGTGGAACTTTGTTGAGAAAGTATTAAGGCAAATGGGCTTCTGTGAAAGATGGGTAAAGTGGATAATGAAATGTATTACATCAGTTCGATATAAAGTCCTTATGAATGGACAGGCAAGAGGACTAATAATACTTGAATGTGGACTTCGACAGGGGGACCCACTCTCGCCCTATCTATTTATTTTGTGTACTGAGGTTTTGATAGCAAATATTACTAAAGCAGAAAGAGATAAGGTACTAACTGGTATGAGGATAGCTAAGGCTAGCCCTACGATATCCCATATGTTGTTCGCAGAAGACAGTTTATTTTTCTGCAAGGCGACTAAAAAGGAGTGTGATACCGTATTGGGGATACTTACAAAGTACGGTGAGGCTTCCGGCCAACGAATAAATTTCTCTAAGTCATCGGTCTAATTTGGACATAAAGTAGATCAGTCCCTACAAAAGACCCTGATGGAAGGACTCAGCGTTCAAACTATTGGCGGAATGGGTTCTTATCTGGGGCTCCCAGAAAGTTTAGGTGGCCCTAAAACAAAAATATTTGACTTTGTTAGGGAGAGGTTACAAGATAGGATAAATGGATGGTCAGCTAAATTTTTATCGAAGGGTGGAAAGGAAGTGCTGATCAAATCGGTTGCGACTGCGCTTCCTACTTATGTGATGTCATGTTTCCGACTCCCAAAAACAATTACCACAAAGCTAACAAGTGCAGTTGCGAATTTCTGGTGGAGCTCAAACGGCCAATCAAGGGGTATGCACTGGAAATCATGGGAAAAGTTATGCCAGAGTAAATCAAATGGCGGGCTTGGTTTTCGGGATGTCGAAGATTTTAACATGGCATTACTCGCTAAACAATTTTGGCGTATTATAACTGTCCCAGATTGTTTATTCACAAAGGTTTTCAAAGGTCGATACTTTAGGAAAACGAATCCTTTAGATATGGCTCGATCTTACTCTCCATCGTATGGATGGAGGAGTATACTTTCTGCTCGCCCTCTGGTTAAGATAGGACTTATCAAAAGAGTTGGATCCGGAAGATCAATTTTTGTATGGAATGATCCCTGGATACCAGCTCAATTCCCGAGGCCAGCTTTTAAAAAGAACGGTTCAGGACATGAGCCAAATCTCTTGGTAAGTGAGTTATTGGATTTTCAACAAAACGCTTGGGATATGACTAAGGTAAAGGAGCAAATTGATCCGATAGACATACCATTGGTATGTGCGATACCGGTTGGTTCAGCATGGAGATCGGATAACCTAGGGTGGCAATTTACAAAATCGGGTAAGTATACGGTTAGATCAGGATACCAAGTTGCACAAACAGGAGGGGCCCAATCAAGCAAATTGGTAAATAGTATGGGTCCAACCATTACGCCACTACTAGCCTATTGTTGGAAAGTACCATGTCCCCCAAAACTACGGCACTTCCTCTGGCAGATTACTTCAGGATGCGTGTCGGTTACCGCCAATCTACGAAAACGGGGGATGAGTTGTGATACCATTTGTCAACGATGCGGGGCGGCAGAGGAAACAGTAAATCATGCGATTTTTGAATGTCCCCCTGCATTACAAACGTGGGCTTTATCAAGGATACCTATGGTACCAAGGGTTTTCCCTTCTGAGTCGGTGTACACAAATATAGATTATTTATTTTGGAGGATCATTCCAGAGGTGGACAAGGCTAGTTTTCCATGGTTGGTGTGGTGTATCTGGAAAGCTCGAAATGACAAATTGTATGAAAACGTCGACCAAGATCCACGGGATGTGGTAATGGTCGCCGAAAGAGAAGCCCACTCATGGCTGACAGCTCAAAGTGAGACGGGCTCGGAATGCCAGGAAACTGGAATTCTGGTGCCAAGAGAGGATAATAATCATGGATACAGATGTTTCATTGATGGGTCCTGGAAAGGGAGCGATGTTTTCTCAACTATAGGATGGTATTGTATACATCCCAACGGTGCATCGACAACGAGGGGCGCGGCCAATCTCCGACGAAGTCTCTCGGCCCTGCATACTGAAGTGGAAGCACTAGTTTGGGCTATGAAGTGTATGACTAGAGAGAACCGGAGGCATGTTGAATTCATGACAGATTGTGCGGAACTGGTGAAGATGGTGTCTTCCCCAAGAGAATGGCCAGCCTTCGCGACTTACCTAGATGAAATCGAGCATGATAAAGGATTTTTCTCTTCTTTCTCACTTATTTCAATTTCTCACATATATAACGATAAAGCGGATAAATTGGCACGAACTATTCGTGTTGTTCCGCGAAACACGACATTTGTAAACAACGTTCCCTCGGATTGGCTTATGACTCTTTCTAATATCATATAATGCTGTTGTCAAAAAAAAAAATTCATACCTTTACTAATGCCAGCTTGACCGGTTTGGTTTTCTGTAAACCGGAGAATCCTATGAACCGAATATCAAAACGACGCCGTATTGTTGTGAAGGCATTGCTCTCTCTCATCTCACTGCCTTTAAAGTTGGGGTTTTGCTTCGTCGGGGTTTATGAAGGGCTTTGATACTAAAAATCGTCTACAGGCTTCTTCTCAAGAATTCTCCAATGGTTTCTTGCCTAAAAGGCAAAACTTTATAAACCTCAATTTCAGAAATTGTTATCCCAGATCTTTCTCTCCCACCATGTTAAAGCTCTTCACTTCGTCTGCTTCTCGAGTCCAACATTTGACTCCTGCAATTAGGGTCGGGTCTAGCCCTGTGGAGTCTCCATTGTTCAAAGCGTTGAGTCAGCTTACTGGGTGGAATCGGCGATCTGCTTCGTTGGGTCATCGTGCTTTCTTCTGCTCCGAACCCACTGATGGAGAGGCGGCGGCTGAGGCTGAAGCTAAGGCCGTCGAGTCCAATTCTGAAGGGTCTGACTCAAAATCGTCGTCTGCGATTGTGCCCACTAACCCTAGGCCTGAGGATTGTTTAACGGTTAGTTTAATTGTATTCAAAGCGTAGGATTATGGCTTTGTTGTTCTAATCGCAATGTAAGATTCGTTGGTGCATTTGTATATGCTTTAATGGATCGTTGGCAATTTAACTGTATAGGCAAATCTCATCCTTGCTGAAATGATTACAAAGTTGTAAACTTTGTAAAGACTGAGGGCATGGTCTTATGAGATGCTTTTCATCTTTGTTCTGTTAGTAGAGAAAGTTGAAGCTTCTGATATTGTATGCTGTTCCATGGTGGTTTTGTATTGCGTAGAGCTTTTTTAAATTTGGATTTGGTGGTTTATAGTTATTAGTCAAGCAAAACCAGTGGCTTTTGTGAATAATATATATTTAAGTTAGACTTATGTTTCTCTTGATGGAGCTTTCTGTTGTTAAATTGCAGGTTCTAGCATTGCCTGTGCCGCATAGGCCTCTATTTCCTGGTTTTTACATGCCAATCTATGTCAAGGTATGTCCATTCATCCTTTTCTTGCCATTAAACATTCCTTAAATTTACTTGGCCTTGTTTAGCCCCCAAAATTTCATTGAAATTCTCTCTATGTTGGGCTGTATCTAGCCTTAGAACTAGAGTCGGTATCTTCTTTTTTGGTGCTCAGTAGACCCAGCAATAGCATCACTGATTTCAAAGTTGACACCTCAGGTTCTTTGAAATCTGCTGGTTATTTTTCTATGTATATATAGAGATTTTAGCTGCATTTGATGCATTATTAACTATCTCATTGTTTCTTATATTATAATCTTCCTGCTTGGGCCATTTGATGAATTTGGAAGAACTTGCTAGAATTATTTCTCTCTAACTATAGTGGTATCATGAACTTTATAGTTTGGGAGATGCGGATTTTGTGGCCCTGACCACCATGTGTTTTTTCTGGTGTGCAGGATCCTAAAGTACTCGCAGCCTTACAAGAGAGCAGAAGACGACAAGCTCCATATGCAGGAGCTTTCCTTTTGAAGGATGACCCATCAACTGATTCATCTTCAAGCACTGATGCAGAAAAAAATATAAATGCACTAAAAGGGAAAGAGTTGCTTAACCGGCTTCACGAAGTTGGCACACTTGCTCAGGTAGTGTTGCTGCTACTGCTCTTTAATGTCTGTTTGGTGGCCCTGTGATCAAATCAAAAAGCATATCTAGCATTACAATTTCCTTGCTGATTTTCCAGATTTCAAGTATCCAAGGGGACCAAGTTATCCTTGTTGGTCACAGGCGACTTCGCATAACAGAGATGGTAAGTCGGTAGAGTAACAAGGTTCTTCATACTTGGTAAAAATTTTAATTAAGAAAGAATTCAAAGTTCAAAAGCCTAGCGATTACACCTTCTGTGTCTTTGGTTGATCAAGTTACTTTTCATTAAGGGAGATTTTTTTTCTTTATATAGGTGAGTGAGGAACCACTTACCGTCAAAGTCGATCATCTTAAGGTATATTTTTTATTCTATGCTTTTCCTCTTATGATATAAGACTTTTGTTTGATTTTCCTTTTTCTAATTGAAATTCTGAAGTCAGGAACCTTTTTTCTTGCTCTCTGTGCAGGATAACCCATTTGACATGGACGATGATGTCATCAAGGCAACATCCTTTGAAGTTATTTCAACGCTTAGGGATGTACTAAAGACAAGTTCACTATGGAGAGATCACGTTCAGACATATACCCAGGCATGTTCTCTTCATAACTTTCATCTGTGCAGGTAAAAAATTTCAGGATACTTGTCTTAGTAGATGTCTTTCAAACTTGTGTAGCACATAGGTGATTTCACTTATCCACGATTAGCCGATTTTGGAGCAGCGATATGTGGTGCAAATAGGCATCAAGCTCAAGAAGTTCTTGAAGAACTAGATGTGAGTGGTTTCAACATTGTTGTAGTTGCATGGTTTTCCATGCTTTGGCAATCTCTCATTTCTACTTTTATCGACCCAGGTTCACAAACGTCTGCGGTTGACGCTGGAATTGATGAAAAAAGAAATGGAAATTAGCAAGATTCAGGTACTATCTCAAAGGGGCTATTTATCGACTAGCTGTTTAAATGAAATATGATTCGACTCTTTGGAGCCATATATAGGAATCCATAGCAAAAGCAATTGAAGAAAAAATTAGCGGTGAGCAACGCCGTTACTTACTAAATGAGCAGCTCAAGGCTATAAAGAAGGTAATTTTCAGCTCGCCTCACAAATTATGCTTGCTACTTTCGTCAACATATCATGTCTGTGTGGTATTATCATATTTGGTTTATTCATTTGAGTGATCCAATACAGGAGCTTGGTGTAGAAACCGATGACAAATCTGCACTTTCTGGTCGGTATTATCTTAATATCTTCCATTCTGTGTATTCGTTTTATATCCTTGTTATAAATTCAATGCCTCATGGATCACCATGCATTCATTAGGCGTCAGTGTCTTTGGTATGAGTTCAGAGACGCTTGCACTGTTAATTGTAAGACAACTGCAACTTATATTCTGTTCATTACCGCAGCAAAGTTTAGAGAAAGGATTGAGCCTAACAAGGAAAAAATTCCAGCGCATGTATTGCAAGTCATAGAAGAAGAGCTTACAAAACTGCAGCTGTTAGAGGCGAGTTCAAGCGAGTTTAACGTCACCCGTAACTACCTAGATTGGTTGACCATATTACCATGGGGAAATTACAGGTTTTTTACTCTTGCTTTATTTTGTCTTTTTATATGTTTAAGTAAAGCAATTAGTCTTTATGAGAGACTGATAAAGATAGGGATGACTCGAATGAGCATCCATGCTCATTTCATGGCACCATATGTATATGCTTTGTGTTCACTGATTGAGGAATCTATTTTTATTAAATTTGCAGTGATGAAAATTTTGATGTTGTGCGGGCACAAAAAATTCTTGACGAGGATCACTATGGCTTATCTGACGTAAAGGAAAGAATACTGGAATTCATTGCGGTTGGAAGACTTAGAGGCACTTCACAAGGTATGATACTAGAATACTTGAACAGTAGTTGTGGCCCCTTGCTGATTTGATCTTGAATGATGAAAAAGAACTTGTCCTGGACTATAAGCTTGCAGCTAAAACTTGGGTATATGTGTCACCAGGGAAAATCATCTGCCTCTCCGGCCCTCCTGGAGTAGGTAAAACTAGTATTGGTCGTTCTATTGCACGCGCTCTTAATCGCAAGTTTTTCCGGTTCTCTGTTGGAGGGTTAGCAGATGTCGCTGAGATCAAGGTATAACACATTTTTTTCTTTACTTGCAAATTTTAGTCAAATGTTTGCGATTGAATCCTGTCCTAGAAACAATAAATCATTCTCGTTAATAACGTGTTTAGGGGCATCGTCGAACATACGTTGGTGCCATGCCTGGAAAGATGGTGCAATGTCTAAAGAGTGTGGGGACAGCAAATCCTCTTGTTCTAATTGATGAGATTGATAAGGTAATATCTTGTTAGTATTGTGACTAGCTTCTTGAAGTTGGTTGTTATCATATGGTAGCTTCTTTCATTTATCGATACAATACTGTTCAACCATTAGTTAAGAAAGTCAAATTTCTCTGCAATAAATTTGTTCTATTGTTCCTTGGCAGCTTGGGAGAGGCCATGCTGGTGACCCAGCTAGTGCTTTGTTGGAGCTTCTGGATCCAGAGCAAAATGCAAATTTTCTGGACCACTATCTCGACGTTACTATTGACCTATCAAAGGTTATTAAGATGGATACCATTTTGTTTCATATGATTCTAGGCTGTTTGAATTTAATTGCTGATCCATTTCCGTACAGGTTTTATTTGTGTGCACAGCAAATGTGATAGACATGATTCCAAATCCTCTGCTAGACAGAATGGAGGTGATTTCTATTGCTGGGTATATCACTGATGAGAAAGTTCATATCGCAAGAGACTATTTGGAAAAAACTGCACGTGGAGATTGTGGCGTCAAGCCTGAACAGGTCTCACTTTCATCCTATTCTACAATTGTCTCTGCTTTTAACTTCAGGGAGTAATTGTCAATGAATCATATACTTCTAGGATTTGCTCAATTTTGTTCATACTATTTGCAGGTTGAGGTGAGTGATGCAGCTCTTCTTTCCTTGATAGAAAATTACTGCAGAGAAGCAGGTGTTAGGAATCTCCAGAAACAGATCGAGAAGATTTACCGTAAGGTAAGTTTTGCTACAAGACTCTGAATGGTTTCCTCAAGCCCCCAAAATATAACATCATTTATTTTTCTTTTGTAGATTGCTCTTAAATTAGTGCGTGAAGGAGCAGTCCCCGAAGAGCCTGCAGTTGCAATTGATCCCGAAGAAGCTGAAATTGTGGCTAATGTCGGTGTGGAATCCCCAGAGAACCATACTGTCAAAGAAAACCCTGTGTCCTCTGATTCTTCCGATGAAGAATCAAATGAAGAGGCCCAAACCGAGAAGATAGCGATTGAAAAGGTAATGATTGATGAATCAAACCTCGCGGATTATGTAGGAAAACCGGTATTCCATGCAGAGAAGCTCTATGAGCAGACACCGGTAGGTGTTGTGATGGGTCTAGCTTGGACATCAATGGGTGGTTCAACATTGTACATAGAGACAACTGTTGTGGAAGAAGGGGAAGGTAAAGGTGGCCTAAATATAACGGGTCAGCTCGGTGATGTGATGAAAGAAAGCGCACAAATCGCTCACACAGTCGCTAGAAAGATCATGCTAGAGAAAGAACCAGGGAATCAGTTCTTTGCAAACTCCAAGCTTCATCTCCATGTCCCTGCAGGAGCCACCCCCAAGGATGGTCCAAGCGCAGGCTGCACCATGATCACATCTTTACTATCACTTGCCACGAAGAAACCAGTTAGGAAGGATCTTGCAATGACCGGAGAAGTCACACTAACCGGAAGAATTCTTCCTATTGGTGGGGTAAGTTAGCAATTCCTGACGTCTCTCACTGTGTTAAAGCTTTATTTTTGACAGAATTTGCTGCAAGTTTCTTATACAAAATCTTTCAGGTGAAGGAGAAAACTATAGCGGCTAGGCGGAGCCAGATTAGAACAATAATATTTCCGGAGGCAAACCGAAGAGACTTTGATGAGCTGGCGGAGAATGTGAAAGAAGGGCTTGAAGTTCACTTTGTGGATGACTATGGAAAGATCTTCGAGCTTGCCTTTGGCTATGAGAAACAAGAAGAGTGAGAGAACAGACAAGTCACTTTCATTCACCTTCTTCATCTTGTGTTGTCTCCATCTAAACAACAAGGCCATTCTTGATTCATTCACTTTTCTTTTTCATTCAAGAAGAAAGTTATTTGTGTAACAAACTTTATAATTAGGGTAATTCATGTGGTTGGAACGTTTTTTTGGTATAAAACCAAAGCCAAATCATAATGCATCAAAATAATTTTACACTGTTGCTAGAAGCCATTGTTGAACAAAAGGATAAAGGGTTGGGGTAAGGGAGTTAACACTGTATTCTTAACCGTAAAACTCCAAATTAAAATTTTCTCATCATGAACACTCCATGCCGTTTTCAAATAATAAATAAGGAAGTCTCCTTGTTTTGTTGTTTTTCGAGAACTTAAAATCAAAATCAAATCCAAAATCATTTTAGTCGTTGAGAATATGATAATGCAAGATATCAACAATATAAGATGAATTGAAGGGGGAATTGCTAAAATTAGACCAAATATTGAGTTTGAATTAAAACTAGACCCCAAATTGAAACAAATGCAAAACTAGATCTTTGGGGTATGAAAATTACATTAACCTCTTTATTTGAAAAAAAAAAACATAAACTACAATTACAGTTCTAACCTCCGCGCGGCGTAGACTTCTTGAACGAAGTCTCACAGTAAACTTCGTTCATGACATCCATGAAGTCTGAACTGTAACTAAACCTTAGATTTAAATTAGGAAAATAATAAAAAATATTTTCAATGCAATTTCTTCTAAAAAAAATAAGATTATCTAAAATATGAACTTTATAAATTAAAATTTCTGAAACTTTCATAAATTTGAAGTATGTAAGGTTGATTATGTTCTAAAATACCATAAACAGTCGCAGACTTCGACCATGAAGTCTGGAACCGTAATTAAATGTGAAATTTTAATAAAAAATGATAAAAAAATTATTTCGATAAAAAATTTTGAAAGATAAATTATTTTAAATCAAATCGAATAGGTTTAAAAAAAAAATTCATAAACTAAGCCATTTTATGTAAACCATGTGAGGCATATAAGTTGTCAATGGGTAAGAATCCATGCATATATCTTTAAGGTTAGACTTAGTTTGATATGTTTTTGATATAAAATGGTGATACTTCGTATAGTTGTTAGATTTTGAATATATTATACTATTTTGATGTCAAATGTTAGTATTTGTTAACAAAGAGTGAAATAAACATTCGAATCTTAGAGGTAAGGGCTTACAGACTTCTCGAGTTTCGGGTGAAGTCTCACGGTAGACTTCGCATGTGAAGTCTGTAAGATTTTGTTATCGTAGACTTCTTTGTAGAAGTCTAAAATTCAAATGAATCCAAAATTTTGAAATGTTTCGCGAAAAACTTTTGGGGGAAAAAAATAAAAAAAATTTACATTTACTAAACAAGATAAAACTGAAATTGTGATAGTTAATCTGGGTAAAAAAATTAAAAAATCTTCATCGCTCTGTTTCTCCTCCGAATCACCAAACGTCGCCGGAAATCTCTAAATGCCGACACTCTTTTTCCTCTTTCGCCGTAAGTTATCGATATTCTTCCTCCCTGCGGAAAAACCCCAAACTCTAATCCCATCTTTTATTTGATTCGCAGATCTGGAAATCGCAACCGTCGGTGAAGAGAGCATTGATTCTAGATGACGATGAAGATGAAGATGAAGATGAAGATGAAGTGAAGATGAAGATGAAGATGAAGATGAAGATGAAATGAAGATGAAGATGAGATGAAGATGAAGATGAAGATGAAGATGAAGATGAAGATGAGATGAAGATGAAGATGAAGATGAAGATGAAGATGAAAGATGAAGATGAAGATGAAGATGAAGATGAAGATGAAGATGAAGATGAAGATGAAGATGAAGATGAAGATGAAGATGAAGATGAAGATGAAGATGAAGATGAAGATAAGAAGATGAAGATGAAGATGAAGATGAAGATGAAGATGAAGATGAAGATGAAGATGAGATGAGATGAAGATGAAGATGAAGATGAAGATGAAGATGAAGATGAAGATGAAGATGAAGACGTAGATGAATCTCACACTTTAACCCAGATCCTGAGATGTCAATGCAAAATTTTGTCAATGTGATGCACGAAAAGATTGTGTTTTTGTTGTCTAAGAGGACGAGAGTTGATTGGAATCGGGTGGAAAGTTTTATCTTAAGTCAAATGGTGAAAAGATGAAACGCTCAAGTCTACATAACTAGGGTGGACCGTTTCATCTTTTCACCATTTGACTCAAGATAAAACTTTCACCCGAGTTCCAATCAACCCTCGTCTTCTTAGACAACAAAACACAATCTTTTTGTGCATCACATTGACAAAATTTTGCATTAACATCTCAGGGTCAGGGTTAGTAAGTGTGACTTTCATCTTCATCTTCATCCTCATCATCATCTTCCTCTTAGACAACAAAACACAATCTTTTCTTGCCGGAAGATCAAAGAGCACCTGATCCTTTGGATTTCTATGAACCTTTAATTTATTTATTTTTAATTTCTTTTGAAATGGATTGGAACTTTATTTCTAAAGTTTTATGTTAATTATCTTTAATTTCTCTTATTATGTTAATTATCTATCGGAACCTTTGATTTCTTATTATGTTAATTATCTTTAATATCTCTTATTATGTTAATTATTATTGGAACCTTGATTTTGTAAATCAAATACAAAGTTCGAAAACCGCAAAAATATAAAAAGAACTGGTTATACAGAACACCTAGAGACTTCTAAAAGTAGACTTCACGAGTAGACTTCACCACGAGACTTCATATTCATACAGAACACCCAATTAGAGACTTCTCCATGAGACTTTGAGCACAGACTTCCTCTATAGGAAGTGGTATAATCATTTGCATACCCATATTTATTCTTCATTGCAGATCTAATCATCTTCGGCGTTACTCCATCGATTGTTCCCCATTTGGTAGACTTCTTTGTAGAAGTCTATAAGATTTTGTTATCGTATACTTCTTTGTAGAAGTCTGAAGCGACTGTTAATGGTTTTCTAGAATATAATCAACCTTAATTTTATGAAAGTTTCTAAAATTTTAATTTATAAAGTTCATATTTGGGATAATCTTATTTTCTTTAAAATAAATTACATTGAGATTATTTTTTATTATTTTTCTAATTTAAATCTAAGGTTTAATTACGGTTCAGACTTCGACCATGAAGTCTAGAACCGTAATTAATTGTGAAAATTTAATAAAAAATGATAAAAAATATTTCGATCAAAATTTTTGAAAGATAAATTATTTTAAATAAAATCGAATATGTTTAAAAATAAAATTTTATAAAACTAAGCCATTTGATGTAAACCATGTCAAGCATATAGGTTAGAAGTTGTCAATGGGTAAGATTCCATGCATATATCTTTAAGGTTAGACTTACTTTGATATGTTTTTGATATAAAATGGCGATCCTTCGTATAGTTGTTAGATTTTGAATATATTATACTATTTTGATGTCAAATGTTAGTATTTGTTAACAAATTGTGAAATAAACATTCGAATTTTAGAGTTTAGGGCTTACAGACTTCTCGAGTTTCGGGTGAAGTCTCACGGTAGACTTCGCATGCGAAGTCTGTAAGATTTTGTTATCTTATGAAATTCAAATAAATCCAAAACAAAGTTTAATATTATAAATAAACTTATGTTCTTAAACAGAGATTTAGATAGATAAATTTCTTATCTAGGGACAATTGCCCTGTATCTTGCTATCATATCTACCATCAAGAAGTCGTCTCTCAAATCTTCAACCTCTTCCATCGCTGGGTTGAACAAAATGTCCGATAAGTCTTCTTCAGTTTCCAGCCAAGTGTCATCATCACCATCTGTGGGAATTAGATTGGTATTGTCGAGATCAATTACGATATGTTAAACTGTAGTGAATAACACACTTACGCGCGAACGGATTTATCCTCCATAATTTAAGCACCACGATCACCGCTCCACCCCTCGTGTTCCTAAAGCCATTCCAGAAGTTATAAGCATGTTCACCGGTTGCCACACACTTTAACATATTGTCTCTATTATGATTAATAAAAGGTGGTTGTAAATTACAATAATGTGAGTTTCGTCATGGTATTATTATTGTTTGGTTTAAACTTACATGACATCTTTGATGTGAAACACACTCTTTGTAAATGTACGGCCATGTGGACTCTCTTGAAAGGGGCATATGTTGCAGAGCATGCCCATAGTATCTACATCATAAATGTTCTCCTTTAGTTAAATAAAGTTACATGCATATAAATTATGGGTTAAGAAATTTGCATGCATACATATAGCAACGTTTGTTTTGGTTTTGATGTCACGTATTTGGGTCAAACTTAAAAAATCCAAGTAATGCTTGTCGTTCAAAGGATCGATTTTTATGATTCTAATTTTTGTAGACAGAATTGTAAGTACGAAGCGAGCGTTTGTTGCACAAAACTCTGCGAATCATGGCTGTACTGCTACTTTCTGTATTTTAATCCAGTGCCCTTCATACTTCTCCAATCCAGAGAACGTTGGCACATGTACTGGAGTAATCACCAACTCCATCTTAGTTCCCTGCATAAGAAAAAAGCATCACCAAATTATTGTATTGTCAGATCCATGTGACTGCATGTCTGCATGTAAGTGAATATCTCTTACCGCTTCATCTACTAATACGTAGGACCAGTAGGGACCTTCATTGAGAACGGAGTAAGAGTAGACGCGGAAAATCTTGACTTTAAAACACCAATCTGTTTTGCTTCCATTGTCTCTTTCATTTGCTTCAGCTAGAAAGTTGTAAGCATCCATCAGGTTTTTGTTTTTCTTGTTGTGAGTTTTGTGTTGCTGAGATAAAAGCAGTGAAGAAATGAATTTCTCTATGGAGATTGAATGATTAATAGATGGGAAACTGAAAAGACAGACGTATCTTAAGGACGTGACTTTAAAAAAAAAAATTGCAGCGTTTCTGGTTCTTTAATGTTTTGTTTTAAGGGTTACAGACTTTTTCAGTAATGTCTGTATAGACTTCATGAGCAGACTTCACACGCAGACTTCACCGAGAGACTTCTTTGGCGAAGTCAGCAACCGACTTCCTCTGTAAGTCACCGATTTATATAATTTCAAAAAATTTCAAAAATAACGAAAAAATTCAATATACGAAGTTTGAAATAAAAAAATCTGGGGAGGAAAAATATAAAAAAAAAATTTTGGGGGAAAAAAAAATTACATTTACTAAACAATTTACAACTGTAAATGTACATTTACCGGTTTGGCATAAACAATTTACATTTACATTTTCTTCAATGACCAGACTTCACACGCAGACTTCTACGAGAGACTTCTTTGGCGAAGTCTGCAATAGACTTTGTTTGTACGTAACCGATATTAATCTAATTTTTAAAAAATTAAAAAAATTTACAGTCTGTCAAGATAGAAATTTCGGAGACTGAAAAGACGTTTAGGTTTAAAAAATTTACATCTACTAAACAAGATAGTAATGAAATTGCAATAGTTAATCTGGGTAAAAAATTAAGAAATCTCCATCGCTCTTTTTCTTTTCCGAATCACCAAAAGTCACCGGAAATCTCTAAACGCTGCCGACTCTCTTTCTCCTCTTTCTTCTCGTTCGCCGTAAGTAATCGATTTTCTTCCTCCCTGCGGGAAAACCCCAGAACTCTAAACGCCGACACTCTTTCTCGCCGGAAAATCACCATACGATGACACTCTCTCTACGACGACACACTCTCTCTACTCTTTCTCTAAACTGTTTCTTTTTTTTTCTATATCTAAAACCATCTTTTATTTTAATCGTAGATCTAGAAATCAAAAACTTCATTCACATCTTCATCTTCGTACAGCTAATCAATTTAAATTTCAGTTTAGTCTCTTAGTCTGTCCTTTTTTACTAGATTGTTGGAGACTTCATAAGGGAAGTCAATATGAAGACTTCACTGGCGAAGTCCGTACACTTTGCAGTTATCTAACTTCCCGTTTTTTTCTTTTGTGACATAGGTTTGTAATATGGCTCTTTCGCGCGGAATAACTGAATATGAATCGAAGGAGGATATTCACCATATCCCAGAGTTTCCACCCAGGCATTTCACCAAAGACGCTGAGCCGCAGCCTGAAAAAAGTATAGGCTACTACAGCGGAACACCTAAGCTTCTTATAGCTGTCAAGGGTGCACTAACTCTCGATGAATGGGAGAGGCTTTGGACTTCCCCTCTGGGTGTCTTCCTAATGTACCACGAGCAACATATCGCATGGGCATCAAGGCTGGTCCACTATATGCTCAGTTTCTAACTTGTATGCTTCAAGAAATATGAGATTTGGAGCCTAGTTGGTGAAGTCCCAATGAGATTCTCTTTAAACGAGTTTGAATACATCACCGGGCTCAACAGCGATTATGTTGAAAACCTTATGACTCTGGAGCCTGAGATCACGGATGAGCTGAGGGATTTTTGGGTAAAGCTTGGAGTCGATGTGGTGGTTGGACCAAGCTATGAAGACTTGGTATCAGCGTGTACACGCTGTGCTCAATGGGATCCGGAAGATCGCGTGAGGTTGGGCTATCTAGCCATCCTTGCCAGCTGCATTGATGCTCACCCTCACCATCAGAGCATCAATGTAAACCTTGCTAGGTTGGTGATGGATCTGGACAAGTTTGCTGCATACCCTTGGGGAAGAGTAGATTTCAAGATTCTGATTTCGTCGGTGAAGGCTGCGGATATCTCCAGGTAGTGCAGTCTTGGGTTTACTTTGCCCTACCGGACTTTGCAAAAGAGGTCGGAGATCCTCTCCCTGGTGACCCAACGCCACCTCTCCTAGCTTACAAAGGATCAAGAGGGAGGAAAAACCTCAGAAATGGCATCCTCAAGCATGTATAATATCTGATGGATCTGGACAAGTTTGCTGCATACCCTTCACACATGTGTGTCTGTTATTATATTATCTGATCTTCCTCTATTCATTTTTATGTTTGTAGACCACAATCTCCAGCTATGTGGACAAAGCATTTGATGAGATGTTCCCACGGTGGGATGATGATGATGAGGATGAGAGAATTGTCAACATTGTGAAAGCAATGTATGGACATTTCTCAATTAACCCTTGGCAGTGGCAAAAAGGACACTGGCCATCTATGGATGTGTGAAGGTGAAGGTGACGGTTCATTTGAAGGTGAAGGATGAGGTGAAGGATGAGCCTTATCATGACATTAAGAGAGAGCTGGAAGCTCCTGAAGAGGGTAGTTTGAAGAAAGCTCGTATATCCCCTGAATTTGAGAAGCGCATATGTGATGCGTTGAAGAATGTAGTTGACACTCGACTCAACATGTTTGAGACAGAGTTGAAGGGACAATTGGTTGAGCTTGGAACGAAGATTGTCTTACTCACTGACAAAGTAGACGATCTAAGTTCTGCTTTTGATAAGTTCACCAGCGGATCTGTGAAGAATCTACCCGAGGAAGTGAAGAGAATCCTCAGGAGAAGCAGGCTCAATCTGAAGCCAAATCAAATGCACCTGACGGTGGGGTTAGTCTTCATCCCCTTAACCCAAAGATTCCCAAGGTGGAGAAGAAAAGTAAAAGAGTAGCTGCCAGGAGTAGTCTGTCACACAAATGATGTGAAATTTGTTGGAATGTTTAACTCTTATTTTGGGTTGTGTTGGGAAAAAGTTTTAACTTTTATTTCAGAAACTTGTAAAATTTATATTGAATGATGTTTGTTTGTCCATTTGAAATTGCAATAAAATGATGTTTGCTTCAAACTATGCAGAGCAGTGTTAACCAGGGCAGTGAAGAAAATGTTGTGCTGGTAGAAAACTCCAAAGATGTAGATATGGAGTTTGATAAAGCAAAAAGGGCAAAACAGAACTTGAAGGAGAAAGCAACATTGCTCATGGCTAAGAAAATGGGTGATCAACTAAAGATGAAAGAGAGGCAGGTTGTTCGACATGGCAATGGCTATAACCCTTTTGGTTATATTGACAAGGAAAAAAAAGCCAAGCTAATTGCCTTATTGGCGACTTGCCAATAAATCGCACTATTTAAGCACCCTTTTAAACATAGTTTATGTGACGTGATTTTGAATGTGTGTGTGACTTCATTTTAAAGAGAGACGAAGAAGAAGAAACTCGTGGAAAACTCAAGCATATTTTGGTACCGCATGCTGCGGTCTCCCACAATATGGCTTTGGGACCTGGTGAGACTTCGTGTAATAAGTGTGAGAGTGAAGTCTCATATTGAAGTCTGAGAGTGAAGTCTAAGGGTGAAGTCTCAGATTTCACTCTTAGACTTCATATGGAGACTTTTGTTTTTTTTTATCGTTACTTGTAAGGTTGCTTTACAATAACTAATTATTTGCTTACTACAACACATTGATGCTGGAATCAATCTACTATGACAACGGTTCACGAAGCATCCATAATGGTTTAGGAGCGAAATAATCTGCTTCATTAATTCCATCTTCACCACCTTTTGGAAGTCTAAGTACCCAGACTTTCTGAAAAGTGGTAGATTGCTACCTGCTGGGGCGTTTGATCTCTTCACAGGAGAGCAACCAGAGTTCTGCAGATCTAATAAGATGTGGAGTGATGATGTGGATAAAATCTACACCTCCCTTAACATCAAGGATATGCATTGGGTTGCGATAATGATTGATGTTCATAAGAGACACATCATTATTTGGGATAGCAATCTAACTGTCTGCAAGGATGAGGAGATTAAAGCTGCATTACATACTGTTTGCGATATAATGGCTTATCTTATGAACTTTTTTTCTCCTGTGGAGTAAAAAGATAAGTACCCTTATGTTCCCTACACATACGAGCGGGTTCCACAGATGAGAGTTCCTAAAAACCATCGGAGCGGTGACTGTGGAGTGTATTGCCTGAAGTACATCTAGTGTCATGCGCTTGGCATACCATTTGATACAATCCTCTTGTCTGATAAGAACATCAAATTCATAAGGGAGAAGCTGGCTATAGAAATATACGATGAGCTCGGCATAACAGAGACTGAGAAGCGCGGTTACGAAGGTTTGAATTTATACGACTGAGCTTCTCTTTTAACCGTATATTTTGTAATCTTGTATAGAATTTAACCGTTTATTTTTTATAATTTAACCGTATATTTTATATAATTTAACCGGATATTTTGTATAAATCTTGTTAAATGAAATACAACCACAAAAATGAATATAATCTTGTATAAATCTGTAAATGAAATATAACCACAAAAATCTTTTCTAGGAGACTTCAATCACAGACTTCTACTGGAGACATCATCTTCGTACAAAACTCTGGTTAGAGACTTCTGTAGGAGACTTCAATCGCAGACTTCTACTGGAGATTTCATCTTCGTACAAAACCCTAGTTAGTGACTTCTGTAGGAGACTTCAATCGCAGACTTCTCGTTTAAACTTCTCAATTACGATAAAAAGCACGCAAAACGAAGCGGACCTTCGTGAAATGTCGCTTCTTATTATTACTCTTCTCCAAAACACGCAACCGATTTCTTTGAATCACTATATTGCTGAGTAGATCTAAAAATTACAGTTTCATCTATTGCTATCTAAGGAAAATTCAAATATCTTTTATAAAAAAAAAATGTCGTACACACGAAGAATCATCAAAAGAGGTTTGAAAAACCTCTTGAAGAATCAGCATGCTCACTTCACGGCAGGTAATCTCTATACAACTTCACCAAAATTAAATTTCATGCAATTTTCTAATTTCTTACCAATTTCTTTTAGGACCTGTGGCCGTTGACATATTCTATTGAGAAGGTATGCTATTTGGCCCTATTGGCACCCCTTATGAGGGAGGGATTTTCAAAGTGACTGTTCATTATCCGCCACAGTACCTGATGAAACTCCCACACGTAAGTTTTGATCATATTCCAGTTACACAAATGGAACTTAGGGAACGCACGCATGTTTAATAGTTAGTAAAACACATAGAGAAAATTAGTAATAGAATATGTCTTTTTCATGTAATTGGAAATTCCTTAAATATCGTGATGGTTTGGTTAATGTAGGTTGGTTTTAACACTGTGATTTACCACCCTAATGTGGATCGCAAGAGTATCTACTTGAAGATGCTCCTACCTGAGCACTGGAGACCCGACTACAACATAACCACAGTATTTGAGGCTCTTGTGAAGATGATGACTGAGCCAGAGTTGGGTGAAGGAGATAAGATTGTGGATTCCATTGCTGAAGTCTACATAACCTATCGGGACCATTTCAATGAGAAGGCAAGAGAAATGTCTGAAACTTTTGCCGGAGCATCAAAGAGCACCTGATCCTTTGGATTTCTATGAAACGGAGGGGGGTTTATGTAAATTATATCTTCTAACCTTTAGTTTATTTATTTTAATTTCTTTTGATATGGATTGGAACATTATTTGTCTTATTATCTTAATTATGGTTCGGAACCTTTAATTTATTTATGTTAATCATCTTCAATTTCTCTTATATAAGTAAAGAAGTTTTAGACTTCATCTTCGTAAAAATATAAAAAGAACTGGTCATACAATTAAAACCGCAATACTCGATAAATTAAAACCGCAAAAATACAAAAAGTTTTAGACAACAAAAGTAAAAAAACATAATTATATAAGTAAAAAAGTTTTAGACTTCATCTTCGTACAGAACCCTAGTTTTAGACTTCAATGGAAGACTTCATCTACAGACTTCCATAGGAGACTTCATTTGCGTCCTGAACATCTAGTTATAGATTTCTACGGGAGACTTCAAGTACAAACTTCTTCTAGAGACTTTGTAAGCATCCTGAACTGACTTCAATGGGAGACTTCAAGTACAAACTTCTTCTGGAGACTTCGTATGCGTCCTGAACTGACTTCTATGGGAGACTTCAAGAGCAGACTTCTACTTTCCTTCAACCTTGAAACTCTACGTAACAAAAAAAAAGATAGAGTCCCCTTAAAAACAGAGTCCCCTCACAAACAGAGTCCCCTTAAAAACATAGTCCCCTCAAAACAAAGATTTTAACTTACACAGATAGCACGAGTATGTCCAAATTGCCAGCATTTTGAGCAATTATATTGCTTGTGAGCCTTCAGCGGTTTTGGCGTAGTCTTTCTGGCGATTTCAAGCCACGTTTGCCACCTTGACTTCTTCTGCCTTCCAGGAGGACGCCAGATGAGTGGAGGAAAAACCTTGGCAAACTCGGAGTCTTTGATATCGACGGTTTTGGGGAAAATGTTGCTTGCATAGTCGAATACAAATATTCATTTATGTATGACGGGCATACGAGGACGACAACATCCATTTTAAGCTCAGGAGCAGAAACAATAGCATGCGAGCAAAGTATTTTCTCAACATCATACACTCCACATCCACATGTTCGATGTTGGAAATCAACGATACAATCTCTGTGTCCTCTTGTCACGCGAAATCGCCAATCGTCTATGCGTTCGACAGTTATCTGGTCAGTATAATGCTGACGAATAGTTAGCAAATATTCAACTCTCTTGCTATGTTTTGTTGTGAGACTCATAGTGTAATAACCCGTACCAAGATTAGCGGTACGTGCGTACGCGGTACGTAAGTGGAAGAGATTCGTTTGGACAAAACTTAGAGAACGAAGAATGTGACTTGATAGAAAGTCTTTAAAGACTAAAAAAGAAGGAATCATCGAAAGGAAAATGAAAAAGAACGGCAAAAATCCGTGAGATCACTTTGGAGTCATGGACCACGTTCGTAGCGCAGTGGGAGGCAACAATCACGTGGAGATTGTGAATGAAGATCAGCGTGTTTATTCATGTGACAAAAGGAAGCTGAACACGAGCAATGTGCTGCATCACAAGGGAATTGTCGAGGAGAAAACACGGGATGGTCATGTACACCGAACCGAAGTCACGAATTCAATGCGAAGGAAGAAGCGATTATGCCGAAGAAGGATAGGGCCAAAGAGGAGAACAAGTCATCGGAGCAGTCACCAGAGTCCGCCGAAACAGTCCCGACCACCGCCGGATGTTCGCCGGAGAAGTCGCCAGAATTCGCCGGACGTCGTCGGAAATTCTCCGGAAGCCATCGGAAGAAGGAAGTCATCGCCGGAAAAGTAGCACCACCGCCAAAGCCGTAGATGCATCGCCAAAACAGTAGAATGAAAGCCGGAAAAGTAGCTTGGACCAATAGGAGAAGGACACGTGTCACCGGAGCATCGTCAGAAAATTGCGTCATCGGCGTAAAACACCTTCTAGAACCATCTAGAAGCTTCGGCCGCCACTTGTCAACACCGGAGGACACTTTTCACCGCCGTGGACACTTGTCACCAGAGAGCGCCACTTGTCACCGGAGAACGCCACTTGTCGCCGGAAGACGACACTTGTCACCGCTGGACCACCATGTGTCGCCGCACCCCGGACACATGTCGCCACGCATGTACCATCGCCTTGCCTATATAAAAAGGAGAAGATCAGCTCATTTTCTTCACACCAAACACTTCACTCACTTGCAAAGAGAGGAGAAGAGAGCTTAAGGCCAACCCACGTCCGATCGCGGAAATCCTTGTCTGCGTGAGGATCAGTCCGAGGAAAAGTTACGTTCGTGTGAGAGATTCTTCGAGGAGACTTCAATTCGTGAAGGATACATCCAAGAAAGAGAGAGTTGTCCGAGAAAAGAGTGATCCGAGAGAAGCAAGTCTGTTTGGGTGATCTGTGCCGATTCGAACGACAAAAACCGACAATCCAATAAATATTGTCGAGTGATCCGAGTAATATCTGAGAGCTAGAGACCATCATCTGGAGGTTGATCGAAGAGGAGTTAGGAGCCGTTCATGTGTTCGTTCGTGAATTCGTTCGAGGAGGTTCGTGTGTTCGTTGGTGAGTTCGTTCGAGGAAGTTTGTTGTAGCGGTTCAAGACCCCGGTTCGTTGGAAGGAATTCAAAGTCAAAAGGAGGTTCGACGGAGTACACACAACACGCACATCAGCCGCTTAAATCATTGTGAGTTCTCGAAGCATGTATTAGTGGTACATGATGGTTGGTAGTTTAGATTTAATTATCGTATTTGATTGCATGCATGCTTGATTGATTGCTTGAGTAGTTTAGTAGTAGTAGTAGTTTGCATGATAGTAGTAGTTTGCATGATAGTAGTAGTTTGCATGATAGTAGTAATTTGCATGATAGTAGTAGTTGCATGTTTAGTTGCATGTTTAGTTGCATTTTATTGTTTGTTTGTGTGTGTGTGTGTATGCATGTTGATGCATAGTTGTTTAGATTTCGTGAGGAATCTAATTAGGTTAGAGAGTCGTAGTTTAGGTTAGAGAGTCGTAGATTAGGTTAGGGAGTCGTAGTTTAGGTTAGCGATTAGCGCTTAGGAGTTGTTAAGCCGTAGGTTAGTGTAGTTGCGACTAGTGTGAGTCGTGTACCAAGCAATGGAACGCTTGAAGGGCTTAACAACGTGTGTGGAGTGTGTAGCTTTGGTCACGTTGAACGTAAGCCGTAGTGCCAAGCAATGGAACGCTTGAAGGGCTTGATGCCGTGTGGAGATACGATTACGGTCAAGTAGATCGTAAGTCGTGGTGCCAAGCAATGGAACGCTTGAAGGGCTGTAGAGCCGTGGCTACGGTTAAGGAAAACCGTAGCGTGTGAAGCGTTGGAGCGCTTGGGTCTATAGGACCAGTGACCTAGATTAGAGATCTTGTGTGGCTACGGTTAGTGAGAACCATAGCGGTGTGAATGCGTTGGAGCGCATTTGTGTGTGAGAGAGCGTTAAGGCTCTGAATCCTCTACGGGTCATGTGAACGCCGTAGGGAGGGTAGCATGGATGCGTACCTAAAGACGTATATGTAGTTTCGGCTAATATACTGTTCGTGAGGCTATTACTTGGGTCTTCCCCGTAATGCCTGCGAAGCTAAAGGTCGGATAGCGCCCGATGGCTCAAAAGATGGATCCCATCCTTGTAGACTTTGTGTCTAGAGATGAAGAGAAGTGTTATGAAGACGGATACATTTAGGGCAGGGTAGCGGTGATGTGCGCGGCCATGGATCCAATGGTGACATAGGGACGATACGGTCCTCCCTATAGATCGATGCTAGGCATCGTGAGGTAATAGTGGGTAGCGCCCCTATTATGGTGTGTGGACGGATGTGACAACATCCGTAGTGTAGAAGAGGGAGCATCAGGCTGCCCTTTAGGTTAGGTTGTAGTGTAGTGTAGAAAAGGGAGCATCAGGCTGCCCTCTAGGATTAGGTAGAATGCATGGGGCATTCTTAGGTTTAGAGTTAGTGTTTAGGATAGAAAAGGGAGCATCAGGCTGCCCTCTAGGATTAGGTAGAATGTAAGGGGCATTCTTAGGTTTAGAGTTAGTGTTTAGGTTAGATGGGAGCATCAGGTTGCCCTTTAGGTTAGAGTCTTAGTAGAGTCTAGGTTAGTTAGTGAGTGTGTGTGGGTGTTGTGGTGAAGTCTTAGACTTCCCGCCCCACTTAAGTGAATGTGAGTGAGTCTTTGTGTGTGTAGAGTAGTAGAGTCTTTGTGTGTTTACTTGCTTGCATTGCTTGTTTGTGTAGTGTAGTTGGGGTAGGGATTGGGGTAGACTAACGTTGTTTTCTGCAGGGCCGGTTCCACTAAATAATATAGCACTAGGTTATTTATATTCCACTAATTTTATTTTTCGGGAACCCTTAGGATAAACCTTTAGTTGGAGCGTTGGGACATTAGGCCACTTGGTGTAGATTTGTAGAGTAGTGTGTAAAGTAGGATATGTTTTTCAGCATGTATTGTGTGTTTGGGCCCATGAACGTTTTTGTTGTGTGTTAGGAATAAAATGAGATTTTTCTTATAAAATGGGGATGTTGTTATGATATATGGTTTAGTCCGAACCATCACAACTCGCTTACTCGGTAGAGGGTTGGTAAGCCTAATATCGAGTAAGGGAGGGACGATACCAAGGATGATTTGACTAGGGACGCTTGCTTTGTGCGAGAACCCCGGTCGAACTATTCAAAGTACTTGTCAAACTATTTTACTTGTAATGATCCGAGCCTTAGGATACTTTAGGTTTAGGTTTAGGTTTAGGATGGTTCCGGGTCGTTACACATAGCATCTTCTCGTCTTTTAAAAAACCATCTTCCTACCTTCTCTCGTATGAATTCCAACAGAAAGGGTATGGGAAATCCTCGAGCTGGCTTAAGTGCGGAGTTTATCGATTCAGCAAAGTTGCTCGTTTGTATGTTGTATCGTTCTCCTGGAAAGTGAACGCGGGCCCAAAGTTTCAAAACATTTTTGGTTCGTTTTTCACAGCCGCTCTAATCCTCTAATTGCATCCTTTCACACCGCAAATAGCTACAAACAACTTTTGTGTAGACTTATGTACTTTGAACGTGAATTTCGACATTATAGCCGTTAACCGCAGCTCGGATACAAGCGCATCCTTTGTAAGAAAACTCTCAGTTGTATAGATACCGTCTGACCATGTCATGTTAGATTTTAGGCCTTCACCGACAAAGCCACCTTCCGCAACAAGACACGTATTATCATCATCATCATTTTCACTACCATCCTCATCCTTAACTTTCCCATACACAGTATAATCCACAAGGTATTCGTCTTTAACCTCACCAGCATGAGATACTTTTGCATCATCATCATCACCATCGTCGTTGACGTTAACCTCACCACCATCAGATATATTCATATCTTCGTCTTCAAACTTTTCTACATCCTTAAGGTCTTCGTCAACACTTTCACCAGCAACCTCATTGCCACTAGCCATACCAAAACGACTCGAGACGCAAAGGCGTACAACATGCGTTTTAGATAACTCAACCAAGGACCGCACTTATCTATCATTTGAGACATGCATAGGTAGTGTAGGACAATCTGTGTCCGTTAGTTGTAACATTAAATTCGGCAACGAGTAAGTTAACTCGACGAAGTCGTTCTTGTTGAGCTCATAGTCTGCTAGTGCCATCTCAATGAGTTCACGGTGTGTACAAGAATCACTCAAGGAAAACATTCTCTCTCCTTTGGGATTATCCACCTCAAAATGCCACTTACAATCTCTCATCACCCAGACTCCATAGACAGCAGGTAATTGAACCATTTTCTGAAAAACATTTGAAACAACACAAATGCAAACTATTAGTTTGTTTGACAGTAGACTTCAAAGGTGAAGTCTGTTGAAAAATAATTATCAGAAATTCATAAAATCGATTTAAGATAGAATATAAGACATTGAGATGTGAAATTCATACATAAACAACAACAATAACTAATACACATGTAAGAAAAAAAAAATTTAGAAAATGCAAATTATATATGATACAAATCCATTTTTAAAAAAAGATAGTGCAAGAGACTTCTCAAACGAAGTCTACGCACAGACATCCTCTGTGAAGTCTAAAGTTTATAACCTAAACACCTAATAAGTTAAGAAAAAATATATAAAAATAATTCTGCGATTAAAATAGTTCAAATTTCTAAAACATCAAAAGCCATACCTAACACACATGTTAAAACAAGAAAAAAAAAACTAATTACAAATAGGATAAAATTGCATTTTTACTGAAATTATCAGTAGAGACTTCACAGGCGAAGTCTCTTAGTAGACTTCTTCGATGAAGTCTGCTTTGCTATCTGAAACAGACTTCGCCCGTGAAGTCTGAAGCACATGTCTAATTTTGCAATTGACCAGATTTTGACTTTTTGAGCAGATTTCACATGCGAAGTCTGCTACACAAGGAGACTTCGTCAGAGAAGTTTATACCAGTTTGGGGTCTAGTTTTGCAATTGACCACAATTTTGACTTTTTTAGTAGACTTCATCTAGGAAGCCTTTTTGGTAATAGACTGTGTCTCTGAAGTCTATTACGTAATTAGACTTCCTTGATGAAGTCTTTTTGCCTTCGGAGACTTTTTTGGCGAAGTCTACCCATAAAGTAGGGTATAGTTTTGCAATTGACCAGAGTTTGACTTTTACATGAGACTTCGTCTAAGAAGTCTATGTAGAAAAAGGGTTACTTTTGCAATTGACCAAAAAAATTTATTTTTTAAATTCCAGAGTTACCGATGGTTGTAGACTTCATACGAGAAGTCTACCAATAGTCAATGTTTCGGAATTTCGGTCAAATGCAAAACTAACCCCTTTTTTCACGCAGACTTCTAAGATGAAGTCTCGATAAAAAGTCTTTGTTCCGGTCAATTGCAAAACTAACCGCCTTTTTTCGCAGACTTCACAGGATTAGTCTTTGTACAAAGTCAGACTTAACGGTCAATTGCAAAACTATACCCCTTGTAAGCAGACTTCGACGGTGAAGTCTAAACACTGTTTTTTTTTTTTCAAAGGAGAACTTCATACTTCATCGTGGTTCAATCGTGAAGTCTGAGACCCAAAAAGTCAATTGCAAAACTAACTCCTAGTTGACTATTGAGACTTCACCCATGAAGTCTGCCTTCTGGAAAATCGGACAAAATGAAGCAAAAATTACCAAGATTCGGTTTGAGCTTGTGTTTAGCTTCTTAAACGGCCAAAAACTGATCACGCCACCAATACCCAAGCAACCCAAGCGTTATTATGCTTGAATCTTAGTAAATCGCAAGATATATGGATGGTAAATATTGAAAACGATATTATAGAGTTAAATGGTTGAAATGAGAGAAGAAATCGACAAAAATGGAGCTTTTAACTCAACTTTAGAGCATTAACATCACTTAATTCGGTTGTTTGAAGCATTGAGAGCTCAATTTTGTTTGGTAAGGGTGGTTAGGAACTATTGAAGACGATGACATTTTTGTTATTACGTGAGAATCTTTGGGTTATTGTTTTTCAAACCCAGCTACCAGATTTCACAGGAGAAGTCTGTGCTAGGTATTTTTGTAAAAAAAGAAGCTGGGAAGGGTATTTTAAGGCATTTTGAAAAGAAAAAAAAAGAGTGGTCTAGTTTTGGAATTGACTTCAAATAAGGGTTTAGTTTAGCAAGAAGTCCTAGATTGAAAGCAAACTTTTATTCATTACTAAATATTAACAAGGAGATCCCACACAATCCTTGGTACAAACGAGAAACGAGATGATATAATTGCTGGGGGAGACAACGCACAAATATGTTTTACCCATACTTCTGTGAGCCTGCAAAAAAAATTTTGTATGATAGCAACAACAAAAATCAAAACTGTAGTAAATGAGACAACACAATTTTTACGTAGAAAATCTTCTCGATGTGAGAAAAAAAAATCATGGGATCGTAGTCTAGTCAAAATCCACTATATCAAATGAATGAGTGTTACAACCACGTCCTCCTTGTTCCACAAGAACAGATCCAGAGACTAAAGCTCTAAAAGAGCAATCTCCAACACAAGAAACACAACAAGAGCCTAAAAATATGCAATACCAAACGATCCTAGATTCACTAAGATTCTGGCAACCAAATCAGATATCCAAAGTTCAAATCCTAGATGAACAAGTCAAGAACCACTTTGCAAAATTTCAGCTCAATCCGAGAAGAACTCATTGTTAGATTTTCCAAACACGACCAGCCACGCTAAAACTCAGATTTCTCCCAAACTAACCGTTGAAACACAATCTCCACCACCATTGAGTCACGAAGCTACCCTCCAAAAATCAGCCAAATCGGATCTCGTTGAGTGCTCAAACGCTCAACACAACAGATCCTAACAATTTGTTTTTCCCTGTCTTCAAATCCGAAAATTACATCTCCTCTTTGTTTCCTCTTACCCCTAGGTTTAGAGTGCTTATATACTCACTCATAACCCTAAGCACAATACTAATTCCATATATTAATATAAATGACCCAAATCCAAATTTGGTATTATTAACCAAACCAATCGGTTTCCCCACTAAGAAGATAACCAACAATAATAATAGTTAAGAGTAACTATAGACTTGATTGCAACATCAAACGATGACAATATAAATATAAAGTAGAGTAATCAAGTTGCGATGCCCCGAAAGATCCACATCACAATCCTCAAGTTCACAAAAGCATAGTACTTTCACAGTAGTCTCTGATTGCGAATCCGTGTCGGTATTGATCTTTGATCAAAATCCGTCTATCGTGTTCAGTGTCGAATATCAATAAACACAAGGTAAATCGTTCTAGACGGATCACTCGTGACCAATATTGATCAAGCTGAATAAACACTCGGCCGTCCGTACGTCCGTACACAATCAAATAAAGGCCAAGCCCAAGACGACAACAAGAAGGAATGGCGAGGCCTTATGGAAGCAAGAAGAGACAAATCCTAAAGCCTTACAAAGGCCCATTCGCAACTTACAAAAGAGGGGGGAGATTCAAAGTCTTTGGAGCCGTTGGAGGGAATAGTCACGTGTGGCATTGACCACTTGGACCGGTCACTATCACCATGGAAAAAAGCGCATGGAATGTCACTCTCCTCTCTTGGATCGAGTGTGACGACTAGGTTTAGGTCTTTAGGGTTCCCTTTCCTTGTCTACCTATTTAAAGGCTTGAAACAACACTTGTAATCAACCTATTTTTTCTAATCGAAAATGTTTTCTCACTCACTCTCTCTTATTCTCTCACTCTCTCTTATTCTCTCACTCTCACTCTCACTCTCACTCTCACTCTCACTCTCACTCTCACTCTCTTAAACACTTCCGCTTACAATTCTAACAACCAAGACAATTTCACCGGCGTCGCGATTCATAACATCACTAAGAAAAATAAAAACTGCATTAAAACTAAGTTAAATAACTTGATTATTTTTAATTCAGTAAATACAAAAAAATGAAAGTAATGATAATAATGAAATAATAAACAATACAACGTAAGAAAATATATATAAAAATGTAAGGAGAATGGATAGAGAGGCGATAACTAGGTCTAGCCGCCGAAGAAGTTTTTTTCACCAATATTTGCCGTCACCTCTCCAGCTTCCGGCGTTTTGGCTGGAGTTGTGAGATGGTGCTTCTGTTTGTTTATTCCTTGCTTTCCTTTTGTCTCAGGCCACCTCCGGCTCTCCCCAACAATTCTGAAGAGACGATCTTGTGGTGTTTTGGAAGGGGTTGCTACGTTTTCTCGGCTGTGGCTTCGTCTAAGATCTCAATTTCGTCTTTGGTGGAGGTTTGTTTGCTTGTGTTGGGTAATTTCTCCTCTGCTCAAGTTTTGTCTAGGGTTTTGCTAGATCTGTTGGCTTGCTTTTAGTTGTTAGGGTGGCTTAATTGATGGCTTTGGGCTGTTCGGAGGTTTGGGTTGCTGCTCAGTTTCTCTGTTTTTGGCCCAAATTATGAGCTGTTGACAAAGGCTTCATAGTGCTCTGCTGTGTCTTGGATTTGTTGTTGATGCTCTTTTGGTCTAGTGTTGGTCTTTATGGTGCTTTCTCCGGTTCGATCTACTGCTACTCTTTTCCGAGTGTGGCTTCAGCTGGTTGGAATGTTGTCTCGCTCCTTGTCTCTACATTAAGATCTGATCGAGGTATGGTCATTTCAAAGGTTTCTACAAAGGCGTTCATCGTTGTTCTCGTCATCGCTGTTTTCGGAAGATTTATGAAGAATTAGACTATATGTCTTGGTTCTTTCTTGCCGGAATAGAAGTATAGGTTCATCCATCTAGGAAGTAGTTTTGATTCGCTATAGGAGGTTTCGCTAGTTGCGTTGTTAAGTGATTAGCTTTGATCATCTTGGTTCCAGGGAGTTTTGGTTGTCTAGTCTTGGTTGGTAGAGTTCTTGTGTTAGTCTTTGTTCTTTAGCTCATTCTTTTGTGGGTTTTGTCCACCTTAAATCTTTCTTGTTTTTCTAGTTTGGATTTTGCTTATAAAAACATATGGACAAAAAAAAAGAATGGATAAATAAAAATAGAAATTTGAAATTCTCCTATCTTTTGAAAATATATATTTATTTGACTTGTGTCTATAGGCTAGGGCTAGAACAGTAAAAATAGAGATTGGAATTTGTGTACTATTCTTTCTTCCCTTTTGCGGAAAATGAGTCAAGCTATGTCAATACACAATAATATTTTCGTTTTGGTCTTTAAAAAGTGTAACCGACAAAAACAAATTGAAGAAATAAAAAGAGAACAGAAAACGAAAACGAAAAAGACATCAAACTGATGACATGCAATAGTTTTACTGTTCTAGCCCTAGCCTATAGACACGAGTCACAACACATGTGTCGAGTTTTCCCCTTTGATAAAGGTTGGCTATAAAATACTAACGTCTCTAAGAAAAAAACGATAAGAAGAAATAAATATTCTCTCCGTCCTAAAATATTTAATCAATAATAAACATACTGCATAATTTAAATAGTTATAAAATATTAATTTAATATAAATTATTCATTGAAATTTGAAAAAATCTCTATTTTGGAACAAAAAATTTCATCTAAAACATCTTATATTTTTGGACATAAAATACAAAGTTTATCATCTTTGATATCCATTTTCTCTCGCTGTGTTAAGCATTTGCTCTCAATATCGAAAAAATTAACCATCAAATGCAGCGACAGCGCCGCCAGAACTTTCAAGGTGGACGAACATGTGGCGATTCAAATGCATTTATACAACATGATCTTGTATGTTGTAGCTTCGAGCCTAATATGGATGTATAGCAACAAGTTGGTCGGGTAAATGCAGCCACAAAATTAGTCATCTTGTAGAGAGACGTACAATTACTGAATATCGGTAATTCCGAAGGGTTTATGAGATGTCTTTTAGATCTTAGTTGGAAAAAATGGGCAAATGGTTTTGTTTTTAGTGTTTTCACTTTTCATGAATATTAATGCTACTATTTATATTACCTATTAATGTTTTATTTTAGTGGGATAAAGTTCGTCAATATAAATGATACAAATGGCTAACATACATTTCAGTTAATAATTACTTAGTCATCATACTTTGCAGCTAACAAATTAATCTATTAGAAGAAATTAAGTGTCAAGAGTATGATGACTCGAAATTTTCTCAACTTGACCCTTAATTTGTTCTAATAGATTACTAATTTTGTTTGGTGTGGCTATAAAATATCAAACTAGTGAATCGACTAAGAGATTTGAAACAACTTAAACAAGATAGTAAGATGATCACGATAAATGATAATATTCTCAGAGAAAAGGAGGCTAGAGCATATACAAACATTTCAGTAATACCAAAATCATTATTGTGATACTACGATCGTCAAATTTGAACATTTTCATCCATTATACTTGATATATAATATTATTTAGAACACATATTTTCTAATAAAAATTTAGAATATAATATACATATTAGAGATTATAAATATAGTCTCTAATAAGCAAAAAAGGTAATGTACAGATTAACCCAATTTATGGACTAACCAAATTAATGTTAAGACATGAATCTTAATGTTTCTAATTTTTAAAGATTGACTTATGCACTAAGTTTCTATGAGAAAGTGAATTAACATACGGATGTGACAGTTTTTTTTACAATTTTTTTTTGTATAAATACATTATTCAAAATTGTAAAACAATTGTCATGAAATCCTTAAGAGCAAATTACACCATACTTGGATTTTCTCTATAGCACAAAGAAATGTCATCAAGTTGAGCAAATTTCGAGTCATCATACCTTTCAGTTAGCAACTACTTCAATATAATGCTTTCCTAATTTGAAAGAGAGAACACATAAATTATGTTTAATCAAATATCCTTTTACCTGTAAATATATATAGACTTATTTGACACTTTATTTGTTCTAACAGATTACTAATTTAGTTTGGTGTGTTTAATTCAACTTAGTTGAGTCAGCCAAAAAAGAAAAATTTGAAACAATTAACTCTAAATAGTAAGATGAGCACATGCCGATCACAATGATAATATTCTCAGAGAACGGAAGGAGAGCAAACATCTACCAAACATTTCAGTATATAATACCAAAATCATTATTGTGATATTACGATCGTCAAATTTGAACATTTCGATTCATTAGACTTAATAGATAGTATCATATATATAGAACACACGTTTACTTGTAAAAATTTATAACATATATGCATGTGTTATGTGTATATGTTATATGTATTCTGGTTTGTGTAAAAATCGCATCCTAACACATAAATCAGTCCCATTTATGAAGTAACTTATACATGTTAAGATATATCTTAAATTTTCTACTCTTTTTTAGATTGGCTTATATGCATGAAGCTCTATGCGAATGTGTATTGATAGAAATGACGTGAACGAATTTTCTTAACTATAAACTATTTTCGACATTATGTACATCCAACGTTATGTTATTGCTAAAAGTGTAGATAAAATTTCTTGTTCTATATATAGCGAGCGATTAAATCACTAATCAATTCAGTTCTCAGCTTTTCCGTTTTCATACGTTTCTCACTTGTGAATCTTTCCAAGATGAGTGAGGAAGCTTCCAGTGACGGACCAAAGTTGTGTGTTGGCGAGACATATGGCATATGCTAATTTTATGAGTTGTGTTTGTATTAAGAACATGAAAATAATATTTAACATTTTTACTTAAGTTTTGCAAATGTTTTCTTTCACTTTATTGTTGATTTTTCGTTTTATTTTGTATTAGTTTATCACACGGCTTTTTTTAATGTCAAATTAAATTTTGTTGTCGTTAATTTATTAAAATTTGTTTTGTATGCATATAATATTTAAATATGTATAAAAATCTATCTTCAAATAAAATTTGTATATATAAAATTTTGTGTCCCACATAAAATATCGGTCTGGATGTACCCGTGGATTCAATTCGAAATATTCATAAAATTCATACAGACATGCAATTAATCAGGGGGTCTCAAAGCCAACTAGTGTCTATACGTAATTCTGGGGTGCGGATTTCACGATTCTCCATGTTTTCGAATCGTGTGTACTCGATCGTGACCAAGACCGGTACTACTATCCACTTTTAAAGCAAATATAGCTTGTGACATAAGCTTATTGGGTCGAATCCCAAAATGGGCTGATTAGAGGTAAATCAAACTCCTATCCCCAAACTAGGGTTGATGATTTTAGATTCATCACATATCAAGTCATGTACACAATCGTACCCTACTGGAGGAAAACGAGATCGATGGAACGCAAACGATCTATGTGGTGTCTCCATTGTGACGGCAATTTATTACTGCTAGAAACTCGCAAACGCCAAAAATGAGATAAATAGGCGTGAACTATTCTCCCTAACGAGGATCGACGAACGCTTAAAAAAACCACATTTGTTATGGTAAGCTCTAATTTTTGGATTTAACATTCATTTTTATCAAAAAGAAAAATACCTATTCAAAAGGGCCCACAAATTTCTGAGCTAAAAATGATGAAGGTTAATCTACGAAGAAGACTGTGACGTGTTTTACAAAAAAAAAAAAAAAAAAAGGAAAATAACAAACGAACTTGGGCCAATTAATTAATAAATTAGGCACAACTAATTAATAAAACAAGCCCATACAATCATATTCTTATGGTTTTATCCAAATATTTGAGAGACCTACATTTTGACAAATTTAGATTAAAATTAATAAAATAAAACTTGGGATACTAACATGAATTTCTTAATAGGCCGTAGACTACCTCAAAGCCCCACGTTTAGTCGACGCCGATGGAAGACGAAGCTTGGGCTCAGGCGTGGAAATGGTACTAGGATAATTTTGAAAATGAGCTAAACTCGTAGATAATAAATTTATATAAAATATTAATAATAATGAGAAAAAAAAAAAAACTCATAGAAGAATAACAGACTATTACATTAGAACGAATGAAGGAGAATTATCCTATTATTTGCATTTCATTATATAAAAGTAGAATAGAATCATAAAAGAAGGAATGCTCATGAATTACATTGCGAGAGAATACTCGATATTGGCTACTTTCCCTTTATCTCAATTCTCATGACAGAGAAACTATCAGAAGAAGCTTCTAGAATGCTGAGAGAAGATTAGGCTCAACTAAAGCAGAGACTAACCCTTCCCTTTGCCTCACTATTCTTCTTTGGGTACCTGAGACAAGATCATTAACTAAATCATCAACCAACGTGGAGACTATCTCTCCCTCAATGTCAATGCCTTCTTCATATGTCTCTCTCTCGAAATCAAGCCATCTCCCTTCACAACTGCTCATCTCTTTGTCAACAAGCTCGTCCATCATCATCTCTCTCATCTTCTTCAACCCATGCATCTCTCTCTTCAGTTCTTCTGCTAACCAATCTCTCTGTTTAAACAAAAACCCGCCTTTACCCAATAGCCCTCTGCAGCTACCCATAAACATTTTCTCGCATTTTAGCGCTAAGCACTTATTTACAAAATCAAACAGTGTCTTTCTATTGATTTTCGCTGCTGTTGCTTCTCCTCCGCCTTCCATTTCATCAAAGAGACTCGCAGGTAAGATGTCAGTGGCCATCCCCAAAGCGAATTCTTTCACCATCAGTTGGTCAGACCCGAGGATCTCGGATATGTACTCAAGTTCCCAGTCGAGCTTTTCTTCAGCTTCTGAGTAACTCACTGTTACTACAGATTCTGAGAGCTCAGACTCGTCTTGTGCTTGGTGCGACTCATTTGATGAAACCCAGGTGAGTTCTTGATCTGATGAGGAATGTATTGTCCCTGTAAAGCCCAAAGCGTTAGACAAGATAAAAGTAGCTGCAAATCAAGCTTCCATTTGAGCCATTAGTTCTACGCCTTGTTCTTATTGTGTAAACAGTGTTTTGGCACAATACATGTATCTTAAGGATTCAAGTTTTGCAGGATGAATGATGACTTAATAATGTGCATTGATCTTATATATTCTTCGTTGGAATATTCATAAACTAAAATCGTGGGAGAAAAAAAATTAAAAACTTTCTTGTGAAGTATTAAGAAAACAAACCGTATTCTGCGGTTTGTATGCAATCTGAGAAACCCTTGCTGCAGGAGCTTCTGAGATCATCTGCTTCTGTTACAGTGCTAATGCTGCTAACTTCGTGCTCTTCTGCTTGTATCTTTATTTTCAGAAGAAATTACACAAAGCATAATTAGTTAGAAAACTCTAAATAATGTATTTACATGTAGAAACAGTTCAAGGTACTAAAACTATAGAATGCTAAAACATGACAAATAACAAATTGCATATAGATTGGATACTTCATCTCTTAGCTGCATAAGGAAAGAACTAACCTGGAATTTTTGTTTGTCATAGAATGAAGTGCAGTCAGAAACAGATTCACTCTCCGATAAAACTTTATCCAGACCGTTTTGGGTCGACTTTTGATATTCTGGTGAAGATGAAATCATCCCGTTCACCTCATCCTTTGGAATTGAACATGAAGACTCTTCTTGGGTCAGGCTACAACTAGAAGACTCAAGCTTAGAAGTCAGCTCTCTGAGCTTTTTCTCCAACAGAACATTTAAGGAATCGCCGCCAATCATATTGAAACTAACTGTGGAGTCTGTGTCTTGACCAATTCCCTGGGTGGAGGAGGATAGTGAATCAAATGATAAACCTTTGATGGGGGATGAGAATGTGAACGAAATCACATCCATTTCTTTTTTCCGATCATCTTTTCCTTTGTTCAAGCCACCATCAATGGTGATATTACATTTGATCAAATTTTCGCTCCTTTTGGTCCGTTTATCATCAGAGATTTCAGATTTTTGCATCCCATTTGGGAGCTTTTTGCTCCAAGGAAGAGTCTTTTTGCGTGAAAAAGATGAAGAAGTATTCTTTTCCGTCGAGGCCGTTGTTAAACCTGACTGCTTTGATATCGATCCACTTTCTACTGGAACCTTGTTTACAACTTTGTTATTTACTTTGCTGTTTTGTTGGTTTGAAACAGAGGTCGTTGAAGGTTGGTTGTCTCTGCAGTTCTGTTTCTGGTTATTCTGCTTAAGCATACTCTTTCCGATACTAATGGGAGCTCCTCTGAGACCACTCTGGCTTTTGACTATGCACTTTTTAGCTTCTGCCTTCTTTTTTTGGTTTGCAGACTTTCTATGCACACTTAAGGGCGTTGTAATGGCCTTTGATTGTGTGGATACATAAGATGGCTTCACTTTACCCTTCAAACCATCAGAACTGCTTTTTCCGATGAACTTACTAGTTGACGGCGTCATGAGTGATGCTGAGGTTCTCTTCTCGTTGTGCTTTCCACTTGGGTACTTATGGTTGAAGGTATCGTTGGAGACTTGACGGCTAGACACTTTCTGTGCAGCTTCTAATTTCTCTCTTAAATCTTGAATCCTCATAGGAACTGATGAAGGAGAATTAGATGGCGAAAACCGCGTTCTAGTAACCATCCTAGGACTTGGATCAATCATTCTTGAAGCCGCTTCCATTACATAAATAGGGTTCCTGGATGGGACAAACCCAGGACTCCGGATAGGAGACAGGTGTCTATTGTTGGTGACACATATCGGTTTAGCCGACCTGGGGGGAAAAGTCTCAGATTGAAACCTGTCAATTGGTTGGTTGCGCCCATTATTCGTTCTTAAATCCAAACGGTCCCAGGAAATACCATCATAGTCACTACGGAGATTTACATAACCAAGATTCTCATATGCATCCCATCTATCGGTGTTTCGTGAAGGTCTGAGGAAGAACGGATCAAGATAGGGATTAACTCGAGGTTCCTGGACATTTGGTACCGGTAGAGACTCTAAACCCATAAGCCTCGCAACCACACTCGGGGCTCTTGTCCCCTGTCCATCGTCACTGGTAACAGAAGATGCACAACAGCTCGAGTCACTTCTGGGGTTGTAACTTGAACTCTTTCCAATCTGATCAACCTCAATCTGACAAAAGACAACATCAAACCAAATTAGTTCCTCTCATCCGCTAAACTAAGACGAAAGCCACTTGACATAAACAAGGGAATAGTATTGAGATAACTCACAAGAGAAACCCTCGACTTCGAGAGGTTTTGAGTAGTCTGTTTTGTCTGCTTTGATTCTTCTGGTACAAAAACAAGAAGAAGATCAACTTGAGATTACTGACTAAAATCCAAACAAAGATAGAAACATACTTTCTTATATACACAGCATTATGAAACAAAGAAACAAAACTTGTTAGAAACAGAAATATAGAAAAATAAACAGCATTGTTTTAAACAATAATCAATTCTTCCAAACAAGAAGTAAATTGTCTTAGACCCAAACAAGAAATACATTGTTTTAGACCAAACATTTCTACATGTCACAGAATTCACAAGAACTGAACCAAACATTTCTAACTATTTGTGAGTATTACAAAAACAAGAACAGCATTGTCAATAATCAAAATAAAATCATTCAAACAAGAAGTATATTGTCTTAGACCAAACATTTCTACATGCCACAGAGTTCACATGAACTGAACCAAAAATTTCTAAATATTTGTGAGCATTACAAAGGCAATACTGCAGACACACCTGATAGTTCCGAGCTGCTGGAAGAGAAGAGCTTCTTACGAGATTTTCCAGGCCAATCAATTAATTTTAAAAACCCTCCTCTGGATCGTTTCCTTTCAACAACTTCCATTTTATTTCATCTACAGATAACAATCACTGAATCACTTTCATGGGATGTAACTAGCAAGATGCAGCAAAATCTAATCCTGATTCCAGAACAGCAGATAGCCAAAAGAAACCGGACCAAAAATTGCAGAAACCTCAATAATTCACCCAACTCTTAGCTGAACTAAATGAAGATTAAGACAGTTCAGTTTTAATCGACATTCAGAAGAGGCCACCACAGGATAATACAGAACAGAGCTGTGAAGACAAGACCAACTCAAACAATGTCAGACGTCGAAAATAAACTTGAATATGATTAACAAATTCAGATCAAACATGAACCTAATTTTACCTATCGGTTAACTTCGGATACCAAAGACCTCAAATTTAACTTATGGGCTCATCCCATTTGAGTTAATTCCTCAAACCCTTGTGTTGAAATCAACCAAATTCGAAGAATTTGACACGTTAACAGTGTAATGTAGCAACGGGAACAAAACCCCAGAAATGATGCGGACTGTTCACGCACAAAATCGAGCAAAAACCTAAACTTTTGCGTTACCAGAAGATCTAGCCCTAAAAGCGACCAAAACTAGGGGGGGGGGGGTCTGGTGTTCCTCAAACACACAACAATTGTGAATTGGAATCGGTGAAACGGTTAAAACACCAATGAATTAAGAAAGAGAGATTCTTGAGAAATGGGTCAGATCAGGAAAAGGTTAAATCAAGCGAGGACGAAGTAAGGTAGATAGATTTTAAGATTTGGGTTTTGTGATTTGGGATTTGGGTAGAGAAGACAGACCAATAGAAGTGCAGACGCAGCAGAGAACTTAGAAACAAAAAACAGATACTTCACAGTATGGATTGATGTGACGAGAGAAGAGAGTGAAGAGTGAGAGAGGAGAGAGAAACAGTGTTTGAATTTTCCAGTCTCCCCACACTCCACCTCTGAAAATTTAATAATAATAAATGTAAATGATTTTTATTTTTTGTCCTGTGTCGAATTTATTGTTTACACAGCTTTCGGTAAAATTATGAATTTCTTCTCCACATTATCCAAATAGTCAAATAGAAGTCTAGTAATTCTGTGAATTTATTTTTTAACAAAAAAATGAGAGTGCTAATATCAAAGACCGTTACTGGTTTATTGATTTTCGACATAGAATTTATCTCATTAATTTTAAAATTATAACATATAGATTTTAAAATAATATTATCCACGAATTTCAATCATATTATTTTTTACTTCCAAATCTATTTGATATCTAATATGAATTTTAAAAACTAAATATTAAATCAAATTATAGTTATAGAAATTATACATAAATATAGAAAAAGGGCCAACAAAAACTTTACAGTAAATGGTGCAGAGGTCTAAATATGCCAAATCGTAATAGTTTACTTATGCTATGGATTTTGGGAACTACAAAATGGATTTCCGGGCTCCATTTTCTAGTATTTTAATATTTCTTTCATTCCACAAATATTAATTTTTTAGAGTTTCACACATGTTAAAAAATATTTAATAATAACTCTTCAAAAATTACTTTTTACTTTAATAATGTTTAAAACCTAATAAAAATAAATTATGATTAAAACTTTCAAAAAAAATTATATTTTCAAAAAAAAGATATTACTTTAAAAATATAAAATCAAATTTTATGAAACAAAATAAAAATCTAAAAAATCAAGCTTTATGGAACATAAAAAGATATATCTCAATTTTCATAACTATTACTATTACCATATTAACATAATGCTTATAAAAATCATAATTATTAATGTAGTCAACATATTACTACCATTTCGCAATTCTTTTTGTTTTTGTCGACCACTTTCTAATATTGTAATTATATTTGCTGTTGTTGCCGATTATAGACACTCGTTTGTGTACAGTTCTCTCTTCTTTTTTTAACAAATTCTCTCTTTTCTTTGTTCTTTTGTTAATTACACTGGTAATTTTATCCCCAAAATTTTTTTGCATGGTAATCCAATAGTTTAGGTTAATGTTATTGATATGACTATTCATATTTATATATTTTAGGGTATCTCCAATAGAATTTTAAGAGGGGTTTTTATATTATAAATAATATAAAATAATAGAAATGGATGAGAGAGGATAAGAAGATTCCTCAAATGAGAATTTTTGAGATCTTATTAAGAATCTCATTTGACATATGTCTATAGATGATTGGACAAATTTTTTATTTAAAATTTAAATAAATAATTAAGTTATATTAAAATTATTAAAAAAAATAATACATAAGAAACTAAGATAGGATTCTACGATTGAGGATGCTCTTATATATTGTAAGGGCATCTCCAACAGATCCTTAAAACCTCAAAATCTAAAGTTTTTGTATCTCCAACAAACCCTTAAAACTTTATTTTTTGAGGTTTTGAATAGTAAAACCTCAAATTTGAATTTTCACTATTCAAAACCTTAAAATCTTTTCTCTATTTTCATTTTAATCTTTACACATTGCATATCTTGTAAATAATCATATTAACTTTAATAATTTCAAATGTCTTTATAAATTTAATTATGACATATAAAACTAAATAAATACATTAAAATAAAATAAGAAAATATATTACATAACATTAATAAAATATTTTACGCAAAAACAATATTACATTGGTCAAATTTAAATTCAAATTACAATAATAAATACACATGATGAAATGAAAATACGTAAACATACAAAATAAATAATAAATACAGATGGTCAAATTTTAATATTGTGTAATATTATTTTTAATGTATGTTTTATATTTATTTATAAATGTTTTATCATTAATAGTAATTATTAGTAACATTGAAGACTATAATGCAAAATAAAAAAATTTATAAAGATAGATTTAAAGTTTTGTCGTTGGAGGAACCTCACCTTAAAACCTTATTTTGAAGATAAGAAAACCTTATTTTAAGGTTTGCTATTGGAGATGCCCTAAGTTGTTGATAAAAATAATAGTTCGAATAGTTGGACCCAAAATGTTAATGCTATTGATTTATCAGGGTGTTGAAAACATCACACGCATTCGGATCAACTTATCAAAAATGTTGTAGAATAATATTATTAGAGCATCTCCAAAAAATTTCATTTTTAAGGTTTGCTAAACCCCAAATTTGAAGTTAACATTTGTCTTTTTCAAAAAGAAAACCAAATAAATTCTAAAATAACTTATATATTAAATGCATTATAGTCCTATTAAAAATAATTATTGAAAATCATACAATTTAAGAAAACACTATAAACATTTATTAAAGAAATATTACAAGAAATAGTAGTTAATAAGATGTTAAATTTGTATTATATTTGTTTAGTGTAACTTTGTTGTTATGTAATATTTTTTTCAATGTTATGTAATATTTATTCTATATTAATATTTTTATTTTCATTTTAATATGTTTCCTTTATTCTATATATAGAAATTAAAGCTATAATTATGAGACATAAATGATAGAGATTATTATGAATAAAAATAAAGTCAATGAATATGTTTTTTTTTGTCAACTAGTGAATAGAGTTAAAATGCCAAAAAAAAAAAAAAAGGATGAAACCTCAAATTTGAGGTTTTGAAATACATAAAACCTCATAAATCAGGATTTGATGTCTATTTTGGAGATACTCTTAGCAAACAAAAATGTAATATGGTTCGGGCATATATATATTTTAAAAAAGTTTTTGCATCAATCGGCTCATCAAATTAATTCATGTTTGACTTTCACATATCAATAGCTTTTCATATTTTAATACACCGTTCGTATTGATGTGTTAACACAATTTCACCCTCTCAGACAAACACAATACAACGAATCTCAACGTCTTGTATGCTAAAAATGGTTTTATGAAGCCCCAAATAGGCGTCTCAACTTTCTAAGTGATTCTTAAAGACGATTGTTCGTGCCACATGAAGTTGGCCAATGGCCATGTATTCAATGCATTCATACGAAGGGGTATGTCTACCTCAACTATGCGGAACATGCTCACCAGGTTCGGTTCTTGGGGTGTGTTGACTGCGCATTTGTACAAAACCCCATTTTTAATTATTTTTATATTTAAAGTCCTAAATTTTCAACTAATAGCAAGACAGGGCTTAATTTAAAGAACTTTAAATATTTCAGCCATAAAAGACAATTAACAGGTCCAATAATTTTTTTAGTCGGCCCTAATGCTTACTAAGCAATAGGCATGACCAAAATCAAACCGTAACCATGTTTCGGATTGTAACCAGACCATTTACAAAAAATAACCGGACTGTTTACAAACCGTAACCGGACCATAACCGTAACCGTTAACCGTAAATTAGTTGCGGTTAAAAATTATATTAACCATAACCGTTTATTAACCGTAATCGTATCAAAACCGTATGGTTAACCGCATGGTTAAAATTTTAGAAAATATAATTGTAAATGTGTATAACGTAAGATAAATTTTAGAAACAAGTATAAGATACCGCATATGAAGAAATATACGTCGAAAAATGGTATTTTTTCAAAAACAAATAAGTTATAATGATACGTTGCTCGAAATCACATAATTTTTCATCATATTAAAAGCATTACAACAATTTGGGTAATTCGTAAGTTATCAAGCTTTTTCATACTAAATTATTTTTAATCCTATTTTCCTTATGTATTTGATGTTGATTTTTTCTGTTTCGAACCAACACCCAGATTTTCGTGGATAGAAAAAAAAGTTAATTATTTATCGAATTAGATCATCGTCTAATTTTTATTATGAAAGTTAAGAAAACATATGGATTCGTCTCCAAAATTAATCGTTTCGTTATCATAATCAACATTGACAAAAAAATCATAATTAATCATAACTGTGTTTAACCGTAACCGTTTTAACCGTATACATAGTGGTTAAGGTTATGGTTAAAGAAAATTTATAATCGTAACTGATAAATAATAAATCGTTATCGTAATAACTGTAATTGTGGTCATGCCTACTTAGCACTAGCGACATCAATCACAACTCACATGTCAACGAGTTCCATCACAACATTTCTATTATGCACACATCTTGAAACTATGTATTCGATATATTATAATCGTATAACTAGATTTACTCGATCCAACCTATTAAAAATGAAGGGAGTAAACAATGGGAAATTTGGATTATGATTGAATCGCGCACGAGAGCACTTTCCTTAAAGAGTATTTCAAGGCTTACACAAAATCTTTTGTAGGATAAGACAATCACTGTCTCACTCTTTTTCTAGGCTAAGAAACAAGAATAACAAATATAGTTTTTTGTTGTGTTAATGTGTTCTCACAAGAAATTTCTCTCAATTTCTCTTCTTGTAAATCTCTCTTTTCTTTCTCTCTTCTTCTCATTTGATGCACCAAAACCAGAGTTTTATAGTGTCCAATGGTTGTCACGAACGTTTGCAACCGTTTGTTAATAAAGTACCTTTAGACCAATAGTTACAATGGTTTAAAGGTGTCCATAAATCAATAGTCACAATGGTTTAAAAGGTGTCCATAAACCAATAGTCACAGTGGTTTAAAGTGTCCACAACCAATAGTTACAATGGTTTAAAATAGCCATGGTTACACTTAAATTTCCAATATTCCTCCCCCATAAGTGTAATCTTATATTCACAATATCAAACACATAAACCAAATTCATGCATAAATGTAAATGTCGTAACGATTGAATTTACATCTTAGTGATATTACACATTTCAAATGCCCGAGAATTAGGATGTTCTACGGATTGAATCCTTCAACTCATTTTGAGCATATGAGGATAATACACACACAAATTTCCACACTACTCTAAGTGTTTATATCTGACACTATTATTAGCCATGTGTCCAATCTGTTCAGGAGTGCATACAAAACCAAGTCCAAGCTTTTTGAAGTGGCTACACTTCACACTCGTATAGGTAGATATTTTACTCATGCATCCGCAATATGCATTTTTCAAATTATATATTAAGAAGTAAATTTCAACCTCCTCATTCATGCGGGTCCAAGCACATACATTGGGATGATATAAAACATGTGCTTCAATCATTAAGTGAGAACTTTTCACATTGAATTCAGCATCTAACGTCATATTAGAGGAGAATTAGATATCCCATCATTTAAGATTTCAAATGGACTTTAATCTCATCCCTTTCACCGACTTTATCACCTAGTCCCTAGCTAATTCCTTTGTTAAATGATCAGCTAGATTTTGTTAAGATCGAACAAACTCTAAGGTAATCACCCCATGAGTGATCAACTCACGTACTACGCTATGTCTAACGCCCAGGTGTCGCGACTAACCATTATACACTTGGCTACAAGCCTTAGACAAAGTAGTTTGACTATCACAATGTATAGAAATAGGTGACACTTGTTTCGGCCACAATGGAATCTCAGAGACTAAGTTTCTTAGCCACTCCACCTCTTTTTCCGCAGCTACTAATGCTACAAATTCAGATTCCATAGTCGAACTTGTAATACAAGTTTTTTTCTTAAATGCTCATGAAATGACACCTCCCCTAAGCAGGAACACCCAACCACTTGTAGAAGTATGATCTTCTATGTTGGTGATCCAATTTGCATCCGAATATCCATTTAAGACCAAAGGAAATCCAACATACGATAAACCATAATTTATGGTTCCTTTCAAGTATTTAAGCACTCATCTTAAAGCTTGCCAATGTTGAGTATTAGGATTACTAGTGTATCTACTCAACTTTCTTAACACATTAGCTATATCCAGTCTAATGCTCGTCATGGCATATATTAAGCAGCCAATTACTTGTGAGTACTCAAGTTGTGATACGCCTTGTCCCATATTAGGCATAAGTTTCACACTTGCATCCATGGGAGTGCTCATTAGAGAGCAATTCTCATAATTATACTTCTTAAGCACTTTCTCAATGTAATGAGATTGTGTTAAAGACAGTCCTTTATTCAAACGTTTGATCTGAATTCCAAGGATCACATCCGCCTTCCCCATGTCTTTCATCGCAAAACTTGATGACAAAAATGCTTTTGTAAGCTCCACTTGTCTAAGGTCAGTACCAAAGATCAACATGTCATCAACATATAAGCAAATGATCACTCCATTTCCGGACTCATCAAATTTGTTATATAAGCACTTGTCTGATTGATTCAACTTGAATCCATTTGACAAGACAACCTCATCAAATCTTTGATGCCACTGTTTATGTGTTTTCTTCAGCCCATACAATCACTTTACCACACATTATGCTCATTACCATGCATAATAAAACCTTCAGGTTGTTTCATATATACCTTTTCTTCTAAAACACCGTTCAAGAACGCTGTTTTGACATCCATTTGATGGATCACAAGGTTATGAATGGCTGCCAAACCAATTAATAATTTTATAGAAGAGATCCTAACAACTGGAGCATATGTATTAAAATAATCGATCTCTTTCTTTGATAACCAGGCGTGCATTAAACTTGTCGATTGTTCCGTCGACTTTCATCTTCTTTGTGAATATCCATTTTCAATCCAAAAGCTTACAAACAGGTGGGAGATTTGTTAAGAACCACGTATTATTTATCATGATAGAATCTATTTCATCATTTATAGCTTTTTTCGAAAAAGCAACATCGTTAGACATCATAGCCTCACTAAAAGTTCTAGGTACATTATCAATATGATAAAAATATGAGTATTGGAAACCAATCTCATCTCTTGATCCTTCAACCAAATAAATTTGGAAATCAGGACCAAATGATTTTTCAATCCTTCATCGCTTACTTCTACGAGGCATAGGTGACTCATTAGATGGTATAATTGTACCTTCTTCTTCCTTAGTCCTACTTGAACTAGAAATCAAATCATTTGGATTAGGTATGGATGAGAAACGATTTTCATCAAATATTGCATCTCTTGTTTCAATTACGGTGTGAACCGCTATAGAATCATTAGGTTATATGACATAAAACATATAAGCTTTGGAATGCTCGGCATATCTAATAAAGATGCAATCAATACCTCTTTCTCCCAAAGTTTTAATCTTTGGTTGGGGTAGTCTAACGACAACCCTAAAGCCCCAAACTCGAAGATAATTCAAGTTTGGTTATACCAAAGCTCATATGGGGTAACATTATTTCTTTTGTTATGAACTCTATTTAATAAATAGTAAGCCGTCAACATGGTTTCACCCCAAAATTTGTCACTCACTCCCGAGTAGGACAACATGGAATTAATCATTTTCTTTAGAACTCGATTTTTCTTCTCGGATACACCATTTTGTTGTGGTGTATACAGAGCTGTAGTCTCATGTATAATACCTACGGATTGGAAAAATGCAGGATCATAATACTCACAAACTCTATCGGTGCGTAATTTTTTAATCAAGTCATTCTGGTATAATTCAACCTCAGTTTTATTGATCTTAAACTTATATAGGGCCTCATATATAGCATGTAATAAATACACATAACAATAACGAGAATAATCATCAATGAACGTGATAAATATTTCCTAAAGATGGTGTAGCATGCAAATCACATAAATCACCATGTATAAGTCCAAGCACCTCATAATTATTTTTAACGCTCTTAAACGGTTGTCTAACTATCTAAGTCAAAATGCAAGTTCTACACTTCTCTATATTCATGTTCAAACTAGGAATTAATCTTTCTTTAGACATTTCAATCATTCGATTATAATGAACATGGTATAATCTTAAATGCCACAAAGATGTATCATTTTTGTTAGAACATGTCATGTAAATAGAATTGACAACTTTATTAATATTAAACATAAACATGCCAATACAGAAATATCCAAATCCAACAAAGACACCACACTTCGATAAGATATACTTATCTGACTCATACACTTGTTTGAATCCACACTTATTTAAAACACTTCTGGAAACTAAGTTTTTTCTAATTTCGGGTACATGAAGTACATCATCAAGATCAAGAGTCTTCCTGAAACTAAACTCTAACACCACTTTTCCACGGCCTAGGATAGGAGCGGTTGACTCATTGCCCATATAAAGAACGGACCCATCGTGAACCGGCTTATAAGGCTTAAACTAGCCACGATACTTGCAAACATATGTTGTTACACTAGAGTTAATCCACCACGTCACCTCATCATCTTGCACATAAAATGCCTCCGCAATTTTCGATACATGATTCACCTTTGAATATGAATCAAAAAAGGAAAGTTGACCTTGATGAGAGATTGGACCTTGTTCCTTAGATAGTTGTCCCGAACGGTTTTGTCCCATTTTATTCTTATCCTTTGCAGCCCGACAATCACGTCTCAAGTGACCAGGCTTGTTACATAACCAACAAACGCTCTTAAGCCTTTTGTTTATTTCCCTTACTCCCACTTTCTTCCATCATATTGATTGAAGAAGTTCCAGCCTCTTTGGGTTTTACTCCCTTTTGCGTCCTTAGAGAATCCTCTATGCGCAAATAGATACCGAGTTGTACAAGAGACAACTCTTCCTTTTTGTGTTTCAATATGTGTTTAAAATCTTTCCAGAAAGGTGGTAACTTGTCGATTATACTCGACATCGAGATGGATTCATCCATCTTCATGTTGTGTTGGGCAAACTGTCCTAGGATGCAGAGCAATTCATTGTATTGCTCCATAACCGGCCTAGAATCGGACATCTTGTAATTATTAAAATTACTCACAAGAAACTTCTTACTAGAAGCATCTTCGTCCATATACTTCGATTCTAGCGAATCCCAAAATTCTTTAGCGGATTCGACATTCTGATAGACATCAAAGAGAGAATCTGACATACCGTTTTGAATATGACACGACATATGTAGTCTTCGTTTTTCCATTTTAGTAGCTTCCTTGTCTCCTCCACGGATTCGTTCTCAGCATCCTCCGATATGTTGGTCATCGGCATACTTAGAATATACACCACATTGAGCATCGTGAGAAGAAAATGCATCTTCTTTTGTCATCTCTGAAAATTCACTCCTTCAAACTTATCCAACTTTCCAAACTTTGAAGTCATCTCTCGCACATATACACTCGCCATTGTTTACTGAAAATACTCTTTTAGATTGTTGTAAAAATGAAGAAAATAAACAATGGGGAACCTGGATTATGATTGAATCGCGCACGAGAGCACTTTCCTTAAAGAGTATTTCGACCCTTTTTAAAGTCTTGGGTTATACTAAATCTCTTGTAGGATAAGAAAATCATCGTCTCACTCTTGTTCTAGGCTAAAAAACAAGAATAACAAATAGAGTTTCTTTGTTGTTTTTATGTGTTCTCACAAGAAATTTCTCTCAATTTCTCTTCTTGTAAATCTCTCTTTTCTTTCTCCCTTTTTCTCATTTGATGCACCAAAACGAGAGTTTTATAATGCCCCAATGGTTGTCACGAACGTTTGCAGTTGTTCGTTAAAAATGTACGTATAGACCAATAGTTACAATGGTTTAAAAGTGTTCATAAACCAATAGTCACAATGGTTTCAATGTGTCTACAACCAATAGTCACAATGGTTTAAAGTAATTACTGTTACACTTACATTTCCAACAAAAATATTTTCTCCAACCTAAGATCAAATATTTTTCTCTATAGTTACCCTCTCATTGCTTCTTAAAAAAATGGAAATCGAAATAACAGAAAAGAGTGATCGAAATAATAGAATATATTGTAAGATCAACAAATTATGACTCTGTTGTGTATTATGACTCGATCAAGTATCCAATTTTCTTTAACAATGACTCAAATTTGTAAAGCATTAAAAAATGAAACAATGGTTTGTTTTAAATTTTGAGTTAAAATATATAAATTAAAAACCTAAAACATTCTATTTATCATCTGTAGCATTAATATTTGATTGTATCCTTACTACAAATATTGATATAACAATCGAATTTAACTAGCTGCAACACAAATGATAATGTCGAACAGTTTTTATCAACAATACTATGATAAACAACTACATGACGAACAATTTTTCTCGTAACATAAGGATCTACGACGGATAGTTCTACGAGTTGCACAAGGAAACTTGTGATAAAATTAGCATTCAAAATCTATAAGAAATATCACACTATCGGAAAGAAAACAATTCTTATACAATATGTAGAATTATTAAAATCTTTTTCCGCGCTTTTGAAAAGATATTTTTGCTGTTTTCCCCTTTTTTGTAACATCCTTATTCAAATTTTATTTTAAGATATATTTTCTAATCTTTTTATTTATTTAAACACATGGATACACGTCATGATACTAGAGAAGTACTTGTGCAACAAGATTCAAGTTAGTATCTAAAAGAAAACTTAGTTCAGAAACTTCCTGGGATGCTTGGTTCACTAATATATAATTTTAAAATAACAAGAAAATCTTATGTAGATCTATAACTATCGTAGTCTGACTCATCTACTCGAAGAACAAACATTTCTAGAACGATTTATAAAACAATTAAAAAGGTATCTTTCAAAACATTTATTACCGCAACACGTACGTCCGAAATTAAGGAGTTTAATATTTCTACGTGGAGAAGGAAGAACTCTGCACAAGCAAAAGGACTTATAAACTTAAGATTCAATTGATTTTTTAGGTGGGATCAGTGACTAAGTGTATGTATAATGTGGTTGATTTCAACAGTATAAAATTATGATCTCCAACATTAAAGTGTTTCGTATTATATACAGCTCCCTTTGTGTTTGTGTTTATGTTCTTTATGAAATTTACAACTAACTACAAGTTTAAATTTATAGAAAAAAAAAATTCTTCAAGAATCATTTAATCTCTATTGTACTGTTAACTCATAAATGAACTAACTATATGGTCATATGTGATGAAATACACATCTTTATACCTATGCTCCACAAACACAAAAAAAAAAATGAACATAGCACAATAATTTCAAGTGAAAAATATTATAAAGCATGTTCTTTTTTTTTTTGTGTTAATTTATAAAATTATGTTTAACAAAAAATATAATAAATGTATGAAAGAGTTGCGTAAAGTGGTTGGTGAGTGAAATGGCTCGATCAAACTAGATATATATCATCATATCAATCAAAATTTAGTTTGACTATTCGGCCTCTCTTAGTTTCCTAGCGGTTTTCCTCGAATTTGGAAGGAAAGTTTCTCTTATTATAAAACCAACAAATTATTTCTTTTAACGACAAGCCATGTAGAAAAACATCTCCTATGTGACCGTAGATTTGTCAATTGGGCACCCCGAGACTGATAATGTCCGCACTACTATGCATATGGTACTTCTATCTGATTTATTTTAATTTTATCAGACATAATTACCATAAGGATTATTTTGAATTAATCTCATTCATAGGTGAAATTAGAGTTTTTGGCCGAAATTGTGAAACCGTATTTTTGTAGTGAAATTATGGAATTATGTTATTGGCGGAAAAATTTGGACTCACGTTTTTGTTGGAAAAATCATGAAACTGTATTTTTTCGAAAAATTACGTAATTACGTTTTGGCGGAAAAAAATTGGTAGATGATGAATGATGAGGATGATAGTGATGGTATGATGACGATAGTATGAAGATAATGATGATGTTAAGTATGATAATTCATGAACAATCCAACTCATATGACTTATCAACTCATTGATCTGAAATTCAACTAACACATCAACTCATTATGATCTAAATAATAAAACTAATAAGGTTAATGAATCTGATCAGGTCGAGTCAATCAATAAAATTAAACCATTATAACATCCCTACCTACTACTAATCTCGAGTTTTAAAACATGAAAAAAGACTAGAAAGGTTAAAATTTTATTTTTAACTACATGAACAAGATAGGCTAACGACAATCCAACCCCAAAAACTATTACAGGATTCGATACATTAACAAAAGATGGTTGTTAACGATTTTCTTTAAAAGAAATCATATCAAAGTATATATGTATCATTAATTTGAAATATAATATTAATTTATTACCTTGTTTTCCTATGTAATTGCAATTTTTAATTTGGACCATATCCTATCAAATGAATCAACTGATAAATATATATATATATATATATATATATATATATATCTTGTTAAGTTTTTATTGGGAATCTTTGTTGGTATTTGATAAACTGATGAGAATAAAAACACAAAAATGTTTAGGAAAAATTATTAGTAGACTTTCATGAGAAATATGTTACACAATACAATGGTTTATATAAATAATAATAAATCTAAACTTTCTAAATAATATGGAAAATAATATATTAAAGATATTGCCATATCTAGTTTCTAGATTCTCTCATAGGTGGATTTTCATCTCCACCGTTGGATCTCGGTTGATATCTTTAATACTCTACGCAAGTTTATATGTGGTTCTCACAAATGAGATTGGACAAATCTTCAAAATATCGGCGTTATACCCGACCGTCGGGTTATCATCACGACGTTAATACCGGGCCGTTGGGTTAAATTCGGCTTTAACACCCAAGTCATCTTCATGGTGTTTATACTCTGCCATAGAGTCATCTTCATAGCATTTATACCTAACCATAGAATCAATTCCTTAGAATATGGTTAGTTAAGTTACAAATCCATCATTAGAATTAACTTGGTGAAACATCATCACCGTCAATCTTCAACACCAAGGATATATGTGATGAACCATGGTTTAGGCATCACCATTATGGAATGAATCCATCATGGTTCAAGTTCTTATCAACCAAAGGAGAAAATCACGTCTCTCTCCTCTTCTTCTTCTTTTCTTTTTTTTTTTTGTAATTTTTATTATTATGAAAACAACACCTTCATCTTCATGTCATGAAGAATTGAAACAGAATCGAAACTATCGACTAACAAGATCTCACCTCTCATTAAAACAACACACTCACGTGTTTGGGAGGACAAAATAGAATCCAAAGAAACTCATTTTTCTTTTGATCACTCGTGGAAGCTAAAGTAACGGAAATCTAGGAAAAAGATTTTGGTTCTGATACCATAATAAATTGATAAAAGTGTTTAGAAATAATTATTATTAGACTTTCATAAGAAATATGTTACACAACACAATGGTTTATAAAAAAAACGATAAATCTAAACTTTCTAAATAATATCCATATATTATATTAATGATAAATGCTAACCCTCCAAATCTAATATATTGATATATCTAGTTCTAGATTCTCCTATAACTGGATTTTCATCTCAATTGTTGGATTTCGGTCGGTATCTCCAATAGTATCAGAACCAAAATCAGTTAAGCTAATCATTATAAAAATAAATCTTAAATATATTTTTACAAACCGAAGAATATGTTTTAAACCCCTAATTTTTTTCTAATTGACAGGTTGACAAACTTACCCCAATAATTTTCCTCTTAAGTTATAACATAAAAAACTGAAATTTTATAAACTTTTTATTCTGGTTATAACGAGAAACATGTTTTTTTTTTTTACTTTCTATAAACTCTGAACTTTCAAAACTACATTGTTATTGGCCGATGAAATCGACGTGTAGACTTCTTACCCATGAAATACATACCTGTTTAAAAAATGTACATAAAAATAATATATTGTCATTTCAGTTTTTTTTTTTTTTTTCCCTTAGATAACCGTTTGTGTCGTTTTATTTGGTTATCATCAAAAAAGGACATTGTCCATCAGAACGCGTTGATGTAGAAAATATTTACATTATTATTCTGGCCGGATCTATCCTTCAAGTTTTGAAAAAACATTACTAATATTTATGTTGAATGTTAATATATTTGATCATTAATATATTACTGAAAAGCGCGTTACGGCATCACCTAAGCGTGGCTTTTGTTTGGGTCAATGTACTTATCGTTGACGATATAAGCCTTTGTCAACGCTTATGTCAATGGCTCTTTTGCTGGTTTCTAAAATTTTAAATATTCTTTTTTTTTTCCCTTAAATCATTAAATATTCTAAAATTTATTAATTCATTTTTATTTACTTAATTAGACCAAATTAAGGTCATTCTGATTATAGTTTTACTTAGGTAGATTTGAAAGTTTTTATCTTTACATTCTTTTTTTATATTTTAGATGTTATGAACGAAATTTGGTGAATTAATTATTTAATTCATTTTAAAATTATATATTACTTTATATAGAAGAAACATAATAATGAAATACATATTTCACTTGAAAAACACTTGAAATAATTTAAACCCTCGAATGTTTTGCAATAATAATAAAACAAATCACCAAATCATCATTACCATAAAAGTTTAGGTATTGTTTTAAACAATTTGAATGTTTATTGTTTCAAGTGTTTCCATCTAGTATAGGTTGAGTAACAGATTTTTGCTTCTACGCCACAATTTTTAAAATGCGATTTTTTGTAATGTCAGAAACTATATAACTGTAACTAAATTTTTTGCACCGAAAAAAGAAGCTAAAATCATAATTTTTGTGAAAGAATCTAAATTTTTTTCATTTTCGATAAATCGTAGGAATTATGAGCCATTAAATCAAAATATCTTTTGGTATCCAGAGTTTGTCATTGATAATACTATGTTTAAGGCGTAAATCATTTTTTCCAAGTGGAGTTGAACTAGTAACCTTGGAAAACAAAAATCTAAAATGATACAGAGGATTAGATTCCTAAAGTAAGAAAATATTAAAATACTATATCGACATTGTAAAAAAAGAAATACTATATCAATTGGAATTAAATCAGTGCTTGAGTATGGTTTGATCCTGCTCGGTAGCACCATAAGAGTTGGGTATCTCCTAGATCTAGTCAATGATTGAGACACGGACAAAAACTTTTTAAGTAATCATTTTAAAACGCGTAGATTGTAAGAATATATTCAATGGTTAAGATACTCTATGAGTATTTTAATAATAAAATAATAATATTTTAAATAAAATATTAATATTAATTAAATTTATATTAGTAAGAATAATTGACAAATGGATTTTTGATAAATGTATTGAAAGTTTCTTAGTAAAAAACCATTTAAGAACTCATAGTTTCTTACTAAAAAATTTCATATTTTTTATAATTTTTATAAAAAAAATATTATTATTTTATTGAAAATTTAGAAACCTTATTGAAAATGCTCTAACATTTAATTACGATGCAATTGTTGAACATAAATGCAGGCTAATATCTGACCACAAACTGAACAAGTGAGCGTTTTGAGTTTTCTTAATATTTACAAAATTAAAAATCGAAATCATTTAAGAAAATCTAGAAGAAATGGCTAAATTTAATTATTAAAGAAATATTTATATATATATATATATATGTTTACGTTATTTTCACAAGTTTATATCTTAATCTAGCTTATGAAAAAGGTTTGCTGATTCAATTGCAAAACTCGTTCTTGTTTGACATTTGGGTGATCTTTCATTCTTTTTTTTTTTCTTTCAATTATACGTACGTATTGCATCGGATTTAGAGACAGCACACAGATTAATACAAATTACTAGATTACTGTCTACGTGCCATAATCTCATGTGATCTTTTTAATAGTTGATCCAACTGGTTATATAAAGCGATACAGTTTTTTTTGCAAAAAAAAATAACGATAATGATATCAAAATAGTTAAAAATAGTATAAAATAACGATTTTAAAAAAATACTGAATATATAGCTATTTGGTATTGTTTTTCTGATAGATTTCAACGAAAACGGTATATCTAATATTACAATAATAAGAAAATATCATTGATAACCAGCTTTAATACAATGCTTTGAGTTCCAAAAAAAAAAAACTGAATAGAAAAAAGTATTAAACCCCCAACTTTTTATCCGACTTTTCCAATATGAGAGGAAGCTCATAATTTAAAAAAAAAAACACTCGTTATATGGATTTTAATACATATAACGAATACAATACAAGCTGGATCGAATATATAAATTCTTCGACGTTATTACAATACAAGCTGATTTAAGTTTGGACGAAAAGATCCAAACAGCTACTATATTAAATAATGCATCAATATATGACACTACACAAGTGTCTTATTACTTTTTTGTCAAAAACAAAAGTATCATTATATTAAATTTTAATTAATTAACTAGAAAGAAAACTAAATAACTAACTCTAGCGTGGTTAATGAATAGCACTTCTAAACTCCGAAGAGCAACGAATCTTCCTGGAAATTACAAGTGTTACTTCGTCAATGCTCAGTGCCTTTATATACCACCATCTAATCTCTTTCTCTATCTCATCTTTTTCTCTCTCTCTCTCTCTCTCTCAAACACACACAAGAAGAGTTCTTTTCTACAAAAGACTTATAAAATCTTTTAAAGTTTTTCAATCTGAAACTTAAAGTGATAAATGAAGATTCAAAACAGCCCTACTTTACATAGGGGTGGTGGTTACAGTGGCTTAAGAGCTCGTCACTTAACATTCAAGAAGTGAGTTCTTGATCTTACCGAACAAATCCTTATCTTTTTCCAGTTGATTTTCGGACAAGGTTTCTAATTTACTAGTTTCATTTTCTCATGTAAACCACAGAGTTGTGAAGCAAGTCATGAGAGATCAGTCAAACAATCAATTCATGATTCAGATGGAGAACATGATCAGAAGAATCGTGAGTGTTTATTTCCCAATCGTCTTAAATTAACAATTAACTCTGTTTAAACCATCTAATTAAATATCTTAATTAATCAAGGACCAGTTTAATCAACATGTTCCTAATATATAGGCTTTAGCCACCAAGTTTGACCGACTACTTCTCTTCTGTCTTTGTTTTATATATTTTGTGGGCTCCTCAATCAACAATGGTCCCTAAGTCTAGTTCCTATAGTATAACAAATTAAAGTTGTCCCAAGTCTAGCTACTATATATCATACATAAACATAAACATAACGAAATCATGTAATCACGTGTTTTTCTGTGGTTAAAATGGTAAAACCTTTTGTGCAACGCTAAAGAGTTACACAATCATATATATAGAAAACAATGATTTTTTTTTTTAAATAATTAACAAATTTCTTTTGTGTCACTAACTAGACCGTATATTTCTTTGTATGCACATAAAAGTCATATTCTGAATTATATGCAAATTAGTGAATGGTTTTCTCAACTCTTTTGATTTAGGTTCGAGAGGAGATTCAACCTTTTCTCTCTTCATCGTCGTGGGTCTCAATGGAGCGATCACGTTCTGAAACGCCATCGTCACGTCCACGATTCAAGCTGCGTTTCATAAACTCGCCACCGTCATCAATATTCACAGGGTCCAAGATCGAAGCTGAGGACGGTTCCCCGCTAATGATCGAGCTCGTGGACGCCACCACGAACACTCGAGTTAGTATGGAACCGTTCTCGTCTTCTCGTGTAGAGCTCGTGCCGCTGAACGCTGATTTCACTGAGGAAAGCTGGACCGTTGAGGGATTTAAACGGAATATTCTCAAGCAACGTGAAGGGAAACGACCATTACTTACCGGAGACTTAACGGTGACGCTTAAAAACGGCGTTGGAGTTATCACCGGCGACATCGCTTTCTCGGATAATTCGAGCTGGACTAGGAGTCGGAAGTTCCGGTTAGGTGCTAGGTTGACCGGAGATGGAGCCGTGGAGGCGAGAAGTGAAGCCTTTGGGTGTAGAGACCAACGTGGAGAATGTAAGTAGCGGTTAATATAGCAGTTAAAACGTTTAGGGTTAATTATTAATCGTTTTTTTTCTATGCTTATGTAGCTTATAGAAAACATCATCCTCCGTACCATTATGATGATGTTTGGAGACTAGAGAAAATCGCGAAAGACGGCGTTTCGGCGACGCGTTTGGGTGAACACAAGATTTATACAGTCAAAGATTTTCGCCGTTGTTATACAACAAATCCAAATGCGTTATACAACGTAAGATTATAAACCTAGATATTAACTGAAATTATTTTTTCTTTTAATGCAATTAATCTTCTAAGTAACCATTCACAAAATTGATAACAGATACTTAGTGGAGGGATCTCAAAGAGAACATGGAAGGCGATTGTATCACACGCCATGGATTGCGTTTTGGACGAAACAGAGTGTTATATCTACTACGCAAACGCTTATGGTGTATCTCTTCTCTTAAACTCTGTTTATGAAGTGATCAAAGTGTCTTTCAATGACGGACCGTTTCAAAACGTCTATGAACTAACCAGCTCTCAGCCAATTCTTGACCAATTAAAGCCTGAAGCTTATTTAAACATCAACCGCTTTATTCCGGTAAATGGTAGGATCTTTGAGGATCATCCGCAAAGATCTTTACAGTGTCCGCAAGATCCTGGATTTGGCATTGCTTGTCCTGGATCGCAGCACATCGATTTTCAAGGTATATAATATATTCATGTTGCGGTCTATGGTCTATACGGTTCTTTTGATATATATCTTGATATGGACTTAATCATTAATTCGATGTTTTTTTTTTTTTTGGGATATTAGGAAGTTCGGATCTATCCGACCCTTCGATGTCTCTTCACTTCAAAACTGCTGGATCTACGGTCCACTCCGAGGTGCTGATGAATTTCGAGAACTCACCAGCTGCGACATTTCATATCAACGAAAAATTCTTACCGACTCTCAGAAACAGCTTTAGGGTAAATGTACACGATCCAGTACACGAAGAATCTCAAACTGTAGACACAAGAGGTTTTGTCGAGAATGAAGTGGATGGTTATCATCACCATCATGATATTCCCCTGAACTGGTCACCTGGTACTACGCATTGGGCGGAACAAAATTACAAGAGGTTGTGTGTTAGCGTGTCTGGCACGGAAGAAGCTGGAATGTTTGATGTTCGCATCGCAAACATTGTGGGATCTCCGAGAGCTAGGTGGTGTAAGGTTAAGGCAGCTTTTAAGCTCCGAGAAGTCTGGAGACACACAACTGCCAGAAACCGTGGCAATGCTTGATGAAGCCTTGCTTGCCGTATTAGAGTCAGAGGTTTCTTACTGTGCAAGAAAATGTGTATATTTGTGTGTGTATGTTTCTATTTTCTTTTGATAGAGATATAGTTAGATAATTGATCCCGGCCATTGATTGTTTCGAATGGTTTCGTAAGTTATGGGGATTAGTCTTTGTGTACTTAATGTTGATTTTTGTAAGATAAAAAAAAAGGCTATACATATGACCAATTTACATTTACATATTTTAAGTATTTATTTTTCCCAAGAATCAAAATGGTTTTGTGGCACAGGGCTTGTAAGTTGTAACCTTTACATGTTGTAATAGATATTTAGATTCAGAGGTTTCTATATGGTAGATAAAGGATCTCGACTATTGATTATTCCAAATTTTAGTAGTTACAAAAGTGATATGATACGGGGATAAGTCTTTGTGTATACCATAGTTTTTTTAAGGTAAATAAAGCGATATATATTTTGACAAAAGTCAAACTATATTTAAGTTTTTTTAATAGTACTGCTTTCCATGTAAAATAGCTAAAAACAACATCATAGGATAAACCAAATCAGTCAAATCTATAAGCCTATTATCCGAATTCGAGGACGAAATCTACTGAAATGGGAAATAATTGTAATATCCTAGTTCCAACCAACCCGACCCATTTATTTCTACGAAAGGAAACTTTTAACCTAGGAAAAACCCTACACCATAGAAAGGTACACTAAGCTCACCAACCTCATTAAACTCAAAACCTATCCTAGAGTTTTTTATCCATTAATTTCGTGTAAGGACGATTCGCACTGGCGAGGTATAGGAAAGAGAAGGAGTCACTGGCGAGATTTAGGAAAGATCTGACCACCAATATGGAGAGATGTGTGAATCTTAGGAAAAGTGTTGTGTTTTATTATTAATAGACAAGAATATATATAGGTACACAAGACTTGATGTACAAGCCTAGAATATTTACATACGATATGCTGAGTAAATAATCGGAAATTATCCTTTTCCGTAACACTTCCCCTCAAGTTAGAGCGTGTAAGTTAAGAACACCTAACTTGGATCGTAGATATTGAAACTGATCTCGACCAAGAGCTTTAGTGAAGATATCAACCGGTTGATCATGAGTAGAAATGTAAGAGGTGGCGATGTTGCCGGCGATAATCTCATCTCGAACAAAATGACAATCCCCTTCGATATGTTTCGTTCTCTCATGAAACACCGGATTTGCTGCGATATGAAGTGCTGCCTGACTATCACAGAACAAGCGCATAGGCTGAGAATGCTCGACACCAAGAAAAGAGAGAATTTCCTTGAGCCACAAGAGTTCCTTACAAGTCATAGCCATAGCTCGATATTCAGCTTCAGCGGAGGAGAGAGAGACGCGGGATTATTTCTTCGTCTTCCAAGTGATCGGAGAATCACCAATCATAACCATATATCCAGTAAGTGACCGACGAGTGTTCGGACACGTATTAAAATCAGAATCACAAAAATGCATTGATTTGAAGTGGAGCCGTTGAAGATAAAACAATGCCTTGTCCTGGTGATGACTTTAAGTATCAGACCAAACGTTGAGCGGCGTCCCAATGATCTATAAGTGGAGTTTGCATGTATTGTGCTAGAATATTCACCGCGTAACTCAGTTCAGGTCGAGTATGTGTAAGATACACAAGTCTCCCAACAAGACGACGATATTGATCAGGTGACGAGAATGGTGCACTCGTGGAAGATAATAGCTTGTGATTTTGTTCCAATGGAGTATCGACGGGACGAGAACCTGAGAGACCACACTCCTCAATGATATCAAGACAATATTTTCGTTGGGATAGAAAAATTCCATCAGGTCCATGAGCTACTTCGATTCTAAGAAAATACTTCAATGATCCAAGATCCATCATCTTGAAGCTACGACTCAAATAAGTTTTAAACGAAGTAATTACCGCAGAATCATTCCCACAGATGATCAAATCGTCAACATAGACTAGAACATGAAGCACAACCGATCCGCGAGTATAGGCAAATAACGAGTTTTCTTTGTGAGAGCGAACGAACCCATCGTCTACAAGTGCGGTCGATAGCTTGGAAAACCAACATCGTGGAGTTTGACGTAAGCCATAAATTGATTTTTTTAGCTTACAGACCAGAGATGGATCAGCTGGAAGGAAGCTCGGAGGTGGTTTCATGTAGATGTCTTCGTCTAGATCACCATGTAAGAAAGCGTTGTGAACGTCCATTTGATGGAGTTCCCAACGCTTGACTGATGCAACACCAAGTAGAGTACGGACTGTTTGCAGCTTAGCAACTGGGGCAAAAGTTTCTGAGAAATCAACTCCCTGTTGCTGATGATTTCCAAGTGCGACCAAACGCACCTTATACCTCTCTAGTGTACCGTCCGAGTTGAACTTAAGACGATACACCCATTTAGAGCCAAGTGCTTTAACACCATGAGGTAAGCGTTCAAGTGTCCAAGTTTCATTTAGTTCTAAAGCATCAATCTCCTTACGAATAGCATCACGCCATTCAAGAATTTGAACTGCCTGTTTGTAAGTGACCGGTTCGTCTACCATAGTCACAGCTGCAAGAAATTTTTGATGCGCAGAACTGAACTGATCACAAGATACATAATGTGTTATAGGATAGAAACCAGTACCTGAAGATGCTGGAGAGGACTCAGGTTTGAGAGAGACGAGGGTTTCAACGTTTCGTGCCGAGTGAGCAACGTATGGTGCTAAGAGAACAGATCTTGTTTTCTTACGATGACCACGACCTAGCGGTTCAGTTCCAAGAACATCACCATGATTATCACCATCAGAATCATCGTTCAAAGGAGCAACAATTGGCACAGCGGAGTCTAAAGGAGATGATGAGGAATCCGATGAAAGTAACGGGGACGGGTCTGTTGACGAGCTCCCCCTATCTGTGAGGGTCATAGGTGCGTGTTCTTCAAGAAATTCTTCATCAGAGACTAGTTCAGTAGGTACGACTAGAGAAACGTCTTGTGAATCCGATGTTGAATTCTTTGAAAATGGAAAAATGTCCTCATTCAAAATAACATCACGGGAGATAAAGAAATCTTGGTTCTCCATATCAAAAACACGCCAACCTTTTTTATTGTGAGGATAACCCATAAAGATGCACTTCCGTCCTTTTTCTTGAAACTTATCATGTTGTGATGAGTGTCATTTTGCAAAACATAGGCAACCAAACACCCGAAGATGGTCATACGTCGGAGGAGTAGCGTGAAGTATCTCATATGGAGTTTTACCTTCAAGCAATGGAGTGGGAGTACGGTTGATTAAATAGGCAGCGATAAGTATACTTTCTCCCCAAAATTTGATAGGTAACTCAACTTGAAAGAGAAGAGAACGCGCCATGTTGAGGATATGACGATGTTTGCGTTCAACTCTACGGTTTTGCTGAGGAGTGTAGACGCATGAAGTTTGATGGTGAATGCCATGATCTTTGAAGAAATTTCGAAGACTAATAAACTCACTTCCATTGTCACTCCGAATCACCTTGATCTTTTTTCCAAATTGTTGAAGGGTCATTGCTACAAACTGTTTGAGATGAATGACAACTTCACTTTTTGCGAGAATGAGGTAAGTCCACACGGCCCAAGAGTAGTCATCAACAATAGTAAGAAAATATTGTGCGCCACACGTGGAAGCCATTTTGTAAGGTCCCTAGACATCGCAATGTATCAAAGAGAAACATTCTTCAGCTTTATTAATGCTTTCGGGAAAAATTGATCTTGTTTGTTTAGCTTGAATACAAACTTCACAAAAACCACTACTATCACTAGGATGGTGTTCAAAATCTTCTAAGGTAGATAAAAAACATGATAGAATCTTCGTAGACGGATGCCCTAAACGCTCATGCCAAAGAGTCTTTGTGGACTTCCTGATACTGTTAGCTTTTGTCGAAACCGCTCCACGAAAATGATAAACCCCGTCTCTCTCTTTACCTGCGCCAATCAGCATCTTCGAAGTGCGGTCCTGTATAACACAAAATTTATCAGTGAACACAGCAAAACAAGACATCTCTCGTAAAAGTCGTGCCAAAGAAATGAGAGTGCAAGAAAGGTCAGGAACGAAGAGAACACGGTTGAGTTGAACATGATCTCCAAGGAGCATCGTTCCTTCTTTAGTAGCAAATGTATGTTTCCCGTTGGGAAGAACGATGATACTTTGAGGAATATCAGTAATATCCACAAGTAAATCATCATCTCCTGTCATATGATGAGACGCTCCGGAGTCAAGAAAAAACTCAACACACGAGCGCTTACCGGAAAGTTTGTCGTGGCTGGTTGATTGATCTGATTTCAACAAACTCACGATCGCAGACCACGTCTCCTTACTCACACCAGGAAGATCTGAGAGCTCGGCCTCGGTAGCGACTTGAGCATTGTTAGCTCGGTAAGAAGTAGATCGACCACGGCCTCGGCCTCTGTTAAGACCACGTCCTCTGCCTCGAGTTGATTCAGATCGAGAGCTTCCTCTAGAATCACCATGCTTCTCGATCCACCAATATGGTAAGCAATGAAGTTCAAAACATGTATCAACCGAGTGATTAGTTCGTCCGCAGTGAGTGCACGGTCCTTGATTGAGACGAGTAACTGAGGCAATGGCATTGACACCGGTCTTCACAGCAAAACCAACCGCATCTAATCGTTCTTCTTTGCTTTGAGCGACGATTAGATGTCTTTCTTCACCAATAACCTCAGAATAAACCTGATCAAGAGTCATGTCGGAGTCTCTGTTGAGGCGACTAAGAATATTAGTACGTGTAGTACCAAATTGTGAAGCATCTAGTCCCATAAGAAATTGATGGATACGTTCTAGATCTCGACGTGTTTGCTGTTTAAGTCGTTGTGGACACGTTGGAGAGCTACAACAGCAATCGATGAATGGTTCAAAATCATCGAGATCGTCCCACATCACTTTGAGCTTGCCGAAATATTCAGCTACATCATGTCCATCTTGAGCACAACCAACAATAGAGGATTTGATTTGATGCACACGAGAAGCGTTACCGATAGAGTATCTAACTCTCAAATTGTCCCATAAAGTTTTGCGTTATCAATAAACGAGATTGATTTCTGAACTTTGGGATCTAAGCTCGCATAAAGCCATCCACACAACATCGAGTTGACTTGCATCCATCGTTGGTAATCAGGGGAGTCAACTGCAGGTTTGAGAAGAGAGCCATCGACGAGACCAAGTTTATGCTTGGCTGCTAGATTGTTGCACGCAATTTTAGCCCACTTCTCATAGTTTTCGCCGTTGAGGAGAAACGGAGTAAGAACATGATGTGGTTGATCATTAGATGAAAGGTAGTAGGGAGATGACGTGATTGATTCCTTAGTAGGAACAAAGGATACTGTCTCTCCAGTCATAATTTAGGTAGTAGTAGGTAGATTTGTAGAAGAGAAGAAACTGTAGACACTTTTTTTTTTCGTGAAGAGAAACGGAAGTAGGAGCGGCGTAGAGAAAAAGAAATTTAGGTTTTGTTCATGGCTCTGATACCATGTAAATCTTAGGAAAAGTGTTGTGTTTTATTATTAATAGACAAGAATATATATAGGTACACAATAATTGATGTACAAGCCTAGAATATTTACATACGATATGCTGAGTAAATAATAGGAAATTATCCTTTTCCGTAACAAGATGATGCAAACAAAGGGCAAGCGGACTCCGTTGAGCACGAAAATCAGTGAGTATGTTCCCAACCATAGATCTAGATATCTATAGAAAGGTTTTAGTTTTACAATCATTTCACTAGTTTATGATTTCAGTTAAGGGTTTTGAAAACGCAATTTACTACAGTACAATTGTTTCGAAGCCCTTTATTGAACAAATTATTCTACGTGGTTTTTTGGACCAAGGTCAAGGTGCCACAATAGATTTAAATAGAGCAGGGTGATACATCGACACTAGTTGCACAAATCACTAAAGACTACATATTCTTGTCAGCTTAATACCTGATTTTGAGAAAGAAATATATCTACACAAATGGAACCGACTATTTTATTGCCTTGTATTTAGAATATGTATGCACTTTTGCTTTTCCTAGAATTGATTTGGGAAGGAGACTATTGGCTTCCTAATGACAAAAAAGTTTATGAGTAAGTGTTAACATTGGTAGCTTTTGCTTCTTTCCTTTTTTCTCTGTCTTCATGTGAACAAGTTTCTGTGGTTTCTTTTACTTTTTTTTTATTGTCTAATTATACACACACTCATCATTATTATATATAAAAAAAGAATCCACAGATCCTGGTCAGCCACTAGGCTTTCCACCCCGACAATGATTTGGCAGATGTTTTGTTTTGTATATAACCATTATTGATTGAAAGAGCGACCAAGGGCATTCCCGTCTTTTTGCCATCCTCACCCTAGTTTGAGAAGGTTTTTATAAGGAGCTCGTAAGCCTTTCTTGATGACTCATACCGTCAAGAAGAAACAATCTTGCCACAGTTTCTCCATATCAGTCCTCTAGGTTTTACAGTGAAGGAACTATCCAGTTCTTGATCACTACTAATGTATCAAAGAAGGAGCTCTAAACATTAAGGTTGGTTCTTTTGATTTGATGGATGCAAGAAAGCTACGATCTTGTTCATCCTCTTATGTGTCAATGAGAATCAAAGAAGAGAAGGAGACAGTTAGGTGTTGCAATGATTGCAAGACCACCAAGACACCAATGTGGAGAGGTGGACCAACTGGTCCCAAGGTCTCTTATTCTACCTTCAGTTACTATATTCATAACTTTGTTTGATCTTAAGATGATTCAACAAGTGTTCTTAAGTTGTTTATTTATTGTTTTGTGGTGGAATTTGCAGTCACTTTGCAATGCATGTGGGATCAGATTCAGGAAACAGAGACGATCAGAGTCATTATGTATTCGTATTAGTCACAGCCACAAAGTCTTAGACTCCAAAAAGATAAACCCAAGATCATCACATGGTGGCGTGGCTGTGAAGAAACGAAGGAGTCTAAAGGAGGAAGAAAAAGCTGCTTTGTGTCTACTATTATTGTCTTGTAGCTCCGTTTTTGTCTGAGAGAAAGAAAAAAACAGAGTATCTCTCGCTGAAACAACCAGTTTTGTCCTCTATTTTGTTGACGTTCTAAATTCATCTTTCAAGGATATGAATAATTTAAATTTTAACGAACTAAGTTGGGCCTTATGTCAAAATTCTGATCAGTAGAGACCATAAGGTCACAACTCACAAATGTATTTGAAATAGACTGAAGCATTTCGGTTTGGGCTTTGCATTGGCTTTGTGATACCATCACTTATTCGTTAAGGGTTTGAATGAAGCGAACTACTTTTATGGATTTCTTTTCTCGAAACAATGTTGTGAAATTTAATGAAAAAAATCATTGGTGTAGCTAGAACCCGGATGAAGTTTAATGAGGCTGTGGATTTAATCGAAACATTGCTTAGGGCTACACCCCGTCAACCCTCAAACATCGACAAGAAGAAGAAAAAACACTATATATATAATTAAGCTTCTAGTTTCATATCAACCACAAATATATGACTGTAAATGCACATCATTCACATTCGTATAAATGAGATCAAATCCAGAGAGACCATGCACTTACGCGATAAGTGTACCAATATATATTTACAGAGATGACCATGAAGGAGTCTTCTTTATCGACGGAAGCTGGGGAAAACCTTACACGATCACCAAGTTCAGAGAGAGTTGGGCTGAAAGAGAACACGATAAGTTTCTTGAAGCTCTTCAATATTTTGTCAAATTACTGCCTCTATTTCTTCTTCAACCAGGAAATTTGTTTACAGATTCTGTATTTTCGAGCTTTAATTGTAGCTGAATTTTTCTTATTTTTATTTTCTTCTTAGTATGATTTATACATTATCAAAAAAGGGTTTTGTATGTTAGGGTTAGTTCTGACCTAAACGATATTAGAACATAGGATTCCAACTCAAAACCAATTGCCAATGAGTAGATGACCTCATATATCTTAATATTAGTCAAGATCCTTTGTTTCTTTCCGATGTGAGATATTGTTATCCTAATACGCACTCTCAAGACGATAGTTCTTCTAGCCATTATTAATTTCGGTATGCAAAGTCAAACATTTTAAAATATAATATATATATATATATATATATATATATATATATATATATAAAGATATAAATTATTTTTCACATATCTAACATCTTAATCGAATCTCTCCACATATTCGATGTTATAACTTGCTCCAGTGATTGACATATTCTCTCTGTTGGTCTTGGATTGTAAAAACTTCATGATCACTATTGCCATGAAGCTCTTCAATAATTTTTCTGCACTTTCGTTTTCTACGGGATAAAAGAAGTCTTTATTAATATGTCTACTGATAAATGTTATGGTTGGATTAAGCGTAACGTTATGTTATAATAATTATTTATTTGTTAGGATGAATTAATTATTATTTGTTAGGTTGGATTAATTATTTTTATTTTCAGGTAGTGTTAATTTATTTTGTTTTTATTTATTAATTTAAACGTATTACGAATCAAAAGAAAATAAATCGAACAAATATTTTTCTTTTCTTTTCAAGTTATATATGTCAGCAATCATTGTAAGCAATTTTTGAAGGAAAACGATTCATTGTATCAATAGCTATCACCACAAAGACAACGTGAGCTCGTGAGTCATGACTACTCAATTACTCAAGTTATGCATCGTTAAATGTGTGCTTAAGGTTAAAGTCCATTCACAGTTTTTATATGCCGTATGCTTGTGTGTCAAGTTTTTATATAGTACTATGTCAAACCTATAGTTTTTATGTGTCATATGCTGTTTTATCAGGTTTATTTTCAAATCCACCCGAAATAACATGTGGGAGTAAAGATTTCAAATCCTCTTTTTATAAGTAAAATAGATTTTCAAATCCACTCAAATCCTATGTGAAATCAAATCCATATCAAAATCTTTAATATTGAATAAATGGTGATTTTAACTAGTATTTATGAATTATGGAACCAATAAGACATGATTTAGAAATCTTTTTAAAAATCATTGATTGAATAACACATGATTTTACTTAGATTTCCAAATCCATTAAAATCTTTAAACGAATAAACCCCCCTAAGTCGATTGTTAACTCACCATAATTAAATGTTATAGTACTTTAAGACATACTAATGTTGACAAAAAAAAGACATAATATATAATGTAATTATTCATAAATATTTTTGACAGAGAGATGTTTTGTAATAATGTAAACTTAGAATTGGAATAGGCTTTTTTCAAAAAAAAAAAAAGGGAAAATTCGAAAATAAGGATGTTTTTTTTCCATATTGTTTATATAAACCTTATCTACTTAGCATTGGTGAAGTAGGTTTTATATTAATTAAAACTCCATTATACCCTCAATTCTAAAATTATGGATATAAAAATAAAAATATCTACACAAATACAAAACCTCTGACTCATTTAGAGTTTTCTCTTTAAAAAAAAAAAAACACATATTTGACTTAAAAAACACAAACACATTTTTTCCCTCCCCTTCTCTCCTTCTTCGTTAAACTCGATGCTTCTCCGCCGGCGGTCTCCTCCTTATTCTCCTTCGCCGTTTTCCTTTCAATTCGTCGGAATCGTACTGCAATCATTGTAGATGCACATGTTTTGTGATTGATTCTCTTTGATTTTTTAGATTTCTTGGTTTGATTTCGTGTTTGATTTTGTGGGTTTGATTTCGTGTTTGAGTTTTTAAATTTCTGGGTTTAATTTTTAGATAGATGAGATTTGCCGGAAAAATCAGGGGTTTTTTGTGGTACTTTGCTATATATTTCTTGGTCTCTTGAGTCACATAAACTGCTTGATGAACTTAGTTGAGAAGCTTGATGTGGTGACCACCCAAAAGATTCACTATTGCTTTCAGATATCAGATTTGTGATCTTTTTCCAAAATATGTAAGCTCGATGTCCTTCAACTATCTATTTGACAATTTCTCCTCAGCCATCGAGCCCATTTTCCTTTGCAACAAAAGCTCGTTAAATGCAGCTTTGATGCAACTTATAATAATGCAGGATTCAAATACTTATTCAAATACTTATAATAAGTATTTGATGACATCGAGCCCATTTTCCTTTGCAACAGAAGCTCGTTAAATGCAGCTTTGATGCAGCTTATAATAATGCAGGGTTTGTTCTATTTCTATTTCAGATATCAGATTTGTAAGCTCGATGTCCTTCAACTATCTAATCCAAAATATGTTTGCTTTTATCTCTGAATGCGACTTGTTGTTCTGGTTAATGTAGTTTACTTCTGGAGTCTCTTGTTACTAATGTCGTAAAAGTTGCATTGCTTCGAGTCTTCACATTCTATCTAATTTGCTCTCCATGATTTTCCCCTCAGGTGCCATGTTTATTTTAGTCTCTGTTTATGCCTGTCTTTGCTTCAGCTGCAATGTTTTATCCTGTCTTGTGAGATGATATGGTTTCAAGTCTCCAAAACAACGTTCTCTTTTGGCTTTAAAAACCTAGAAAGTAACCAGAAATACCAATCTCTGTCAGGCTAAAGTGCAATTGGATTGAGATGTTCTAGTATTAAGTACCAGTGTGTTTGTTTCTGGTTGAAGAATCCAGCTGACAAGAGGGAGATTCTGTGCGATGAGACACTAAAGCTAATCTTTGAAGGGAAAGACAAAGTTGGGTTTCTGGAGATTTCAAAACTCTTGTCCCCGCACTTTGTTGGGTTTAATTGATTCTATTTGGTAATGTTTATTGTGTACTGATGTGGTTTGTTTTTGGCATTTTTATCTGTTTTTATACTGCAAATACTCGAGTTGATGTACTTGTTTAGTTTAGATGTGTTATACTAATTTGATATGAAAAAAGGAACTTACACTTTAAGTAGCTTTATAATGATTGGTTTATAATGATTGGTTTCTTGATGCTAGTACACTTTAAGTAGGCTTTATCTTTTTTAATGAATTACTCAACTCAGTTCTGGGATCTATTTGGTAATGTTTATTCTGTTAATGATTCTTATACTAGTTTCTTTATGTTATTACACTTTATGTAGGCTTATCTTTTTCAATGAACTCAATAGTTTCGATGATGAGTGTTAGAACTGTGATGGCTTTAAAATGTTTACTTTCTTTATGTTATTACATTTCTAAGTAGGATTTATCTTTTCAAATGTATTACTGAGCTCTGTTTTGGGATTTATAAAGTCTCTTCCTTTTTACATTCTTATTAATGTTCAGATTCCAAGTTTGGAATTTTCTTCTACTGAGATTAGAATCAACACTTGTGTATGGTGAATGTTAGAGCTGGGATGGGATAGCTTTATAATGATTGGTTTCTTGATGCTAGTACACTTTAAGTAGGCTTTATCTTTTTTAATGAATTACTCAACTCAGTTCTGGGATCTATTTGGTAATGTTTATTGTGTTAATGATTCTTATACTAGTTATGTTATTTTGACCCTTTTACTTCTTATATAGGGATCAGGACAAGCTTTCGCGATTAGAGTCACTGCAGACCGTTGTGCCTTCTATAACTGTCGGTTTCTTGGCTGGCAGGTTCGTTAAGCATTCAGATAACTTCAAATATTTGTGTTTCTCAACATAGTTCTGGAAGCTCATAGTTTATCCATACATTTCAGTGTAGATAGACTCTAGGATCTGTTATCATGCATTTGATGTAGATAATAATAATGCAGCTTATAATAAGTATTTGAATCATTTAGTTCATGTTATTGCGTTCCTTTGTGTGTGTTGAGGCGAGATTAGGTTATGATAAACTAGTTAAGATAGATAATGAGAATACTAAATCAAGATCACTATTAGTTATGATAGATAATTAGAAACTTTCAATTCTTATCCTCATTGTTCTGTTTTGGTGTTTAAATGTTTTGGTGCAGGCATGGGAACAAAGTATCCAA
>SMJT01000127.1:389239-492059 GCA_004349715.1 Crucihimalaya himalaica
CTAAAGTTGGGTCCAAGTGTTCTAAATGATCCAATACTAAATCGAATCATGGGAAACAAAGGATGGCTTGGCAACGAAGTACGTATTAATCATTTTGTTTTAACAATATGCATCATTGTTCTTGTTTTGCTAAACTAGTTATATTTATTAAATATTTTTCAGGAAATTGATGCTATGATGTATGTATTTCGGGAGTATACATCTTTAGGTCGACTAAAGTCAGATCGTGTTGGTTTTATGGATTGTATGTTTAGCATGCAAATCAAAAACGAACACCAGAAGTATACGAGTTCGACGAATAAAAAAAGCCACAAGTGGGATAGTCATCTTCTAGCTTATGCCATCGGGGAATTGCCTTCTCATGGAAGGACGGGGAAAAAGTGGGCAACGGACTTGGACAGAATTTATGCCCCGGTTTGGGTCAACGGTAATCACTGGATTTCAGTTTGTGTGAACTTCATTTTAAGAACTGTTGAGGTCTTCGATTGTAATGGAAACAAGAACAGAAGGCATGTGGAGTCGTTCACCGTCGTCATCCCTCGCATTTTGAAGGAAATTCACGTAAACGTTGATGGAAAAGTTCCACTTTTGTTACCTTATGAGATCATACATGTCCCATAAGGAAAAGTTTCACAAGCTGATTGTGGAGTTTATGCCTTGAAATACATCGAGTGTCATCTCTTTCGGCTAGATATGAATTTGATTAACAATGACAACATTAGAGAAGTGCGTGTGAGGATTGCCGTTGATCTATGGGAAGCAGCAAAGGATCCATTTTTAATTGATCAAATGGAAAAGTTTGTACCCCCAGCGATACCTTCTGATACTGTAACCATTGATTGAGGTTATTTTGTTTTTAGAATTAGGTATGAAGCTAGACATCTATTATTTTTGGAAGCAACAAACAAACCAAAATGATTTTTAACATCGTATATAATGGATTTTCCCTTGCTTTTTTCCCTGTCTTTGATGTCACCACTCAAACCTTTAAGGACTTGATTTGAGCTAGAAATCCAAGAACCGGATTTGGATTTGAGCTAGAAATCATAGCTGATGACTTGCTCTTGAAAGATCTGTTCATTGATTCCCCTGTTTTCGTTTGGTATCCAACTCCAAGCATTCCCCTGTTTTCGTTGAAGCTGACCTAACTGAAGTCAGAATCGAGCAGGAAGAGGTCGTGGATACAAAGAATAATCTGATCGGACTAGGGCTTGTGAAGCTGATTCTTGGATTCCTCTCTGATCCATCTCTCAATGTAGAAGCTAATGAACGTTCAAGAATCATACATAGCCTTGTTGACCTCGACGTTAAAGAAAGGTTTTGGAGTACACCACTTGTTTCACTGAGGTGATTGCTAAGGGAGTAATGTGGGAGAAAGAGGATCTGATTGGACGGTTATCGGAGCTTGTGAAGATGGCTTACTTGGTTGAGTTTGATGAAGAGGATGTAGAGTTTCTTATGAAATCCAAGAACCTTCAAGTCTTATATCCTTGGAACACTTTACAAACACGTTACAATGAATAACCAATCAAATATTATAACAATCCCCCGTCCTCTGCTCGACTCAAACCTCAAACCAATCGAATATTATAAAACAATGAATGAAATTCAAACGTGATCTTTGCCATGACGTCAATTACAAACGTGAACTGAAATAGAAACACAAAAACCATAAAGCTAGATAATGTAAGCTAAGCTTCTGATCCTTTGTCTGATTTTCATCGAATATGGAAGCATTGACCATCTTGAACAAAAAACAAAAAAGATGGAATTAAGCCTCATGAAAGTAATTATAGGAAAAACGAGAAAATAAATCTTAAATTGTTGCACTAACCATGATTATATCGCCGTATCACATGTCGATCTGTTGTGTCCTTCTTTACCACAACGGCTGCACTTGTGCCTTTTACACCTTTGCGATCCTTGTGACGATCTTATCTTGTCTTCAAGTGTTTCATGCCTGCGTTTTATTCGTCTTCAAAGGGCTATCCTTATTTCTGGTGGTAAAAATTTTAAATTTTCAACATGTTCTGGGGTGAACCATTCATCTTCAGGAACACTTATTGGATTAATCGCTTCCTCGTATAACGATCGCCATGCGGTAGTTGTATACACCTCATCGGTGTATTGGTATAGATCCTTACCAACATCAAATGCTCCTTTTATGGCGTGCCTGCAAGGAATTTTTTCTATCTCGAACTTTCCACATGAACACGTTCTTCTTTCCAGGTCAACAACATAGTCTGTTCCATTACCTTTAACTTGAAAACTGTATTCGGTAATTGGAAAGAATTAATAGTTTACCTTTCTCTATCCGTTTATCATTCTTTTTCTCCACGGTAATATTTAATGGATCACGATGCTTTGCACTTAATGCTCTACGCTCATAAAACCAACGTGTTAACAATTCCCTGATACTGTCTAACAGAGGAATTATTGGATACTCTCGAGGTGATCTCAAGCTGATTTATCGATTCTGCAGGGTTGTTGGTGTTAATGTCGTATCTGTAACCCGTAAATGACATCGAGCCCATTTTCTCACATCAGCATCCTCTTAGATAACCACCAATAGACGGACTGATATTGCAAATTTGCGCAAATAATTTTTCAAACTCACCAATCTTATACGCTTTTGATGCTTTTGCAACCAACCAGCCAACACCCTTTCCCTTGAAATATGTTACACATTATTAATCAAGTGGTGAATGCAAATACCATGTTTAGCCAGTGGATAGTTTTTTCCAATAGATTTAACCAAGCGACATATGTCTATCTGATACAAAAACTAAACCTTCGTCATCCGCTATAACTTCTTTAAGCTGCATAAGAAACCACTCCCACGAGCAATCATTTTCTGTATCAGCAATTCCAAATGCGATTGGACACAAATTAGAGTTAATCAACAATTGTAGCAACTAGCAGAGCTCCTTTGTATTTGCTTTTACAAAAACGTTCCCATCAACTACAATGACCTTCCGAATTGCCTTGTAGAAACCTCTATTGATTGACCAAAAGAAAATAAAAGATATTTGAATCTACCATCACAATCAATTTCATAATTCGTATGCGTACCAGGATTCGCTTCTCCTAGCATGTGCAAGTATTTTGGTATTTTGCACAACTCTTCTCCGGGATTCCTCGAACTTCATTAATTGCATACTCACGAGACTCAAGCTTGCGAATAACTCAGCTCGTATTCATAGTCTGTTCGAATAATATTAATGATAATATTCGCTTTAGGCCCTTCCTTCCAACCCTCATAGTTATGCATAATGAGATGCCCAATTGTTCTTGCTGAAGGTGTCCTACAAAATTTTGTTTACTTCGAAGGGGCACATGTATGGTTACCCACATACTTGTTGATTTTGAAATATGTAGACCCTCTAAACACTCAGCACGAAGACTCCATTTGCAAACCCTATCTATGCAGCGTATACACCATAGTCTTGTATCAGACTTCGTAATCTTGTAGTCGCATCATCGCATAAATTTCAGAGTTTGCTTTGTTAAAGCCTCTTGCTACTGAAATATTGCCCCTTAGTACCATTAAATCTTCCACCTTAGAACCGACTTCATCACTGGATTTAGCATCATTAGTTTTGTTGACGAAATCATCATTCGGCTTATCTTCATTCACCAACATTGTTGCTGGGTTTTCAGGAATATTACCATCATCGTCACCATCACTTGGATCACTTGGCTCCTTATTCAAATCAAAATTGACTCCACTCTTGCAATCGTCGGATATACCTTTGAACGTCACACATAACCGTATAGTATTTTGCTTTTCAAATACGCCACCAAATTTTTTATTTGTCGATCATTCACCATAACAACTAGTGGAGAATCAAAGCTAAGATATGTGGGTAAGTAACTGAATTCCACATCAACTTCACTTTGTTCTATTCCAAAGTCTTCTGAAACCATCATCTTGAACTCTTCAAGAGTTGTGGTGGATTGCAAAGTAAGTAATCTAACACGTTTTTCTTCATCAACAATAAATCTCCATTCTTTTTGGTCATACAATCTCCATACACCACAACTTACAAATATTTGCAGCATATTGATCAAAAAATTGAAAATTTTTGAAGAACTCGTGGCAAAAGAGGGAGAAGAAGAGAAGAGGGGAAATTTTTAGGGTTAAAAATCAATTCAGAACATAGAGAAGGGACATTCGATTTTTAAAATTTTCAGAATACGTATTCTAAACTTTTTAGAACGTAATCAAAACAATAAATATGAAATCTAAACATTATATTTGAATTTCCATAATATAGTTTTAGTTTCCTTATTTTTAGATATTCGGTTAACATATTTAAGGAAATCTAATTTTTTCAGAATACACATTCTAAAATCCGTAGAAAATGTATTCTAAAATTTTTAGAACATAGAGTAAATGTAGAATACGTATTCTAAACTTTAGAATACGTATTCTAAATTTTGCAGAACAAAGAGAATTCGAATTCTACGTTTCGTAGAACACGTATTCTAAAAATTTCAGAACAAATATCTGTTCTAAAATTTTCAGAACATGTACAATGCGTAGAATACGTATTCTAAAGGTTTTAGAACATATAAAAAATTCAGAAAACGAATTCTACACTTTTCGGAAGATCTAAAAACCTATTTAAATGCGACCAAATCAAAAAAATGTTTTCACTAAATCTTTTTAAAACATGCCTATCAACATGTTTTTGTGGTTTTTTCATCTTAAAATTGTCAAAATTTTGATATAGGGGTAGATTTGTCCAAAATGACAATTTAAAAATCAAGGTGTATATGAACAAAACTTTTTTAGAACACTTTTATTTCCAATTGTCTCGAAAAAAAGGATTAGAATAGGTTGAATAATACATTACGTTCACAATGTACCAACTAAAGATGAATTTGCCAAAAGTGGAAACATGTACGACCCTTCCTACTTAAGCCACGCAGATCCGTATTTGTCGGATCGGATCGAGATCCGAATAAAACGGGTCTATAACTCTCCCTCTCACGCGAGCGGGTTACTTATTTCAATCATCCATTAAGCTCTCGATTCTTAAAAGTTAGTATTACTTTCGTGCAAGCAAATGCAGTTTTGTTTCGAGTTTGGATTACACAAGGCAAGTATCTTCTCCTTCCCTATTCATTTTCTCCTTCTGGGTCATTTAGATTCTCTGAAATTAAGACAAAGTTTGTATCTTTTTGGGTCTTCTCGATGAGTGAATTGCAAAAAGCTCAGATTTTGTTCGATTTTGTTCTTCATTTCTGCAACTCCTCAGTTGTTTAAAATCGAAATCGAAATTTCTGTTTCTGTTGAATGTGAATTATTCGTTTTTTTTACCTTATTTGATTTGTCTGGATGCTGACACAATTAGGGGAAAGTTATGATTTTTATTACTTCCTAGATGTCGAAACGAAGTTAAAGATTTGAAATTCAAAGTTTTTGGCTTTACTTATTGGCTTTAATCGAGTCTCTGAAACGATTACAAAGTCTTTTTTCTTTAGGTTTATGATTGGAATTTTAAAAACCATGCTTTGGATTACGTTTCCTCTTGCTTGCTTTCTTCTTTCTCAAGCTGACATTTAGAGTAAATTGTGTTCTTTTGCCATTAGCTTGTTCCCTTTTATATCTCAAAATTTGAGTCAAAGTTTTTAAATTTTCTATAGCGTTTGAAGAAATTTGTAATGATGTTGTGAAAGTGCTCGTCTTTAGGATCAGAAGGGAATTATAGAAATGAATCCAATGTGTATTTATATGTGCCTCGTTCTAATTTTCATTCTCTGGATCTACAGATCGGAATAGTCGTCTCTCTAGGCAATTGTCTTCACGAACAGAGGAGGCATTGTCTCTTAGATTCTTGAGCTTTTTTGGGGAGAGAAAGAGAGAGAGGATCTGATGTGTGTCTCAATCTCGCAAGTCTCTAGATTGAGAATCTATTCATTGGGAAGTTCTTGCTGTGAACGTGTTCATGGCTGGCTCAAGAACAACTCAAGCCCGAAGCTGCGTGATGTTAGAGCTTCTTCAGTTGATGGTAAAGCCAGATGGATCAGACGAAACGTTAGTACAACTACACAAGGTAGTAGAAGCAACACTAAGAGCAGTGTGTTGGGAGGAACAGTTCCTGTAACCAGGATTATAGATGAAGAGAGCAGGACCACGATACAGCAGCCTTTTGGAAATCTTCAGCAACGGCTTGCCCAAGACAAAGATCTGCCTAATCTCCTCACGGTTATAGTCTCTGATCTTGAGACAACCGGCTTTAATAGAGTGAAGGAGCGGATCATTGAAATTGCAGCACAGGATATAGCTGGTGGTGAGTACAGCACATTTCAGACTCTTGTCAACCCGGGTGTTCCTATAACTAACACATATATCCACGGAATCAGGAAGGATATGGTTTGTCGACCCGAGGTTCCAAGGTTATACATTTGTCTTTAAATAAAATGGCATCATGTAGAGTTCTTTTTTTCCAGTTTAGTACTCTTTGAATTTGTGTGATTAGTTTTTGTTTATGCTTGTGTGGCTTCCATTGGACCAAACTAATGATCGTTTTGTGTTGTAGGATGGAAGAGCTGATACCGATATTTCTGCGGTTTGTTGAGAGTCGACAGAAGCCTGGAGGTTATGTGATGTTAGTTGCACACAACGGAAAGACATTTGACTTCCAGTTTTTGATCAACGAGTTTAACCGTTGTTCTTTTGAGATTCCTCATAATTGGTTGTTACTCGACTCGCTCCCACTCGGTAGAGAGAACATGAAATCTTTAGGTAACATACTAAAATCCCTTTGCTTCTATTTCACTGAGATGCAAATAAAGCCTGTATGGTCTAGTTTTGTATCACAATCTTAGTTGGTCACAATCATAGTTGGTTAAACTGAATACTTTAAACCTAAACAGAACAAACATGTTTACTTTTTTCATGTTGGAAACTTATAAACTAGAAATGGGTTCTTCTTCTTCTGTTTTTGCAGAGCCAACGGTTAAGCCAAAAGCAACATTACAAGCTCTTGCAGAATACTATAGCCTTTCAAGGGATGGTGACGCTCACAGAGCCTTGTCAGATGTTTTACTCCTATCTCAGGTGTTCCAGAGGCTCACCATTGATCTGAAGCTCTCACTTTCTGATCTCGTTCTCCGCTCTCACACGGCATCCGATATCGCGATTGCCATGGCCAAGAACAAGAAGGCCTGAAACATTTTAGACATAGCTAAGCTTCTTTTGGGATAGCTAAGCTTCATCTCCCATTCTATTGTTAATGCATCTAACTCTGCAATTATGTAACCGATTATTTAATTTGATTCTAAAATAAATCAAAAACAGATGTAACATTATTTGATACAAGACCCAAAACCACAATCCATATAAGAAATACTTAGTTGTTGAAAAATCTCTTCATATCTTAAGTAAGAACTTAAGCTATATCCAATGGAGTGATCGGACGAAGAAAAGGCGAGATTTCACCTGAATACGTGGAACTATTTCATTCATCAAAGGGACACTGCTATCAAGTTCTGTGTTCTGCTGGTCAAATGGCACTGCGAAGATTAAGATTGAGCAGGTAACGCTGGGACTGACCGTGTTTTTACGTGGCAACACTGACTGTGGAGACCAATCAATTTGTAAGCTCGTCAAAGTGTAGAAGTTTGATCTATCTGACCAATGAAATATTTGCTTCTACATGGGATGCACTGGATAAACTCTACAGAACCAAACTTTGATTAGAACAACTCTGGTCACCCTTCAATTTCTTCACTTTGTCAAAAGGAATCCAGAGGCATCAATCAATGATGTACACATAGTGGATGGGTATGGTTAAATGTATATTTTCCTTTATGTCATCTTTTGAATCATGATTTTTCTGTTCACTAAGTGCATCTAGAAGCATGACTTATCACTATCAGATCATGTTTCGTTACTGTGTGAAGCTATGGAAAGGGATGAAGATTTAACAAAATCAAAGATATGTTATCTCTTTGGTCGGAACGGATTGACTTATTTATTTCTTCATAGTTACTCATTTGCTTGTGTATTTGGGTCTAAAGAGCTGAAACATATGGCTATGAGGCTGATTCCTTCACTTTAAAGTCCAGTTGTAATATCTACTGATTTGAAAACCACATCATAAATGATTTATTTTGTCTTTGGCCATTGGGCCTGTATTATCTATTTTCATAAATTGATAGGTTAAGAATTCTCATGGCTTGTATGAGGAAGAAGCTCAGGACAAAAGGAAGAAGAGATAGAGCATCGGAGAAATATTGAGGAAGATAGAAGTCAAGAGCGGCTAAGGGTGGCAAAGTCTTGGAATGAAAGAGAGGGTATGTTTATGTCGTTTTAACCTTATAATTTTAGTCTGTATGTAAGGGGAAATACTCGATTTAGGATTCTTTATGCAAAAACAATAAATTAAAATCAAAATCAAAATCAAAATCATCTTCTTCCTCTATTCTTCTCTCTTCTCTCTTCTCTAATCTCCATTTCTCTTCTCTTCTCAACTCTAATCCCTATGTAACTCTCCTATCCCTTCTAATTCTTTGATAGACCTATTTTGGGTTTTATCAGAAAACCACATCATAATTGATTTATTTTGTTTTTGGCCATTGGGCGTTTAAATACTTCCGTTTCAGTTTTGACTTTGTGTGTTGCAGATTTGATGGACTTGAGACAGCGTACGAATCGCTAGGATTGGATTTAGATTTGTCAAGATTAAATAAGAATACAAAATCAATCTCTGAGTTCAAAATATTAAAGTTCAAATCCAAAGAGTTAAAGTTTTGTTTCTTCTATTGGGAAACAAAACAGCCAATAAGGTCACGAGCTCAAGACGCTGTTACTTTTCATAGAGTAAACATGCACCAATCATAATGATTTTGTTTTTGACCACTTTAATAATCCTGCGTACGTTAGCCTCTTCCCACTTCTCTTCTCGTACCCCTTAATCCTGCGCCGTCGTCTCCTCTCTTACCACTCCACACACGCACAGGCGGCGCGTGTAATCATCTCCGGTAAATCCGCCGCTCTCCTCCACTCTCCATCCACCGTATAGTACATCAACACAAGGCTTTCTCTCAGCCCTCTCTCACTCCTCCCACTCCGCCGGAGCAAATCGTCTATACATCCCACCACCTGAACCACCGCCACTTTATCTTCCACTCCGACACAGCTAAACCTCACCGTTCCGTCTAACCGCACCTGTGCCGGCAACGGCGGACTTTTCAGCCTCCGCCATTCTCCAAACCCGCTGTTGCCACCACGACGACGAGCGTCAAATCGCCAAAACGAAAGCTCCACCGCGTGGCTGCTTAACACGTACACATATCCAACCGCCGCACACGCCGCCACTACGCATCCACCTCCAGGAACCGAACGACTCCTCAGCCACTGACGCGATTCCACATCAAAAAGATCCATGGAGCTCGCGTAAGCACGCGCCGCCACCGCGCGTGAGGTCTCGTTCCCAATTTTCAAACCACCGATCACATAAAAAACTCCGTCCACGGCTGCTCCGATACATCCGTATCTCTTCCTCGCCGATTGAGTCACAATTTCCCACCGATTTAACTCCGGATCGTACTCTTCAACCGCCGCCGCAACTTCAGAACCACCACCACCTCCAGCAACGTAGATCTTACCTGAAACCACCGCGATTGCGAACTTTTTTCTCGGAAAAAGCATCGGAGATCTCAAAATAAGCGTTCCCATCCACGAATCGTATCTCAAAACCGCATTTCTACTAACAACATAAACCCTAGGTCCAATCGCCGCCGCGCGAGCATGAGATAAACTTCCATAACTACCGTCAACACAAACAGACCTACTGGAAACGGCAAGAGACACTTTCCAAGTCGCAATCTCAGACTGAAACTGCAAATCCGCGGCGAAAAGTCCAGTATCAACGGCGGAGATAGCAAATAGAGAATGCCGGAGAAGTCCTAAACGACGGCGGAGGTGGAGAAAGTAAGAAGAGTGGAGGAGGCGAGACCAACGGCGACAAACGACGGCGAGAGAAGGAATTGAAGAGGAAGGGACTCTAGAGATACATTCGAGGAGCAAATCGTCAGGTAGAGAAGCGATTGTAGCTGAAAAATTCGCCGCCGTGAATGACGGTTGGTGAATCGGAACGAGTGATTTGGCGTCGGAGGGATTTGGTAAACATGATTTCATGAGCCATGAGAAGTGCCGAGAGTTGCAGCTCTCTGACATCAGAATTATCTCTTCAGAGAACAATTTTAATTCTAAAATATGATATAAAATATATAAAATCTGTGTGTTACTTACTGAGTTGAGAAGGAAGTGTCATTTAATATAGTAAGGGACTATATATTATAAAATAATATTACAATACACATGTATATTCAACTACTTTACTTGTGTTTATGGGTTATCTACTATAAGTACAAATTAATCCTCTTTAATTTAATTACAATTTTTTATGGTTCGTAATTTATGTTAGGTACTAGTCCTAGATCCGATTATACAGAAAATTTTACATATAACACTAAATAAATATATGAATTTGACTTATTTTCCTATTACAGGATTGATAACTCATTTTCCATTCATATATATATATATATATATATAGATATATATATTTGTCACGACTCATTTCCATTCATATAAAGATTAGAATTATTCTTTTGAAGATAATTTTTGGCTGTTAAATAATTACCAATTATAGTGTGCCACATCTTGCACGATGTTATTGAGCTTATTATTGAGCTCTAATTTTATGATTGAAATATTCAATCTCAATTTTATGTTAGTTATCGCTTTATAATTTACAAGAGAATGTACACTTTTTACTTGAAAAGAATACAACCTTTGCAATAACACAATTAAATATTTACAATAAAGCGTAAATTTTCTTCGGGTTTGATGATAAAATCTTTGGACAAAGCTATGAAATATTTAGAGATATGTAAACAGTAAACTATAACCGGAATATTAAACATTTTAAAAGAATACTTGACTTTAGCGTGAAGAGAGTGCATTGGTATTGGTGCACAGATCTCTGAAGTCTGAACGCTCTTCAGACATTGACCTCTGACTATCTACGGTCGTACACAACAAGGTTACGTATTCACTAAATGCAAATGAAGTCGAATCCAAAGCCATGAAGGCAGCTCTCTTTTTTTCCTTTTTTCTTCTTTTCTTAATAACATCATCTCACAGTGTTTTTATAACCGATATAGAAACAATCGCAAGAAGAAAACATGTGATATTCAGGTCTAAAAAATGAAATAATTAAGGATCAAATTTGTCTTATTGATCTAACCAGGGATAATGGTCCATGGAACTTAGCTTTTCTGTGAAAGAGAAGTTGTTCCTATCACAAGAATATTTCCTTAAGGATTAAGAGTAGAAGCATGATGAAACAGAGGATGACAAGCACAGACGCACACTTCACCATCCCACCATGTCTCTGCGTTCGCTCTGCCTGTGAAGTTTTATGCAATATTAAATTTGGGACAACAAAATAAGTCGCCATTTATGTTGAAGAGAGTAAACAATTTTACCTTTTGAAGTTGTTTGAGGCCATCTTCAACGGTAGTAGCGACGTTTTCGATATTATAGTCTATCCGATCAACTATTGTACCCTGCAGCGAAACGGGTTGTTTTGAGTTTGTTTTCCAAAGGAAGTAGATTCAGGAGCTAGACAAAGTGAATATGGGTTCAATTAGTTTTACCTGATCTATCACAAGTGTAGAAAGATCCTTCATGATTTGAGCAAGATCATTGACTGATTCTACAACCTGGACAATGACACAGAACAAGAAGAAGAAAATAGATTCTAATTGATTGCATATGAAAAAAAACTATCGGTGAGCAATAAACAACTAAGAACATAGACTAAAGCACTAGCCTGTTGTATCTCTTTCTCCCTCTCTACCGATACTTCCTCGCTCTTTTTAATCTTGGACATCTGATGCTGGTTTAACTAAAATAATTGGAGAACAGATTTCATCAATAAAGAAGTAGATAAGACTAACTGACAAAGGATGGCTATAGATCGAAAGAATGAAACAGATATAGGAGTCAAACCATATCGCCAAAGTCATCTTCTTCAGGTCTATATCTGTTTCTGCTCACATTCATCTCTAAATCTACCCCATCCTGATAAATGATAATACATTTCAAGTCAAAGCTTCTGGAGAGGACAGAATAATATAATGTCCCATAATTTGAAAAAAAAAAAAACAAGTATCAAAAGAATGTATCATCTATGAGATCCATGTAAACAAGTTTTATTAGGGTGCAGGCAGCATTGAAACACAAACAAAAACTTCGACAAACGATAAACTGCAACATCACAAAGTTTCTGGCTTCAGAATTGACCAGAACGTTAACATTTACTGTAATAGAGCTACTAGCTTCATACCTCTTTTTGCTGTCTCAAGCGTTTCAAATAGGTTGATTGTTTTTTGCGGAGCTCCATAGAAAGAAGTTGGAGATCAGTGGCGAGAGATCGCTGTTATAAAACACATAGAAATAAGCTCAGATGGCTATAATAATGTTGCAAGAAAAAAATGGCAAGCCTTTAAACAGATGTATGAGCAAAGCCCATCAAGTCAAGCCTACCTGCACGTTTTTCCTAACATTTGAATCTTCAGAAGGTCCTGCTGTAGAAAGCCTCTGAAGTTGCTTTTCAGACTTCTTCAATAGAAAAGTTATCTCCTGTGTCAAAGACTCAATATTATGTTGATCTTCTTTACCATCTCCAAACGATGGCATTAACGCCTTGGCATGAGCCTTTCCCAACTCTGCCATTTTAGTCCTTGCACGCTGTATGTTAACAGAGATCTCCTCAGAGACATCAACCCAAGCTGGTGGTAATCCCACTGTTACTGCACCTTTACTGATACAATCATACAAGGAAGAAAAAAGCTCCGTGACCACTAACATTCAGTTTATCATCATAGCTCACAGAGATTTACTTCAACTACACGATGAAACAAATGAACCAGCTCTGTGATCCTTACTATCCTTAAGTGATTAAGCCACACTGCTACATATCTATTACTCTAGACTTAACTTTCGAGATCACAATGAGATGACCAATTTCTAGATATCATGAACACAATTCACAGATCTCCCACAAGATATCTTGAGTACAAACTGGAGCATAGAAGCGATTAAGATTCATTCTCATTTCTAGTTCTTATCATTATCCGAATCCAAAAACTATCTTAGCTCAAGAATCTGAGCTTAACATACGATTTACAGTAGAGAGCAGCAAAACCCTAACTGATAAACATTTTCACCGTCAAAGATGGAGAAGAGTACCTCGAATTCCCAGGATCTTCGGTACTAACAGGAGCATAAGAGCGATTCGGATTCAACAAAGATGAGCTCGCCATCTCAATAACCGGACCAACGCCGGATCGTGTTCCCGTCAATGAAGATGACGACAATGGAGCTCGGACGCTCCTCAAAGAGTTCCTATACTTCTTGAACAACAACGTACGATTTCTCGTCGCCATTATCGCCAAAACCAAAAATCCCTAGAGTCTCAATTTCAACATCCAAATTTGAAATAAGCTTAGAGCCTAGATTATAAGCTTCGTCTCCGATTTGGAAGCTATAGATCTGAATTCGATCGCGGCTTCATCATCCACCGATAATTAACAAAACAAGAAGTGTGGCGCCAAAATTGGTACACCGACGGCGACCGGGAGTACTCGAAGACCGGCGAGATCAAAACTTTTGCCGATGAGAAAAGTAAACTTTTCTTTCCAAGGTTTTCACTATTATTTTCCCCAAAAACAAAAAAAAACAAAAAAAACCTTTGAAACAGTAAAAAAAAGTTCTGCTGTTAAGTTCTCTTGTTCCGCCAACTTACCAAAAGTAAACCAATAATATCCTGACACGTATGCATACAGTTAACAGCATGACGTTTTCATATTCCAAAAGGGAATTACACGGCGGGTAAAAGGATTAAACGGCATGTATTCGTGCGGGCTGTTGAAAGCGAGGGATTAGTTTAAATTAAAAGGAGTAATTAATAATTCATGTAATGTAATAAACTCATCTCCTATGTCTCTCTCACTCTCTCTCTCTATCCAAAGAATAAAAAACAAAGCCATAAAAAAAAGGCAGAATCGTCGTCGTCGTCTTCATCTTTGCATTTTGCCGGAATATTTTGATTCTTGAATCGGAATATCTGTGTTTTCTTTAATCCGGATTCATTTTTTTCCCGGAAATTGATTACTGTGTTCCATTGATTCTTCGATTTTTTTTTTTCAGTTTTTTTGGGTTGAAAAGTGGATTCTTGGGTTTCAATTTTTAATAGTTTTGTAGAACAAAAAATGGATTCTGAATCTTGGAGTGATCGTCTCGCATCGGCATCAAGAAGATATCAGCTCGATTTCTTGTCTCGATCTGGTGAGTTGAAAAAAAAAAAGAATTTGGATTTGTTCTTTGTCAATTAATCTTGATTTGAGATTTGATTTGGTGTCTTAAATTTAATGTATCTTGATTCTATGCCAAACGCAATGATTTTAGAGCTCAATTTGTTTTCGTTTTATTTGATCAAGGATCGAGGTTGAATGAGAGAGATTGTTATTGATTAATGTGTGACGTTTTTTAAGATTTTCCGACAAAATGAAACTAGACTTGATGTCTTGGTCTGAATATTGAAATGGAGATTTGTGTTGCCTGATGTTGAAATGGAGGAAAATGGAAAAAAGTTTCTGTCTTTGAGGCATTTTAACTCATGTGAGGCTTTAGGGGTTGATTAAGCGTGTGTGTTTGTATATATGAAGAGTTTGTGTTTTGGTTTTGGTATGAACTTGTCAAAAATTGGAATCTTGATGATTCTTGTTTGATCAACAAGAATATACAAAACTTCTTGTTTGTAAAAATGTTTCAAAGCTTAGTTTCATCTCCAACGTAGACATCTTTACCAGGTAAGGTTATATGATCTATTAGTTTCCATTCATTTATTAGATATCTTGATGTTCCTTCATAACCCATTTGTACTAAAACTGCGAGAATGGAACGCGTTTTTAGTATTCCCTTTTTTTTTATTCCTAGGCTTTTGTTTTGTAGCTGTAGCATATTCGGAATGTTCTCTTTGAATTGTAGTTTTGCGGTATTTGACTAGGTTTTTATTCTTGAAAATGCAGACAATTTCTTGGGGTTTGAGGAGATAGAGGGAGAAGATGACTTCAGGGAGGAGTATGCTTGCCCGTTCTGCTCAGACTATTTTGATATTTTGTCTCTATGCTGCCACATTGACGAAGATCATCCTATGGACGCAAAAAATGGGGTAAATTTTTTCTCAATACTATTCAGTAATCACATTTTCCTCATTTGAATCAAAATCAATTTAGCGTTTCATCACATGATTCTTGGTAGATTGAGCACAGTACCGTTCTTTGTTTAGTAGTAGTTGCTCATCTTGGATATAAGAAAGTGAAAGTAGCCTTATGACTTGCGTTTGGATAAGGATTAGAATTGCCACTCAGTGTGCCTCAGAGAATAAATCTACTATAGGACCCTTGTTTATTTTCAGGAGAGTTGCTACAATAGGAAGATTTGTTTTCGATTCTGCGTTCAAATCCTGGAGATTAACATTGTTTTCCTTGTAGGTATGTCCCGTTTGTGCGGTGAAAGTGAGTTCTGATATGATTGCTCATATAACCCTTCAACATGCAAATATGTTCAAGATATCCTTTTTTTCTCCTTCAACCAGTTATATTTTTAACGATCATTTACTCGTGTGATTCCACGAAAGAGTGTGTTTTCATTCCTTAACAAAAATATTACGTGACGCGGAAAAGGAAATCAAGAAGAGGTGGGGCACAGTCCATGCTATCGATCCTGAAGAGAGAGTTTCCTGATGGGAATTTTCAGAGCCTATTTGAAGGATCGTCGCATGCGGTATCCTCTTCTTCTGCCAGTATAGCTGCTGATCCTTTGCTGTCTTCGTTCATTTCACCAATGACTGATGACTTTTTCATTTCTGAGTCAAGTCTATGTGCAAAAACAAGTTCTGCCAAGAAAACATCAACTCAGAGTATGCCTGAAAGGTATGCTTCCTCATTCTCAGTTTGATTACAAATCTGGGTATCCTCCTTGGATAGCCCTTTTCTTTATCATTCTTGTTAGTTGAATTTCGTATGTTGGATCAACGAAATTGCACAAACTTACTTTTTATGAGGCTTCATGGAATTTAGTTGATCCCTTGTTTTACCCAATAATCTAAAGCTCTGATGATATGATTTTTGTTTGGTTGTGGAAAATACAAACACGGTTCTCTAATGATTCTTGTCTTGTTCTGGATATTACAGGAATGTTGAAAAGCAGTCTCTTTCAGCTGAGGATCACAGAGAAAAGTTGAAACAGAGCGAGTTCGTTCAAGGGATTTTGAGCTCTATGATTCTTGAAGACGGCTTATAAAGGAGAAATATTCCGGTAACTTCTCTACGATTAGATCATTATCATTTAAAGATTGGAAATTGTAACGGCTTTGTTGTGTTATCGCAACAAGTGAGTTGGGGAAGGGTTTGGGAATAAGCAGAATAATGTTAAAGAGAGAGACATGATAATGAGTATTATTAACTTATCAACACAGCTTTGCTAATGAACACTCGAATTGTCTGTAGACTGTAGGTCTTAAAACAAAAACAAAAACAGAAAAATGTATGTATTTGTTTTACTCTTTTAAGATTTTCAGTATGCTCCAGATTTTACTATGGTGTTTTGTATGTTTCAATTTAAAGTGCACATTGACAAATTGTTTAGTGAAACTTTTTGGGTCTAATCGAAGGGTTTTACTTTTAGGTTTAGTTTTGTGAGTGAGCAAAAAAACGAGTGAACTCTTTAACAAATGAATTACGAATAAAACATCTTTCGAATTAAGTCACAAAGCCTAAAAAGATAAAAATTGAACTAAGAATTGTAGAGCTTTACCCCGAAGGGAGCTCCTTCCAGAAATTCTCGAAGGCCCAAGACAAACAAAAGCCTAGGAGGGGGTTTGGAAATAGTTTTCAACTAGCAATAGACGCGCCTCGGTTAAGACCTCATTAGCTGCGTCATTGCCCCAAGCGCAAAGATAAGCTTCCAGAGTTGAGTGCCTCCTTCATTTATAACCAAACAAAACATATGAAGCTGCTATATCCTTCCGATGTGGGATGCCAATGTAATAAACGTACGTCTTCACAAGCTTTTATTGATATCTATTTCCACTTCTGGTACTAGAGTAATTACAAATTCTACGAACCTTTTACTGCCCACAGTTGTTTTGTTTACTTACTGCTAAACATGTAAAAATTAGGACTTATAAAAAATGGTAGGGGCTGCGCGAACGCAAACCCCCTCTGCCACAAATAATGACGTAGGCTCTAACACAATGGAAAGACCTTAAGCTCAGCGCCCCGAACTCAGTGCAATGTTGGTCACTAGCCTAGGCCACTCGTCTTCTTGATCACGAGTTGACCCCGTCCAGGTAAGTGATTTTAACGAACCGTCCACTTCTGTATTTATAGTCCAGCTTCCCCAGTCATTGATTTGGGTGTAAGCGATGTGGGACTTTTAGTATATTAACACATCCTGCCGTTTGAAGCCTCTGATTTCCAACAACGTGCTGCTTTCTCACAGCTGCATGAGTTTATGTGTTGTACACATGGGTTGGACGCTCTAGGCCCAATCAATGTCTGATGGTTGTTTAGTTTTTTTTTTTTTTTTTCCAATGGTTGTTTAGTTTTTGTTTACATAATTACATATGAAGCCTCTACTATATTATCACACGAAACGTATACCAAAAGAAAGTAGAAGCACAACCATATATATTTAAGCCCATACCCATAAATTAGTAAATTTTTTAGAGTTGTATAGAATTGAATTTTAAGTCATATGATCGATTAATATTGGGGGAATTGCTAAAACTAGATCCAAAATTAAGTTTGAATGCAAAAGTAGACCCCAAATTGAAACAAATGCAAAACTAGATTAAAAAGGTAGAGAAATTACATTAACCCCTAATTTGCAAACAAAAAAATAGAAACTTCATTTACGGTTCTAACTTTCGCGCAGGGGAAACTTCATGAACGAGTCTCACAGTAGACTTTATCCATAACATCCATAAAGTCTGAACTGTAATTAAATCTTAGATTTAAATTAAAAATAATAATAATTTCAATGTAAATATTTCTTAAGAAAACAATATTATTCAAATATAAACTTTATAAATTAAAATTTCAGAAACTTTCATAAAATTAAAGCATGTAAGGTTTATTATGTTTTAGAAAATCATAAACAGTCGCAGACTTCTCTATGGAAGTCTGCAACCATAACTAAATCCTAAATTTAAATTAAAAAATTATAAAAATATTTTGATCAAATTTTTTTATAGATAAATTATTTTAAATCAAAGCCTAAAGTTTAAAAATAAAATTTCATAAAACTAAGCCATGTGATGTAAACTATGTGAGGCATAATAAGTTTAGGGTTTGCCAATTGGTAAGAATTCATGTATATATCTTTAGGGTTAGACTTAAGTTCATATTTTTTTGATATAAAATGTCGATCCTTCATATAGTTGTTAGATTTTGGATATATTATACTATTTTGATGTCAAATATAAGTATTTGTTAACAAAAAGTGAAAAATATTAGAATTTTAGAGTTTAGGGCTTACAGACTTCTCGGGTCTCAGGTGAAATCTTATAGGAGACTTCGTCTATGAAGTCTGTAACATTTTGTAAGCGTAAACTTCTTTGTAGAAGTCTGAAATTTTAGAGGTGAAGTCTAAAACTTCAAAGGTGAAGTCTGAAATTTCAAAGGTGAAATCTAAAATTAAAAAAATATCAAAAATTTTCAAAAAATATTGAAAAAATTCAAAAAAATTCAAATTTTTTTGAAAGATTTCGCATTTTAGAGGTGAACTCTGAAATTTCAAAGGTGAAGTCCAAAATTTCAAAAAAAATCGAAACAATTCAAAAATAAAACGAAATAATTTGAAAAATTTTCAAAATTATTCGAATTTCAGAGGTGAAGTCTGAAATTTCAAAGATGAAGTCTGAAATATCAAAGGTGAAGTCTGAAACTTCAAAGGTGAAGTCTGAAACTTCAAAGGTGAAGTCTGAAACTTCAAAGGTAAAGTCTGAAATTTCAAAAAAAATTCAAAATTTTCATAAAAATTTGAAAAATTCAAAAAAAAAAAAAAAAATCGAATTTCAGAGGTGAAGTCTGAAATATCATATTGAAGTCTGAATTTTTAACCTAACCCTAGTTTGACCTCCCATATATAAATTCAATTTTTCTATTTTTCTATTTTTCTCAAATCTTTCTCTTTCTTTCAAAAACGGCAGAGCTCTCTCTCTCTCTCTCTCAATGCCACTCCACCGTACCGTCATCGGTAAGATGTTGTGATATATCATGGTTTTTACCCATTAAAGACCATGATATAAGTCCTTTCTATCGAGTCTTTCTATTGTTTTGGAGTCTTTTAGAGTCTTTTCAGGTTTTAGCATGTTTGGAGCTTAATTGGAGTTTTTAGAGCATTCTGGAGCTTTGTGGCATTCGTTGAAGACGTTCCCACCGATGGATTTAGCTCAAAGTTGGACACGAGATAGATCAATGGATTAGCTTTCATTTGGAAGTGGTTTGAGGCCATTCCAACGGTGCGATCAAAAGTTATTCCAGTTTTCGTGAAGACAGTCCAGTCTGGCGAACACCAGAAATGTCCTGGTATCGACCGATACCAGCTGGTATCGATTGATACCGACTGCAAGAAGGGAAAACACGCGTTTTTACAAGTTTTAAGAGTCTGCAACTTGGCCCAGAAGACTTTATTATTTACAAGAAAGCCCAGAACGTGTTTTAGACTTATAAATAAGGTTTTCAGCCACTGTTTAGGCTACGCTTTATTTTTCTATGCTTGATTTTACTTTATTCTTACTTTGGTTCTTTAGGGAGACAAGTCTAAAACTCTGTTCGGGAGAGAAGATTTCGAACCCTTTGTTATTTCTTACTTTGATGATCTATTCAATCATGTTGTTTGCTTCATTCTGCATGTCTGAGTAGATCCCTTTTAGGTTTAGGGTTTTCTCATTAAGGATTTCATGGCTTGTTAGATAGATTGATCTGTTAGGGTTCATAATCAATTGAGTTCTTCACCATAGGTTGTTCTCAAAGCTAGTTCTAGGTTGACGAATCTGGAATCTAGATTTTAGGATTGTTGATTATTCACGGAAGTGAGATTGATAACCTGACAGAACCTAGGGTGAGCAAAATAATTATCTGCAAAGGAATTTGGTTTAATTATTTTGTGAACATATAAAACTTGGACATTAAAGCTGGTTTAGATCTTTAGGATTTGCAAAGGAATTTGGAATTCTAGGATTTAGACTTAGATAGTTTTCGCAACGACAGTTGGTTAATTATATCTTGCTGATTTGAGTTCGAGAACAATGCTTAGCCTGAACCCTGTTGATTGATTTATCTGCATTCCTTGATTTCCTGAGAAATACCCTAGGCTTATTTCCTCTCCATTGATATTACAGTTACTTTTGATTGATTGTCTTTTCTGTTTTCATTATTATTACTTAGCGTAATTTGATTCTTGAAATCTATTGTGTGATTCTCTGAGTCTTTGTGGTTCGACCTCTAGAATATTACAGCGACTGCTTAGATACTTTAGGGTATTAATTTTGAGCATATCATGTTGCTTTTATTGTTTTTTCTCCGTTTTTGTCGCTATTAATCTCTCCTCAAAAGTGGTATTCTCTCCATCCTCAGATCTGACTAACCACTCGCTCATTATTACTGCGTTTTTTTTACCATCGTCTTCATCCTACTAACATATGTTTTTATGTTTGTTACAGATTGAGGCGTAACACCACCAGAAAATAGTTAAGTTTGTTTGTTCTTTAGATTCATACAACAATTTATGTTCCAAACAAAAATTAAGATATGAATATTTAATTGTCTGTGCGTTATGATTTGTTTTTTTGAAATTTCATCTAGAGAATTTATTATGAATTTCAAGTCTAAAATAATTTATGTTGAGCATGATTTCTAATTTTTTTTGTTAATTTATCTGAGTTTTTTTTGCGTTATTTTGTGTTTGTATATGAGTCTTCGTTCTTCCCTTTATTTTTACAGATCTAGATTTACACTAAGACTTCACACCAAGACTTCACTTTGAGACTTCACACCCAGACTTCACTTTGAGACTTCACACCCAGACTTCACTGTGAGACTTCACAACCATACTTCATTGTGAGACTTCACACTCAGACTTCACTGTGACTTCACACTCAAACTTCACTGTGACTTCACACCCAAACTTCACTTTGAGACTTCACATCCAGACTTCACTGTGAGACTTCACAACTATACTTTACCCAGACTTCATTGTGATACAAATACATTTTTTAAAATATTAATGCAAGACTTCTCAAACGAAGTCTTCGGACAGACTTCCTTAGTGAAGTCTAAATATTATAAGCTAAATATCTAATAAGTTAAGAAAAATAATTTAAAAATAATTATATGATAAAAATAGTTCAAATTTCTAAAACATCAAAAGTCATACGTAACACACATGTTAGGACAAGAAAATAAAAATAAATAATTACAAATAAGCTAAAATTTCATTTTTACTAAAATTATCATTTGAGACTTCTCGGATGAAGTCTCCCAATAGACTTCTCAGATGAAATCTGCTAAACAATTCAGAGGAGACTTCGCCTGAGAAGTCTGAAAGTAGGGGTCTAGTTTTGCTATTGACCAAATTTTGATTTTTTAAGGAGACTTCACAGGCGAAGTCTCCTACACAATGAGACTTCATCTGAGAAGTCTATACCAGTTTGGGGTCTAGTTTTGCAATTGACCATAGCTTTGACTTTTTCATTAGACTTCATCTGGGAAGTCTCATCAGTATGAGACTTAACATGTGAAGTCTATTACGTAATGAGACTTCCATGATGAAGTCTTTTTGCCTTAAAAGACTTCTCCAACGAAGTCTACCCATAAAGTAGGGTCTAGTTTTGCAATTGACTAGAGTCTGACTTTTACATGAGACTTCGCCTGAGAAGTCTGAGTAGAAAAAGAGTTACTTTTGCAATTGACCAAATTTTGATTTTTTTAATTCCAGAGTTTCCGATGGTTGCAAAGTTCATCTGAGAAGTCTATCAATAGTCAATGTTTCGAAATTTCGGTTAAATGCAAAAGTAACCCCCTTTTTCACGCAGACTTCTCAAGTGAAGTCTTGATAAAAAGTTTTTATTCAGGTCAATTGCAAAACTAACCCCCCTTTTCGCAGACTTCACAGGAGAAGTTTAAAATAAAAGTCAAACTTACGGTCAATTGCAAAACTAACCTTATGTACACGGACTTCACATGTGAAGTCTGAAGACTGTTTTTTTGTTTTCAAAGGAGAACTTGAGACTTCCATCGTGAAGTCTGTGAAGCAAACAGTCAATTGCAAAACTAACCCCAGTTGACTATTGAGACTTCACCTGAGAAGTCTGCCTTCTGGAAAATCAGTGAAAATAAAGCAAACATTACCAAATTTCGGTTTGATCTTGTTTTTAGATTCGTCGACGGCCAAAAACTGCCCACACCACCAATACCCAAGAAACCCAAGCATTACTATGCATGAATCTTTGTAAAACGCAAGATCTAAGGATGGTGAATTTTGAGAAAGAGATTTTAGAGTTTAATGGTTGAAATAAGAAAAAATGAGAGAGGAGATCGAGAAAAATGGAGCTTTTAATTCAATTATAAAGCTTTAAAATCTCTTAATTCAATTGGTTGAAGCATTTAAAGCTCAATTTTTGTTGGTAATGGTGGTTGTGAGCTATTGAAAAAGATTGATATTTTCGTAATTATGTGAGAATATTTGGGTTATTATTTTTCAAACCCAGCTACCAGACTTCACAGGAGAATTTTGCGCTAAGTATTTTTGTGAAAAAAGCTTGGAAGAATATTTTAAAACATTTTGAAAAAAAAGGAAGAGTTGTTTAGTTTTGGAATTGACTTCAAATAATGGTCTAGTTTAGCAAGAAACCTATTAATATAAGAAATTGTCTAGAGAATATGATATTTGCAACGTCCAATGGAACTTAAGAACTTGATAACACATTTTCTTTTAGTCATTTTTCATCCAATTAATTTTTAAAGACCAATCTATTTTTTTCCCAGCAATTATTTTAAAGTATAGACACTTTAAAATAATAATAAAAAACCCCAAAATTTACAATCCAAGAACTTAAAATCTGACGAGCATTATAAATCTACAACTATAATTATATATAAAGTCAATTAGATAGATACTTGGTTGCTATCAATACAATCGCTGTTATGTTACCACAACATGTATTCAAGGCCAAAGTGTTTAGGTCGGGAGAGACAGTAGACCTTGTGTTACTATTTAAAATGTTCCAATCCCAAAGATAAAGTAGACACTTGAGGACCCCTTTCCAAAGCCCCTTACAAATCAAAAGTGTTTTTCAAGTACATCAAATCATATCATCTTAACCTCTTTTGTCGTTTTCCATCCAATCTTTAATAATTATGTTAAGCATTGTTATCTATTTATATATCTATATATATATATATATATATCTCTTATTATCTACATATTTAAATCCAAATAGCCCTATACATACACAATATTGATCCTATAGCATAAACCGTTTTATTTCACAACTTAAAGAAGGTGTGTATAGCCACTTTGTTTTGGAATAGGTTGACAAAACCACTCAATTTATTTATGAGTATTGTTTTGACCAGAAACGAAGAAGAGAATTATTGGATTTATAATTCAATACCAGTTCTAATTATATGTTTCAAAAAATTTTGATATCATATTGATCAAGTTTTACATATGTGTGTAGTTCAAAATCTGTAAGATGTAATTTGAATATTTCTACGCTATTTTATACATGAGAATATATATTGAAATTCATTTTAATTCTTTCGATTTGCAAATGTTTTACAGTTCTTTTAACTTTGATAACACCAAACATCAATGAAATGTTTTAACTATTGGCTGGATACCACTAGATTTTATAAGTTATAAACTAAATTTACTGATATATGTGACCAAAAGCAAAAAAAAAAAAAAACTAAATTTACTGATATAGTATTATGTATGGATATATGAATTCATATTCTATTTATATCATAAACTAAGTAACACCGTTAGATATCTAAACAGAGATAAACATGTTATTAGTGAAAGGGATGTTTGGTCTGTGTTTCCTACTAATTAGGAAGCAAATGAAATGATTTCGTCCACTTAGCAGAGATTAAATAACTTTATTAAATTCGCCTCCAAAAAGTTAATAACTGCCTCAACTATTTAAAACTATGCACTTAAGAGTCTCTTAATTGTTACAAAATTTAGTAATAAACGGTCCCATTTCGGAGGCAGTAATCCATTTATTATTAAGATCCATTGAACTGGACCACTAAAACGTATACACAAGTACCATACACTCACATTAATACATGCATAATGTATCAAAAGAACTATCTAAGCAAAGCTATACTTTTACAGGTTGGTGTGTTCACTGTTCGGCAAAAGGGTCCTGTTCATTTGGTACTTAATTTCTGTATCTTCAATTTCAATAAAGAGACATTGATTTCCCTAAAAGATAGGATAATAATAATAATAGAATCAATAGATTATATTATCCCCACTAGCTTAAATTTTACATCATTATAATATATATAATATAAAAGAGATCATGAAAAAAGAAAATTTTGTCGATTTAGGGGGGGATGACATGTAGTTAAATAGTGCAAAGCTAATTTTAGTTTAAAAAGTTAAAAGAAGAGAAAAATGTGGAGGTCAGAAATTGATGTTTGCTTTATGAACTGAACATTGTGTGCCTAATACTCACTTTAGCCAGCATGTTTCTGGGCTACCTTTTTGAGTGGGCCATTTTATTTCGGCCCGAGTATTTATTTATTTCTAATCTTTAATCTAACCCATTTATTTTTCATTAGCCACGTCGACCGTAAATACGCGCCTCTTTTTATTTTTGGTTTGGATCCGAAGCTCGGGTTTTTCTGGGACTCTTTTTTTTTTTTTTTTTTCAATTTCAAGTCAGTTTATATTACAGTTTAGTTTTCTTTTTATTTCGGTTTTGATTCGAAGTTTGTTTAAAAGACAACTAAAAAATATAAATCAAAGAGAAATTGATTAAAAATTATGATTATTTTTATCTGTTTTGATACATTATGGATTCTTAAAAATATAAACTCTATTAAATTTTTGATTTATTCAGTTTGGTTACAAAAAAAAAATTGTTTCACTTTTTGTTTAAAAGACAACTAAAAGTATAAAACAAATACTTAATGAGAAAACTTATCTCATCAGTTGAAAAATCTAGTTATTAATATTAATTTTTTTCACACAAATAATTTCAAGGTCTAAATGGTAATGACTGACATAAATGGATTATAGTGAAATGGAATATTTTCTAAGTTATTTTAGTTGTTACCTTCAAAATTAGGTCTGCAACTTCGGTTAACCTAACTTTATCGAGCTAATTTTTTCGGTTATTGGTTAATATAAATATTTTTAGAGAACTACCAAAACTAACCGAAAAAATTCCAGTTTGTTCCGTTTTGTTTTTGGTTAATTTCGGTTTTAGTTTCAAAACCAAAATTAATTATTTTTTTGTTTGTCGGCTGAAATTGGTTATTTTCGATTAAAATTAGGCAATTTAGTTCTTATTTCAGATATTGATGAAAACCGGTCTAATTTTGGTATAAGTCGGTTTAATTTTGATATAGTTCGATTATTTAAAACAATAGTTACCTAAAAACTGATCGGTTCCGTATACTAAGTTCAATTTAAAATCCTAGTGTTCTATTCAAAATTGTAGTGGAATATTCTAGTTTTAAATGAAACAAATAAAATACTGCCAAAAAATGATAATGGAATAAGTAGAATTATTTATCTACATTATCATCAGCATAAATGGTAAATTATTTGAAAAATGGCTAACACTTGTATTCTTCTAATTGTATAGCTATTTATAGTCTACTTATTCATACATGTTAAAATACACAAAGTTTCTTTTATAATTAAGAAATTTCAAAATCTAGAAAAATAAGACAACTAATATATACCCATTTAGTATTATTTTATATAATATATTTTTGACATAATATTAATTATTTAAATTTTTTTGTTTTAAATATACATGGACTAAACGAATTAATATCATTTTTCTTAATAAGTATGAAAAAGAGAATAACATATTGCCAAAAAGAAAAAGAAAAAATTATAGGCAGTAAAGAAACGAAACGAAGCTGTGACGTTTGGAGTCAGGTTCGGAGCGTATTTCGCTTCCTTAGCTAAATTCTATCTCTAAAGAAAAAAAAAAGTGAGAGAGAGAGAGACGACGAGAAAGTGAGGGAAAATTTTCATTTCAAAACACCTTTTCCTCTCTTCTTCTTCTTCTTCTTCTTCTTCTTCTTCTTCTTCTTCCTTTATAAGCACCACCGCAATTTTCTCTGCATCTCATAAATTCACCAACTCCTCGGTAGATGGCGACGACATCGGAGATCAACAATGATCTTTCGTTTTCCGTAGTATCGATTGTGGAAGATGTTCTTCATCAACATAGTAGCCGATCAAGCGACGTTGGTTTAGTTTCCCGGAAATTTGAAGAATCTTGTAAGTCTTGTTGTTGATTTTGCGTTTTTTTTCTTCGCTTAGATCCTTTTTTTTCATCGTTCAATTCTATGGAGAAGTAGAATTTTATGATTTCTGATGAGCGAGCGATATCAAGATAAGCTGGAGATTTTGATTTCATCTGGTGAAATTAGGTTTTTATTTATGAAATCGATCATGTAGGAATTAGATTGGTTTTGTTGCTATGGTATTATCGAAATTTCCAGTCTGATACTAATATTTTTTGCTATGTTTAGCTCTTCGAAGATACGAAGCTGCTGGGTGGCTTAGAGAAATGGTCGGAGTTTCTAATGGTAAAGACTTTCCGGCTGAGCCTTCTGAAGAAGATTTTAGGCTTGGATTAAGAAGTGGGATTGTACTTTGCAATGTTCTTAACAAAGTTAATCCTGGTTCAGTGTCAAAGGTAAATTTTCTTACATAAGTACATCTGTATATCTTCTGGGGTTTGTTCTTGGTGTTTTAATAGATAATAATATTTTACATAAGAAGTCAAGTATCTTGTGATGTCAACCTTATTTGACTCATAAGTATTGAGATGGAGATGGAGATGAAGGGGATAGCTCAAAATCGCTCTATTTGATTACATTTATTGATCCATGTGGAGAATTAACATCTCTTTACAGGTTGTTGAAGCGCCTGATGATGTTGCAGATGGAGCTGCACTCTCAGCTTTTCAATACTTTGAAAACATCAGGAACTTTTTAGTAGCCATTGAGGAAATGGGTTTGCCATCATTTGAAGCTTCAGATATGGAGAAGGTAGAAAAATGGTAGATTTAAGAAGATACAGACGTGTAGCTTTTCCTTTGATTGATTTTTTGGACATATATTTTTCAGGGAGGCAAGTCCGTAAGGATAGTGAACTGCATTCTTGCCCTTAAATCTTACAGCGAGTGGAAACTGAAAGGTGAAAATGGTCCATGGAGGTATGGATCGAACATGAAAAATAACTTTGGATTGAGAAAACCATTTCTGAGAAAAAATTCAGAGCCGTTCGTGAGTTCCATATCAAGAACTCACTCAAGGGATATCTCATCAACTGATCAACCTCTGAGTTCTGATGTTGGGCAAGATATTAGTGAAAAAGTAAGTGAAAATTTCCTGCATAGTGGAATTGTTTGTTTCTATGGCATGGATTGTGGTTGTTGACAAAAGTGTTTACTTTGCAGGGAGATTCTAGATCCATAAATGGGCTTGTTCGATCATTCATTGCAGACAGAAAGAATGAAGATATCCCAACTGTAACAATTCTGCCTTTATAGTTTTTTGCAGTTCCCTTGCTTAATGAAAGCTTTGTATTAGTCTGTATAAGCTTCTTAGGGCATATAATATGAATTGAGGCGCTGCATATTACAAAAATGATGTCTATCTATCAGCATTTGTTGGCTCAGGCATTGTTACCAAGACTTGTTGACACCGTTTCACAAATTCTTATTAAGAAATCTAATTTCTTTTCCTACTTCAAACTCTCAGGTTGTAGAGTCTGTGTTGAACAAAGTTATGGAAGAAGTCCAGCAGCGGTTATCAATTCACAATGAAATGGTGAGGGCAAGTGAAGTCAATTATGATGTCATTGTCTTTGGAGTGAAAAGTACAGTCAGTCCATGGTTTTGATCTGGTTCATTGATGCTATGAAACTGGCTTTCAATTTTTTCAGATGAAATCAAGTTCAAAGCCTGTTTTAGAAGATGATTCATCTTGTGAGACAGTGGTCCGGTCTCAGCAGTGTGATGCAAGACAACATGAGGAAGAAGAAGAAATCAGTCCGTCCCAGGTTGTAGAAGAAAAGTTTCAAAGGATGAATTCTGAGCATTACGAAGAACAGGAGATTCTTTTGAATCAACAAAGACACATCCAGGTAACTTCCATTTTCTTGCAACTTTATGTCGTTGGAGGGTCTAACAACCATATTATGAAAATGGTTGCTTTTTCTATCTCCATTCTCAGTATAGCAATCACAACTTAGAAAGAAATTTAAACTTCATTTTATTGCCTACAGGAGTTGAAGCAAACTTTAAACACTACAAAAGCGGGAATGAAATTATTGCAGATGAAGTATCAAGAAGATTTCTTTCAACTAGGTGTCAACACAGATCATGTTCTTGATATGTCCTTGTTCAGGCCTCAATGTTCAATCAGTGAAATATAATGTGTCATTGTTTTGGGTTTTGTCACACAGGCAAGCATTTGAATGGTTTAGCTTATGCGGCTACAGGATACAAAAGGGTTCTTGAAGAAAACCGCAAATTGTACAATCTAGTACAGGACCTAAAAGGTAACTTGATAGAAACAAAAATGATTTGTCTTAGGATCTTGAATCGCTAAGACAGTCCTTTTTAATTTTTTTATCTGTGTAAAGATCTCACACTTGGTAATATTTAGGAAACATACGAGTGTACTGTCGGGTTAGGCCGTTCTTGCCAGGGCAACCAACTGGTTTGAGTGCCGTGGAACACATAGAAGAAGGGACTATCACGATAAGAGTGCCATCAAAGTATGGGAAAGAGGGAAAAAAACCATTTATGTTCAACAAAGTCTTTGGTCCTTCTGCCACACAAGGTTATAGAAGAATTTGATTTTTATGTCCCATATAATGTTTATTTGAGTCTGTTGCTCTGTGAATAACATTAGAGAATGAATCCCTTGTTCCTTCAGAGGAAGTGTTTTCAGACATGCAGCCTTTGGTACGGTCAGTTCTTGATGGCTACAATGTCTGCATCTTTGCTTATGGCCAAACCGGGTCAGGGAAAACTTTTACCATGGTAAGAACTGCTACTATACTTGTCTTGCGATATTTAGTAGATGATCACATTGTTTTTGATTCAATATACTATGGATTTTCTTGAATTATTTTACAGTACCAAATTCCTAATTTGCCTAACCACTCTAGACAGGGCCTAAGGAACTGACTGAAGAAAGCCTAGGTGTGAACTACAGGGCACTGGCAGATTTGTTTCTTCTATCAAATCAAAGGAAAGACACGACCAGCTACGAAATCTCAGTTCAGATGCTTGAAATTTACAACGAACAAGTCAGAGATCTACTTGCCACAGATGGCCACACTAAAAGATATCCTTTGGGTTAATAAAAGTCTTACTGTGTCTTCATTTAAAAATTCTGAGATAGTTTGGTTTCGTTTGTTCCTTAACTCTTGATTACATTAGAGATCAGAAACAACTCTCACAATGGAATTAATGTTCCGGAAGCAAGTTTGGTGCCGGTCTCGTCCACAGATGACGTTATACAGCTGATGGATCTGGGACAAATGAATCGTGCAGTAAGCTCTACAGCCATGAATGACAGAAGTAGTCGATCTCACAGGTTGGTTTTTCCTTCTATTCTTCTATTCTGTCATGAGTATTCTCTTGCATAACTCGTATTAACCCCAATTCTTCATTTCTTTGGCAGTTGTGTAACTGTTCATGTTCAAGGCAGAGATCTCACATCTGGGACTATCCTCCATGGTTCAATGCATCTGGTTGATCTTGCAGGAAGCGAGAGAGTGGACAAGTCTGAGGTGACTGGAGACAGACTAAAGGAGGCACAGCACATCAACAAGTCCCTCTCGGCTCTTGGAGATGTCATCTCCTCGCTTTCCCAGAAGACTTCTCATGTGCCTTACAGAAACAGTAAACTCACTCAGCTGCTGCAGGACTCCCTCGGTGAAATTCTCGAAACCTCATAACTCGTAGCATTTTTGTATAGACACGTACTTGAATCTTATACAACAGATTTTCTACATTATCAGGAGGATCAGCCAAGACCCTCATGTTTGTCCACATAAGTCCAGAAGCTGACACTCTTGGAGAAACTATCAGTACTCTGAAGTTTGCTGAACGAGTGGGGAGTGTTGAGCTAGGCGCTGCTCGTGTGAACAAAGATAACTCAGAGGTTAAGGAGCTTAAAGAACAGGTTCGTAAACCACACGCCATGACCAGACTTTGGTTGTTCTGCATACTCATTTGCTGTTTTCGTTCATTCTCGCCATAAGTATATCATATCACTAATCTGCTACTGTTCTTGGGGGTTTCAGATTGCTAATCTTAAGATGGCTTTAGTGAGGAAAGGAAATGGTAATGATGTACAACCAACCTCTCTACCAATCAACCGTGAGAGAATATCGAGAAGAAGATCACTTGAAACTCCTTTAATTCGACCCAAATTACCTACTATGGGAAACACAAGTAGGCCCCAGATCATGGATCTAAGTGGACCAGAGGTAGGCTCTGTCTTCTTTCAGGAGCAACCAATTTTGCTGATTTAAAATAACTAGAATTTATAAATTTATGTCATTTGTGTATATATGTAATATATATAGGCTTTGAAACGGATGCAGGCTTCTAGTGATTCTACTGCATCTTCAAGAAGACACAGCTTAGATATCCATGAGCTTATGAAATCTTCTTCTCCGGCTTGGCCGAGGCAATCACTTGATGCAAAAGACGAGGATAGAGAATCTAAGTCAGGGGAGTGGATCGATAAGCACGAAGAATTAATTCAAGATGAGAATCCAAATTCTCCCGAGCAATTCTACAAGTCAATGGTCCCTCAACAACAATTACTGTATGTAACCACATTACATTTGATACTTTACATGTATCTCTTCATCTTCTTAATCTTGATCTCTACTATCTTTCAAATGACAGAAATGGTGGGAAACAAGATTTCGAAGTGCAGAGTATTACAGATAACGAATCTGAAGAAGCCGCAACAAGCGATTGCTCAGATTCCGATCTGCTGTGGCGATTGAGCGTTCAAGTGAATGTGCCCAGAGTCTCTAATATCCAAAGCTCAGCAAAACCCAAACCAAAGAAAATTCAGCCCAGAACTGCTAAACTCTCAGAAACTAGGTAACAAATGTATACTTCTATAAGCGTTTGCAGCTAATTTATTGATTGAATTGGGAACTTTTGTCTTTTCTTGTAACAGAAGCTTAATTCCGTCGCTGATCCCAGCACCAAGCAAGAGACCTCCTAACACCGTAAATTCACAGCCGCAGCGACCAACCAGAGATGGAAGACGCAGACTGAGTTTAGGCACATGAACATGTTTTCACCAGTTTTGTAAAGAGTTTTAAAAGGAAGGAGACAAAAAAAAAAGATTTGTTATTTGTATATTGTGAGAGCTTTCTCTGTTTTGGCCGCCTCTTAATTGTGTCATAGAGGTAAAATCTCAAATTTGCTGCTTTGAGTGTACAAAGAAGGATTCCTTATTATACAATCTTCTTTTGGTTTCTTAACTTGTGTGTATGCATATATAGTTTAATTATTTGAACATCCGAAACTGGTTTCCAAAAAAAATATACAACTGATCAATGATATATATAACCTTCAACCTATGTTACTTACAATAAAAAAATACAAAAACATATTTTTTTGAATCGAATGTTACATTTTTGATAACGTATTTTTTGGTATTACAATTTTGGTTGTTAGTTTTGATGTTTAACCCAAACCATACACAGTTTATGTTGGACGATATTACAAAATTATTAAAACCACGAGTTTTATTTTGTAATGGTCATTTCACAGTTAAAACCAAATCTGAACCAAAGGCTGAATTGTGTATCATATGATAATGATTGAGTTCAAATTTTCAAAGTTCATAGTTTGATTATTTTAGTTTTTTCCAAAATAATAAAATCTCAAAAATTCTCCAAATTTCCTGAATACTAAAAGATGAAAGGGTAAAAATGAAAAATCACTAGTCGCTAGTTAACTTACCACTAGGAGAACTGGAGAAGTGTAGTCAAAATCAAACCCACGATATACAAACACAACTATTTCCACAAACACCACTAGGCACTAACTCTCTCTTTATCATTTTCCATCGAATCAAATCAATGACGACATTAGTATCTTCATCAAAGACTTCAGGGCCGATTGGTAACGACTGTAACTTTTGACTGAAAAGACTTTAGCTGTATAGACTTTGACTGCAGAGACTTTTGCTGTAAAAACTTTGACTGTAAATTTTTTTACTACCGATTGGTAAAGATTTGACTGTAAAAATTATATTTTAAAATAATATAAAGTATACCGAACATAATGAAGTATACAATATATATTTTGTTCTATAATTAAAAAAAATTTAAAATTTGTTTATTGATTTTAAGTAAATTTATCTATGTGTATTGCATGCATATCATATTTGTCATAATTTTAATATTTGTTTCTTCTCTTTTATATAGAGAAATAGATCTTAAAAGAATAAGAAAAAAAATCAATTATTAATTAGTTGAAAGTTTTTAAAAATTAATTCATCAATGAGTTTTATGGAAAGTTTTAATACATGTGGGAGAAAAAACAAAAAAAAAACTCTTGGCTTTTATTTTTATTTGTTTTAAAGTCAGGTTTACGAGACTATAAAAAATAACTGTAATCAAAGAGTAAAATAGAAAAGTAGTGCTGTGAAAACTTTTAAATTAATCAAAGCCAAAAAAGCATGATTGGTAAAATTTTAACTGTGAAGACTTTTAACTGTGAAGACTTTTAAAAAAAATTAGAGCTTTAAAAGTGGTCGCCAGTCAGCCTCTCAAGCCCTTAAATCATACCTGAGATGAGCAAAGATTCACCAAGAATCGTACCTGCGTCCACGTCCACATCGTGGAAGTGTAGGGTTTCCATGGATCAAGGGACGATCAAGATCAAACCATCAGAGAAAACAAGAAGGAAGAAGAACGAGACCGATACGGAAAAGAAGAGGAAGAAAGAAGAGAGATTTCATCAGAGCCAGATTGGTTATTCCAGTTAAGAAGGTGAAGGTGACTTCTGTGATTTCAGGTACCTTCAGCCGCAAGAAAAGCCTTGCTGGTGAAAACAGAGAACAGAGAGATGGTTCTGCAGAGATTACTGAAGCTGATGAGACCTTGGCTGTTGAAACCAAGCAAAACCCAATTCAGAAGAAGGATAATTTTTGGGAAAGCGTGAGAATTCGACTGAAGATTTGCAAATAGTTATAAAAACTTTATTCTTACCAATTTTCAGTATCTTGAAACTAAGGCGAAATTTGAAAATCTAATGACACTGCTTACAATAATCGACAACATTTGAGACAAATAATGGGGTTGCCATTATGGTTTCTTCATCTTTGTTACTGTTCTGGAGTTTGGTTGCTTGTGGTGGATGGTGAAGTGTTGATGATGGCTTCAGAGGGTGGAACCATCCCCCACTTGCCTTCAGCCTCCGTCGGTTCTATCACTTTAACTGACCCGTCAGTCAAACCAACCGCAAACTGGTTTGATTCTTGCGGATGAGCCGCCACAACAAGTGGGGACAAGCCTTGGTTCCTGTCAAAGCAAAGAGAATTAATATAGAGAGAAGTTAATATGTTTATTTGGCTTTAGAAGAAATCTTACAAACTACATTGGTTTAGAATTATGAATCTTGATGAAATGTTTGATAAACTTACCCTTGAGGCAAATAGGCGGATGGAGAGATACGGCATCTTAATCTGAGACTATCTGCATCGAACACTCCTATATTACCATCGCGGAAAGCGGTGTAGATCAACTGGCTGTTGCATGCGTACACTGCTGAAGATATAGGAGCAGCCAGCGAGTCTTGTGGAATCCACTGAGACATGAAAACATATGTCAACACAAAATTCAGAATATATGTGGATTTCCAGAGATGATCTCATACATACCTGTCGGATACATTCCATCTTGGAAGCATCAAATACCGCTAGCTGTGTCTCGTGGACGGCCAGGATACGGATCTGATCCACATGAAACTGAACCTTTGTGTCTCCGTTGGCGGGTTTACCTGCTGGCATTGGTATTCCAACGGATTTCCTCTTCTCCCATGTGTCAATGCTCCAAAAGCATATCTAAGAGAAGACAACGAGAAGAGTAAGGATAGGCACCGAATAGAAAACCGAACAGTTGAAAATCTAGCAAGGATAGGCACTGAATAATCAAGCATTTTTCCCTTAAGTCGAGATATTTTACTATACAGGAAAACAACAAGACGCCGCATAACACACCTGTGCATCAGCACCAGATGAAACCAAGATGTTGAGGGCTGTCGAAAATGCTAAGCCGGTGATGCGTTTCTGGTGACCCTTAAGCTTTGATTTGACCTGATAGAGCACAAGATACAAGTTTGTACTCGTTCATAGAGTTTCGAGGCAACATCTACGAGGGAGGAAATTATATTGTAAAATATATGTGAAGCTATGAGTGTAGAAGTATCTAGAATAATCAAAGGATATCTTTGAATATATATATTTCTAATAATTATCTCATGTATGTAGTTGGGTATATTAGGAAACTAGGTTTCTATATAAACATATATATGTATCATAACTTTTATCATTATGAGAATTAATAAAAATATTTTTTTAGACACTAATGTGTTCTTCTCTCATCAACACTTAATAATGAGAACCATTTCCTCCAAAACGTAAGGTTCAAATTAAAGTTTTTCCTTGTCATAGATCAAAAAGACTACTTACCTCAACCATTCGAACATTATAGATGTGAATTGTAGAGTCTTCCATTCCGATGGCCATGATGTTATTGTCCTGAGGATGGAACGCCAAAAATGTTGATGCCGGTGGAGGTGGCATGAATGTTGTCATCACCTACAAGGCCAATATTTTATTTTTTTATAGAAATTAGAACAACCAAAAGAGTTTTCCAAGATTTGTGTGAGAACATTTCAGCTAGAGCTTGTGGCCTTATTTTAAATTCACGTGTACATGTATATATACCTTAAATGTCATCATGTTGAACAACGAGACTTTTCCCCCAGCAGCCGACATGACATATGCGTCGTTCTTAGAGAGAGCGATGCATGGGGCAGCCTCTTCAAGGTTTATACCAGAGATATCATTGGTCATAAGAAGACCACTGTTTGGTTGCCAATGCTGAGGAACAACAGTAGCGGTTGCCTGCATGATAAACAGTAGTTAGATAAAACCGCACACAACATGCATGGAGCTCTCTCTAACTCTCTTTTACGCTTACCTTTCCACTAGGGTTCTGCTCATTGCGAACCCACTTCCAAAGTCTCTGGATACCATTGAAACTTAGTGCCAAGATTCCAGCACCAGAATTCGTATACAGAAGCCGAACGACCTGCAGGAGAAATTGAGCCTCAATTTCAAAATATTTATAGGGATCAAACCAACTTTAACTGCGCAAACCTTTGTGGAAGAACCAGCGGTATCAGGTAAAGTAGCCTGACGACAGTGGGAAGGGTCCAAGATTTCAACTAATTGCCAAGCTTTTGGTTTGTCCGTTGAGTCATCGGTTTCCATGGCTCTTAGAGATCGGAAACCAGCTGGATTAGCTAGGATCTTAAATCCATTATCTGCGGTAGTAACGGCTAGAAGATTGCCGTTCTTGTTAAATCTTAAATGCGGAAGAGCCTGGAGTTGAGACAAGTTAGCATCCAAACCTGAAAACTAAAAAGAATAACACATCTAAGCAGGAGAAAGAATCTGTTGGGACTTACCGGAAGTCCACCCTCAGCGTCAGTGCTAGTCAGAACATTGGTGTTGTCCATATCCCAAATTTGATTTGTCCATCTTCACCAACAGCCAGAAAGTGGTTTTTTGAGGTATCGAACTGAACCACACCTGCCAACTTTTTCTGAAACCCTTGATACGTTCTTTTAATTGATACTTCACTTTCATTCCACTCAACAAGGAAAGAATCTCCATCATTACTTGTTCCACAAGAAAACAATCTGAAGGGGAAAAAAACACACGACAACAATTGCATAATTTCATATTTAAAGAACTAAAAACAAATTAGTTTTGGAAAGAATTTGAGTATTTAGAAAAGAAAGGTTACAAACTCAATGACACAACTCAGTATCTTATGGAATAAATATAACTCTAAATGAAGAATAAATAATGATTTGATAAAAGGGATATTGGATCGTACCTAGTCCCATCAGCATTATAAAGCATCCTTGTACACCACTTACCAGGAGCATCATAGTCAACTCTAGAACCCATATTATCATATAGCCATGCCTTTATCTTTCCATCTTTGGCCGTTGAAAATATTAACTGAATTCCAAATAAGAACGAGACATATTTTGATATAATATATGATAAAATATAGTAAAAACAGATTACTATATTGATGATAAATTATAGTCTGATTCACTCCTTGCCACACCTGAACATCCTCTTTCGGATGAGGGCATATGGAATAAACTGGAGCATCGTGACCTTTGAAAGTGAAATGCTTCCGACCCGAAACATCCCATACCTGTTCAACATTGATCAAGTTAACCAGCTGCATATATATGTCTAACAGTGAAACCCTTTAATTTGGCTCCTTATCTCACCTTGATTACTTTATCATCTCCGCAAGTAACTACACATATATGTCTGTTTGGGTTTACGAAAGCCAAGTCGTTCACAGCACCGACATGGGCATCAATCTGTAAGAAAAAAAAAAGTGATCTAATTTAGTGGGATATTTTACATGGCATGCATTGTTTCTCATCATATTAAAAGAATGCTCACCTCAATATGTTGGTGAAGATCATTAGGTCCAGAGAAAGCGTACAACTGAATTAGATGTTTTGTATATGCAACCCCTACACAAGAAGAGACTGAGACCAGAGACCAATCTAAATTCCAACAATGCATGATGGGAAACTTACCAATGAAATTTCCATCCGGACTCCATGCAACACGAGTGACAGATATTGGTGTAATTTCTTTAGCTATCAAAACCTGAATGAAGCCCAAAAAATGGTAACTATAAGATTCTTACACAACAACTAGCTAGTTTGCTGATATGTTTTGTCTCCATCACTTCTCAAAAACATTCGGTTGAATTAAGACTTTTTAATCAAACACATAAACTAAAAAACTTTTTACCTATCAAACACATAAACTAAAAAACTTATTAACTGCAAAGACAAACCTGAAATCGAATTGAGCAACGATACATATCCCATATCTTTAAAGGCCTTGAAACCAGCCTTTCCCTAGAAGAAAGTTCCCACAAGGTGATTTCTCCAGTCGCAGATCCGACTGATCATTTAGAAAGCCAACAAACAAAATAACATTAATAAAATTTCAAACTGAGTTTAGAATATGTATTCTAAGTTTAAAACCCCATACCAAGAAGTAGCGTATTTTGCAAAGGGTGGAACTCCATGCTTGTCACATTGGACCCTTGATGCAGCGACAGAGCCGCCTTTGTTGGCAAGTCTTCCAGCGACCATGGAGCTTGCTGCCTAGAAGCAGAATATGTCACCTAGAAAATGATAAATGCTCAGAAATTTTGAGAATATGCAATAATATTTATACAGAAAGCTTTCAAAAAAAAAAAAAATTCACGTTACCTCCTCCATAGATGGAGCAGGGCGGAGACGCTTCATTAGTTCATGATCAGGATTCTGATCATCTACTATAACTGGAGTTGCATGTGGTGGCTTCAAGATTGACACTTTTTGAAAGAAAAGTAATTAGTTTTACAAGGAAATTGAAAAGTTAGTTATTGATAAGTCTAGATATTAGAAATGTAGAAGATTGTCACAAACTAACCTTGATTATGAGGTTGAGGCATTAAGGCAGGTGTAACAACGGCAGCATGGACGACAGAAGTTCCCAAAGGACCATTCGGAAGTGTGCATGTGTGGTCTGTGAATAGAGTTTCAATATCTGGGTTCGGCCTAGGATTATTGCACAACTGATGTTGCCAAATAACACTACAAGAGAACACGTGCACAATAAATACTCCAACAACATAATCATCTAAACCTAGTCAGGAAAAAAAAAAGAAACACACCTTTGATTAATCATAGTCATCAGTCTCGAAGATCTCAAAGTAGGGAACATCAACTTATCACGAAAAAGAGGATTCACTTCGATTAGTTTTTTAAGTTCAGCTAGCATTACGCTTCTAGTAGTTTTAGTGTCTCCATATTTGGAAAGCTGCTCATTTTCCCTGCATTCAATAAAGAATGAGTTTCTTGAATGTCAAATCCAATCCACAAAGGGAAACATAAAAACATAAAATATCGACAAGGAAACATAAACATGTTGTCATACCTAAAGTTTTGCAAAGTTAAAAGTTGAGTAATTTCTTTGTAAAGTTCCTCGTTGTAAGTGGAGAAGACTCTCAAGTCTTGCACCAATATCTCAACGGCATTGGCCTTGTCTTGCCTGTACAAGATACAAGAGACAAAAATCACATTCTATTAAACCACCAAAAAAAACAAATTCTTGATAAGAGTAAAACAGGTCAGACACAGCTTATTTTATACCGATCAAGAGCCTCGAGATACTTCTGCTTCCTAATTTCAAAGAAGATCTTCATTGAGTATCTGTTATCATCAACCTTAGTAAAACCTAACAAATACTTCTCAACTTCATCCCATTCTCCAGCAAGAACTTTCTCATCAAAATACTTTGTATTAAAGAAGCATCCTGTCTCTTTCTCAAACCTACAGAATAACAAAGATCAATTACAAATCAACACAAAATCCCTCAAGACCACAACTTAACCAAACTCATACACGAAATTGTTTTTTTCTTACATTTTTTTCTTACATAAATATATATACAAACAGACTAACCTGTGCATAGAGTCTTTGAAATTATGTTCCTCAAGAAACTGAAGTATCAGAAACACCAACTCTCGGTTCAACGCCAACGACGACATTCTCCAAAACCTTGGAATCCCAAATCTGAAGTCAAACACGATAAAGATGAATCCAAAACACACGATTACGTTACGTATGAATCCAAGCTATGAAGATCTACACAAGCCCAGATAAAACTGATTTTTAGAGACTCTGAATTCTAGGGTTTTGAAGAGAAATGGAGAGAGAGAGAGGATAAATAAAGGACAAGATTGGGTGGTGGGGAAAGGGGGATAAGATCATCTTTAGACCTCGCTTTCTTGGACAGAGACACTTGTCAGATATAAGCGGAAAGTGCATCGGCGATATGTACTGTTGTTTATTTGAAAAGTAGCTCTGCTTATCGTCGAAGTCGAAATGGAGTGATAAGTAGAACTGGTGATGGAGTGGCGGATTCGAAAACAAATTCAAATGACACGGAGTTTGTGTCAATTACATGGTAAACAATTCAACATCTTGCAGGTTTAGGTCATATTGTCCCAAAAATATAACGAAATATATTGTTAGAAAAATCTATTTTTTTTTATTTTGATTTTAGCTTAGCTAACATAGCAGAAAAAAATAATGTTAGTTTTCAAAACAAATATTATAAATTTAATTATAAAACAATATTATTTGAAATCAGCTACGCTTTCGAGAACGTATATATAGTCGAATCATACTTATATGTATACAATATATTTTTGCCCTAAATTTTATGTGATTAAAGGTTAGTCTCTTTTTATTTTGTCTTCCTACCATGCAATTGATGTTCGAAATCTAAATGGCTTATATTGTTTGACAAAAACAATTACGTAAGAAAACTAAAACATATCAATTATTGTTTTGATTTTTCAGTCTAGAGAAAGTTCAGGAGAAATCTTGTTCATTGTTTAGGCAAATGCTAGCTCTTAGGGCATTATGCAAATATCTAAGAACGAGAAGACTCAGCTTATCGTCGTCAACGCTTACCATGATCTGATTCTTGTACGGTGAGGAACGAAAGGACAACTAAAGATAATAAACCTTATCAAATACCACGAACCGAAAACACTATAAACAATAATAGAAGCACTAACCAATTGATTACTTATGCCCAACCAGTGAAGACGCAGAATAACATAATTTTGTTTACTCATTATATTTCTTTTCTCTCTTAACTGAAACCCTGAAATTTCCGTTTGCGTAAATAATGGATTTGTTTTCTTCGTAAAAGAATAAAATAAACCTGCCTTTGAATAATCAAACCCGTTTCAAAACATTGTATTCCTCTTGAAATTTCTCACAATCAAAATTCAGGCCCAATTATTGTGGGATGTTGACTGCAAATTAAATAGCAAGGCTCCACTTTTTTAACTAAGTTTTCTTTATGTTTAATAACGCTAAGTTTACAAATAATTTTGCAAAATTGGACCCGATTGTTAAAATGCTACATATATAAGTACATTTTAGAACTTTTTCATCATTATATAGGGTTCAATAATTTATTGACTCTTTTTTTATTAGCTTGATTAGTTTTTTTTATTTTTGGGATAATTTGTTGACTCAAACCCTGCCGATAATGACCAATATTTGAGGCGTCATTGAAATATCTTTTGTCTTTAATACCAACCGATAACGTGGAGGATATATTTTTTTTGACAACAACAACATTATACTATATTAGAATGACTCAAATAAACCAATCCGAGAGAACATTGTTTACAAATAACGTGTATCGCGGAAAAACACGAATATTTCGTGCCAATTTATCTGCTTTATCGTTATATCTGCGAGAAATTGAAGTAATCGAGATAGAAGAAAAAATTCCCTTATCATGTTTGATTTCATTCAAGTAGATCGCGAAGGCTGGCCATTCTTTTGGAGAAGACACCATCTTCACCAAATCCGCACAGTCTGTCCATGCCTCCTATTATCTTTAATCTTACACTTCATCGTCCAAACTAGTGCTTCTACTTCAGTATGCAGGGGCAAGAGACTTCGTCAGAGATTGGCCGCGCCCATCGTTGTCGGTGCACCGTTAGGATGTATACAATACTATCCTATACCTGAGAAAACGTCGCTCCCTTTCCAGGACCCGCCAATGAAACATCTCTACCCATGATTACTATCCTCTCTCGGTATCAGAAGTCCAGGTTTCTGGCATTCCGATCCCTTCTCACTTTGAGCTGTCAACCATGACTAGGCTTCTCTTTCTGCTACCATTACCACTTCCCGTGGATCTTGATCGACGTTTTCATACAATTTGTCACTCCGAGCTTTCCAAATATACTACACCAACCATGGAAAACTAGCCTTGTCCACCTCTGAAATGATTCTCCAAAATAAATAATCTATATTTGTAAACACCAAATCGGAAGGAAAGACTCCGGTACCGTAGGAATATTTGATAAAGCTGATATGTGCATATATTGCATGCATTTAGAGTATATTTTCATTCCTTTTTGTGCACATATAAGTTAGTTTTGTATCATATTGCATTGATTTTATTCTTATTTGGATCATGAGTCTCATCTTAGAGTCCTAGGTGTATATATATCCATTTGCTTTGTGTTTTCTTTGTTTTTATATGTTTAGGACTTGGTGATACTTGGATGAACCAATTGGGAGCAAAAAGGAGTGAAGTCAAGCCATTGGAAATGGAAAAATCAAGGAGGAAATTGATCAAAGGAAGACAAAAACTCGGAGGAATCATATCGAGTCAGATATCGACAACATACGGGTCGATACCTCCATACCGAGCTACTTATCGACCTCATACAGGTCGATAACTTTGAAGATAAAAACTGGGTATCAGCGAGTGTCATACCGACCCACGTACCGACCAAAACCAGGTCGACATTCTTGTATCGACCGGCGTATCGACCTCATACAGGTCGATAACTTTGAAGATAAAAACTGGGTATCAGCGAGTGTCATACCGACTGACGTATCGACCAAACACGGGTCGATATCGCTTTACCGATCCACGTATCGACCGCAAACGGGTCGATACCATTGTAATAATTCGAGTTCTTCTTCTTTTAAAGACACTTTTGGACCACTTTGGAGACATCCACTATCTCATATCTTAAAAACACGAACAAGAAACATTTTCCTCTCTAGCTTTGAGAGTTTGTATTGATCAAATCTTTTTAATCTATGGTTTGATTTTAATTTCTTTCTAGATTATGCTTAATCTTGTCTTTAGCTTCATTTCTATGGTTTTATCTTTGGATTTGAGTCAATATTCATGAGTTGACTTTTCATGTTCTTGAGTAGATTCTGGTTTTTCATGTTTGTGTTGTTCTTCTTAGTTTGAATCATCTTGTTTTCATCTTGTAAGCATGTTTAATTCTAGACTTTTTATGTGTTTAAGTGTAAAAATTATGGTTAGTGAGTAGTCTTTTAAGAATTCTTGGGTATGGTAGATTAGGATGATTCTTGACTTGTTCTTGATGTTTAGGAGCTAGATTCTTTGTATTCTTTACTCATTGAGTGTTCTTAATGCTAAAATAACCTTGATCAAGTTAGTTTTGATACTTAGAAGTTTTAACCATTGAGAAATGTTGTTAGAACTTTGGAATGAATTCAATGAGTGCTTTTCATACCTTAGCCAATGGGAATTGATGTTTAAGATGAATTGTGGCTATTTAGACTTGAGTTTAATGCTTCATTGTCTTTGAATTACGAACGGGAGTTCTTGATAATTGATAGACATTGAAAGGGATCTTTACCACGGGAGTGGATTGATCTTTAGAAGTGTTCTTAGGCTAAAAGAATGCATTTGGTTGAATGTTTGAATGTCTTGAACAAGTTAGGAATCATTCGAAGTCGATTACCTTACCCAAGGATTCGTTTGTGTATTATTGTTTTAAACCGAATATCGTAATTTGCTCTTGTTTGATCATTTGAACCTTAACTTGCATTGTTAGAATTATGTCACTTATATTTCGTTATATTTTTAGTTATGCCACGTTTTAGTTTATTTTCATAATTGCTTTTAAGTTTACATCTTTAATTTTTATTAGTTCACTTAAGTATTACAAAACCAAGAACTTATTCCGCTTAGATTAAACGAGATTCTGTAGTTTCGGTGTGTTATTCTTGTTTCCCTGTGGATCGATACCCTAAGTGCTATAACGATACACCATTATTGTGGTGTTAGCACATCGGGTTAATTGGTGTGCTAGAGCCTAAAAACTCGGCCTATCAAAAGCCCACGTTTGTAATGCAGGGACATATTTAAAAATCACATGATTTATTGTTTCCTCTGCAGCCCCGCATCTTTGACAAATGGTATCACAACTCATCCCCCGTTTCTGTAGATTGGCGGTAACCGAAACACACCCTGAAGTAATCTGCCAGAGGAAGTGCCGTAATTTTGGGGGACATGGTATTTTCCAACAATAGGCTAGTAGCGGCGTAATGGTTGGATCCATACTATTTGCCAAAATGCCCGACTGGACCCATCCCAATTGTTCAACTTACTAGATTTTGTAAAATGCCACCCAAGGCTACCGATTTACATGCTGAACCAACCAGTATCGCACACACCAATGGTGTATCTATTAGATCAATTATTTCCTTTACCTTAGTCATATCCCAAGCGTTTTGTTAAAAATCCAATAACTCATTTACTAAGAGATTTGGCTCATGTCCTGAACCGTTGTTTTTAAAAGCTAGCCTCGGGAATTGAGCTGGTATCCAGGGATCATTCCATACAGAAATTGATCTTCCGGATCCAACTCTTTTGATAAGTCTTTTCTTAACCAGAGGGCGAGCATAAATTATACTCCTCCATCCATACGATGGAGAGTAAGATCGAACCATATCTTAAGGATTCATTTTCCTAAAGTATCGGCTTTTGAAAACCTTTGTGAATAAACAATCTGGAACCGTAATAATGCCCCAAAATTGTTTAGCGAGTAATACCGCGTTAAAATCTTCTACATCCCGAAAACCAAGCCCACCATTTGATTTGCTATGGCATAACTTATCCCATGATTTCCAATGCATACTCCTTGATTGGCCATTTGAACTCCGCCAGAAATTCGCAGCTGCACTTGTTAACTTTGTGGTAATTGTTTTCGGGAGTCGGAAACATGACATTACATAAGTAGGTAGCGCAGTCGCAACCGATTTGATCATCACTTCCTTGCCACCCTTCGATAAAATTTAACAAACCATCTATTTATCCTATCTTGTAGCCTCTCTCTAACAAGACAAATATTTTTGTTTTAGGGCCACCTAAACTCTTTGGGAGCCCCAGATAAGAACCCATTCCGCCAATATTTTGAACACCGAGTCTTTCCATCAGAGTCTTTTGTAGGGAATTATCTACCTTGCTCTGTGTTTGACACACTACTTATCAATGATTCTGTCCATTGTTGACGAGGATCCTTCTTGGACAAATTTGTTGTGAAGAAGCCGAAAGACACCACATGGCTCTGATCTGACTCCGTTTGATTATGGGGTTTGAGTAACCGAATATGGGGTTTGAGTAACCGAAGCTTATCTTGTAATATCTGTAGACCACTTTCTAAGAGAAACTTCTTAGACCTCGCTTTCTTGGACAGAGACAATCGTTTTACAGACTTATCACTTATCAGATATAAGCGGAGTGTGCATCGGGTGATATGTCCTTTTGCTTATTTGAAAAGTACCTCTGCTTATCGTCGAAATGGATTCGAAAACAAATTCAAATAACACGGGGTTTGTGTCGGTGACAATTCAACATTTCACAGGTTAAGTCATATTTTTTAATTTTTATTTTAGCTAGCTTACATACCAGATTTTTTTTTAGTTATAAATATTATAAATTTAATTATAAGAACAATATAATTTGAAATCAGCTACGCTTTCGATAACATATATATAGTCGAATCATACTTATATGTATACAAGATATTTTTACCCTCAATTTCATGTGATTAGAGGTTAGTTTCTCTTTTGTGATGAATTTTAGTATAAATATATATATGAGATAATTGTTGTTAGATAATTGAGATGAAAAAAAAAATCCAGAATCCGAGCAACCAATCGAAGCGTTCCACGTGTCCCATTTATATATATCATCATACTATATTTTTTTTGTCTAATCAAAAGTTACCAAGTGTCGAAAAAGATCTCACTGAGTTTCATGGCGCTAAAAATTTTTAACGCTATACTTGCCACACCATAATTTTTTTTTTCAATATACCATTGCAAACTTTTTAACAGTTGATAAATATTTTTAATAATTGATAAAAACACTATTATTAGGTTGCTAAATCTGGTGACCCCATTTCGTTTTCTAAGATTGGAGTATCTAAACCTCCTCCATCTTTAGAAGGCATGTAAATGGGAAGACTAATATTCAAATTAACTATCAATCCATATGATTTCTCCTATCATCATTGTTACTATAATATTCTCTTGTTCTTCGAATCGGTCAACAAAATATGATTAAGCATGTGCCAGATCGTCTAGGCGATGCAAAGAGAGCCATGAAGACATGAAACCGTTGCTTCAGTGCAGAACAAGTTTCTTGAGAACTATTGAGTTCTCTACAATGTATGTCCTTTCTATTCCAGCTGGAACTTCATGTAATCTGCTTTTTATACTTATAAACTCTAGCGATGAAACCAGACACCGAGGCACGGATTATGAATGTTTAGTTCTTCACTTATTGTGGTCATATCCAAATCCTGTTATAAAAACATCACAAAGAGTAACATAGAAGTTAAAAGCATTATGTTAAACCCACCACCATCAGAGCCGTCTCAATAATTAGTTAAGCTCGGTGAGATAGTGAAAAGTGAAAACTAACTCTAAAATAAAAACAAACATATAGGAGTAATGTTCAAGTGTATAATTTGATTTTCCATATTTGCTATTGGTATCACTAAATCTTTAATTAATTACAAGAGAGAGAGAGAGAGAGAGAGAGAGAGAGAGAGAGAGAGAGAGAGAGATAACCAATGATTTCATATAATTGTTGTGTCAAACTAAAATAAAATAAAAATACTCCTAATAATTAATTAATTAACTAATGCAAAGACTTATGATTTCCCTTAGATTAAAAAAATTGCATACTCAAATATATGTATATACGTACTTTTCTAGAAACGGTTGCCAAGGAAAATCCCAAACTCTATAATAGCAAGAGCGATTCAACAATTTATTTTATCTGTTTCCGATGAAGAAACAACTTTTTTAATGTACAAATATATGGTTAAATAACTAATTTACAAATATCTGAGTCTTTCACAGTATTTTAAATATTGTACACAATAATGTAGAACCCGTAACCAACGTTGCATTTTTCCTTCTTTTAGTTGTTTTAATATTGTTTTATGAGATCAAGAAAGTTGTATTCATTTTCCATAGATTATGTGGTGTTTACGAAGAAGTCCAAAATCAAAAGGTTTATCAAGGAATTTAACCAGAATCTCTGACATAACCACGCCATAACGATCATTATGGGAAAGAAGCTAAACTGAGGCACTGTCAAGACTACTGAAAAAAAAAAGAGAACCACCATAAAGTATTTTTCGGACACTACAACGTCGACTCGATGGTTGATGAATTTCGTCTAGTCCCACTTCAAGTCTAGGATGAATATCGCAAGGAGACACCATATTAATTCTAGATGGTTCTAGAACATAGATGAATATTGTTATATGTTTTAGATAAGTCCTAATATACTTAGATAAGTCCTAATGTTGTTAGGATTAGGATTCAGAGATATACGAATCTTATCTCTAATCATTGTATAAATACTTAAGGTTCACGTTAATGGAAGATCAACTTTCCCTATTTTCTCTTGTCTTTTTCATGGTATCAGCTACAAAAGAAAAGAAAATTTTCAATTCAAGCAAGTAGAGAAAAAGGAAAGAAAACATGAGTGAATTAGATAATCCAAAAAGTGTGACCGTCAAAACAGAGTACTCCGGTGGAGATCATATGATGTTGTCACCGTATTTTCTTGCTCCATCAGATAATCCAAGGACGTGTATCTCCCCGTAACTGCTGACAGGAGACAATTACGCTGAAGGGGCATCTGAGCTAGAAAACGCTCGTTGTGCCAAAAAAAGATCGGATTTATCAATGGATCTTTACCGATGCCTTCTGAAACAGAGAAGCCCGTCGAAGCAGAGATGTGGAAGACACAGTAAGCAGCATGATCGTTGGGTGGATAAGAGCGTTTATCTCATCTACAGTACAATCTACGGTGACATTCACTCCAGACGCTTACAAGATGTGGACTGATCTAAAGCGACGATTCTCTGTTGGTAATTCAGTCTGGTTGTACCAGTTAAAAGTTGAGTTGGCTGCATGTAAACAACAAGGATCCAACGTGATGGATTACTTCGGCAGGTTGTCGAAGAAGTGGGAAGAGCTTCAAACTACAAAATCTCCTCCAATATGTTCGTTTGGAGCCTCAGATAGGTTTGTACAATGTCAAGAAGAAGAAAGAGTTCATCAATTCCTTATGGGATTAGATGAGTCACAGTTTGGTCATATTTGTACAAACATCAACGGATTAGAGCCATTACCGGATATTAACTCAATATATCAGAGGGTTATTCGTGAAGAAAGATGCCTCAATGCTTCGCGAGATGAGCCACACACTAAAGCTTTTGGATTTGCTACAAAGAAAGACGGATACGATAACTCAACCATGAGTCCAGTGCTTGCAGCCGTAGCTCGAAGGGGAATCTCGGTGGTGTGTTTCCACTGCGGCAGGGCTGGCCATGAGAAGAGGGAGTGCTGGCAAATAATCGGTTTCTCGGACTGGTTCCCTGAGAAAAATCAAAGTGGAGCAGGACGTGGGCGTGGCGAATCGAGTAGAGGCAGGGGACGCAGAAGATAAATTCAGGCTCGTTCCAATGCTGTACAAGCAACATCACCAGGAGGACTACTCAACTTTAGTTCGGAGCAGATAGCTTCGTTGACGATATTGTTGCAACAACAGACTCCTACTCCGATTTATGAGAAGCTGAACGGTAAGGAGCAAACAGGAGAAAAAATTCTAGATATGGGAGGATCACACCACATGACTGGTGATGTGAAGCTGCTTACAAGCCTACAAAATGCTTATTGTCTTGTGAGCTTTGCCGATGGTAGCCAAGTGATAGCTAAGAAGAATGGTTCTTTGAAATTGTCATCAAAGATCACTCTACAAAATGTCCTTTATGTGCCTAGTCTTAATTGCACATTGATATTTGTTCCTAAGCTGTTGAAACAAACTGGATGTTTTGCTTTATCCACTAATACAATATGCTTTATTCACTAATACATTATATTTATCGGGATGTGTCATTGCCAAGAGTACATAAAATCAAAACTGAGGATCAGACTTTGTGGCATCGAAGACTTAGACATCCATCATTTGGTGTTTTAGGATATTTGCCTTTTCTTTTTAGTGGTTGAAACAGTCTTGAAAAGTTTGGTGGTTGTAATGTTTGTTTCAAGTTGAAACAAACTAGGGAAGCATTTTCAGAAAGTCTTAATAAAGCTTCTTCTATTTTCGAGTTAGTTCATTGTGATCTTTGGGGGCCGTATCGAATCCCATCGTCTTATGGAGCTGTTTATTTCCTTACAATAGTAGATGAATTCTCGAGAGCATTTTGGGTGTACCTTCTTCTTGAGAAAAGTGAAGTCAAAACAATCCTTCCGAGTTTTTGTACAATGGTTCATCGACAATTTGACAAGCTGGTAAAGACAATAAGAAGTGACAATGGAACTGAGTTCTTGTGCTTATCAAAGTATTTTACGGAGAATGGTATTCTCCATCAAACTTTGTGTGTTGCTACTCCACAGCAAAACGGAAGAGTCGAGAGGAAACATCGACATATCCTAAATGTCTCGCGCTCTCTTCTTTTTCAAGCAAATCTCCCAACAAAATTTTGGGGAGAAAGTGTGCTCGCAGCCGTCCACGTTATTAATAGAACTCCATCCAAGTTGTTAAATGGGAAGACTCCATCTGAATGCCTTTATGGCACCAAGCCAGTATATGACAATATTATAATGTTTGGATGCCTTAGCTTGGCATATAACGCATTGCAAGATAAGGATAAATTTGGAGAAAGAAGCATGAAGTGTATTTTCGTAGGGTATCCGCTCGGGAAAAAAGGATGGAAATTATATGATTTAGAGAAAAATAAGTTTTTTGTTTCTCATGACGTTGTGTTTGATGAAACGTCTTTTCCGTATATCAATAAGGATGAAGCCTCTACGTGTGTTCACATGGAACAACTAAGCGATGAAACGTGTGAGGCTGAAGCAATCCCTCACATGGTTTGCGAGCCCACACTTGGGTTGGAATCACTTCAGTCATAAAATACAACACAAGCTGAGGTGCATCAGACTGAAGATAACGTGGAAGATGAGGTATCTAGTCAACACACAAAGATTGTGAAAACTCAGGTTGTTTAACCACATATCTCGACTTCATCAGCTGAGGAATCAACTCAAAATGTTGTGGTAGCGCCAATTGCAAGAGCACCGGGTAAAAGACAAATATATCTTTCGGAGAAGTACAACGATTATGTAGCTCATTCAACTCAATGTCGTCCTGATAACTCCTCATGTCCCACTCCTCCAAGTCAAAAATCAGTGTCTTCTACTACGGACCAAGGTAAAATGTCGTATCCCATTGAAAATTTTATGACAGATGCTCATTTTTCAGAAAAACATAGAGTGTTCTTGGCTGCGGTGTCTGAGTACGTTGAGCCACGCACTTACAATGATGCAGTTCAAGAAAAAAAAAATGCCAAAACGCAATGGGCAGTGAGATTGATGCTCATGAATTGAACAAAACATGGGATCTTGAAACTTTACCAGAGGGGAAGAAAGCCATTGGGAGCAAATGGGTGCACAAAATCAAGTTTAATGCCGACGGAACAGTAGAGAGATACAAAGCTAGGCTGGTGTGCCTAGGGAATCACCAAGTTGAAGGAGAAGATTACGATGAAACGTTCGCACCGGTGGCTAAAATGACTACTGTCGCATCCTGTTAGAAGTAGCCGCTGCAAGAGAATGGGAGGTGCATCAAATGGACATGAATAATGCGTTTCTTCACGGAGATTTGGAGGAAGAAGTATACATGAAGTTGCCACCAGGTTTTCATGCTGAAGATCCAACGAAATTTTGTAGACTAAGAAAGTCGTTGTACAAACTTAAGCAAGCTCCTCGTTGTTGGTTTTCTAAGCTCACAAATGCGCTTAAGAATTTCGGGTTTGTACAGCCATACTCGGATTATTCTTTGTTCATCTACATCAAGGATGGAAAGAGTTTGCGAGTGCTTATTTACATCGATGATCTTGTGATCGCGGACAGAGTTTAAAGCTTATCTTGGTGAATGTTTCACATGAAGGATCTTGGTAAGATAAAATACTTTCTCGGTATTGAAGTAGCAAGAGGACAAGAAGGCATGTTCTTGTCACAAAGAAAGTATGCCCTCGATATCGTTAAGGAGTCTGGTATGCTGGATTGTAAGCCCGTAAGAACCCCTATTGAACAGAATCATAAGCTCCTCTCGGACACAAGTCCGTTGTATAATGAACCAGCTTAGTTTCGAAGAATCGTTAGAAGACTGATTTATCTGACCATTACTCGACCTGAGTTATGTTATGTAGTTCACGTTTTGTCTCAAGTGATGCACATTACACGTCAATCACATTTGGACGCAGTAGTACGAGTAATACGTTATCTAAAGGGAAGTGTTGGGCAAGGTGTGTTTTTAAAGAAAATGGTGATTTGCGTGTACGAGCCTATTGTGATTCGGATTGGGCATCTTGTCCTCTCTCAAGACGTTCTTTATCGGCCTACATAGTTATGTTGGGAAGCTAACCAATATCATGGAAGACAAAGAAACAATATAGGATATCTCACTCTTCAGCCGAAGCAGAGTATAGGGCAATGGCCGCTGCTTTACGTGAGCGAAAATGGTTAAAACAGTTGTTAGTAGATCTCGGAGTAACACATGACGCACCAATGGACTTTTTTTTGTGATAGTAAGTCAGCTTTACACATTGCATCTAATCCGGTGTTTCACGAACGAACCAAGCATATAGAGGCCGACTGTCATAGTGTAAGATATGCGGTTCAAGCACGACTTATTAAGACACAACACATTCGTACACCGGAGCAGCTAGCGGATATCATGAAAAAGGCGTTAGGAAGTTCCACATTTAGTTACTTGTTGTGCAAGTTGAGCGTCAATCTCTACGCTCCAACTTGAGGGGGCGTGTTAAGCTATGTTTTATATGGTTCTAGAACATAGATGAATATTGTTATATGTTTTAGATAAGTCCTAATATACTTGATAAGTCCTAATGTTGTTAGGATTATGATTTGGAGATATACGAATATTATCTCTAATCATAGTATAAATACTTAAGGTTCACGTTAATGGAAGATCAACTTTCCCTATTCTCTCTTGTTCTTTTCAAAAAATGACATTGGAGAAGTCTCTCGCCCTTAATCTTAGATTTGAAAGTTTTAATTTATGCTATACAAGAATATCATCTCAAATTTGATATATTGTTAGACTTTATTAAAACAGATTAACGCACAATTGTATTTTTTTAATGTCCATATTAATATGTTTTAGTTTCCTATTCATAATATATTAATATGAGAAAACAAATCCACTGCTCCTCCCTTGTTTGTAGTTTCTGAGATAGATCTTTTTGAAACTACTTTTACAGTTTTTAAAGTTACCATATGATTCAGTATGTTGATGGTTTGATCATAGTTGAACAACTTAACATGATAGTGTGATCATCCATAATCCTAGCACCAGGGAATTTAGGTAGGTTCCAATCCTAGCACATTGATACAATCTGTTCTATTTATCATCAGCTAAATATTGGCATCATGGACATATCATACAATGGTCGACTCATGCTTTTACAATATAATATATAATATATGGTGATACATGTTTTACTTCTCTTTTGATATGTGAAATTAAATAATAAAAATGTAATTACTGATCTCTTATGCAGACAAGTTTGTCTCATGCTTTATCACATACTTAATATTACATGAAAACTAGTTTACAGAATAATCATGCTATATAGTATATGATATAACCAACAGTTTCAAATCCCTTGCAAGTATTATTAGGCTCATGCTTTATATTGTCGATATGAAAATATTCCTCGCCATCTCCATGTTCTCCGGGTAGATCTAAGGTTTGACTAAATCTCTTTGGTTAATATATCATGCCTAAGTATTTGGTTTGGTCATTAGTTCGAGTTAGTTTAAGTTATCGAGATTTGTATTATCACGTGATGCTTCATTGAGTTACGGTGAAATAGTTTATTTGATAATTTGGTGAAACAAAAAGGGTAACAGAATTTATATATTGGTTTTTCTCTCTCAAAAAGGGTGATATTTCTCTCTCAAAAGAGCGATACCTTGACTGCCTTCTCTCACATTGTCTGGCGTCGATCTTGGCGTCAGAGCTCTGCTCTCAGGCCCTCCTTTCAGCTACTCCCGTTCAAACTGCAAATGTTGCTCGCTTGCGACAGATCCTGTTCATACTCCCACCCAGCTGAATCACTCCAACGCACCCTGGGCAATTCGTTTTAAAGGGTCCTCACGCAACCTTGATAAGAAAAGCACACCATTTACATTACCGCCCGACGAGACATGTGTAAAGATACCAAATATTGTTATAAAGAAGAATAAGAAGCAATGGAATTGCTTCGTTCTTGGTCAATTCTATTCAGAGCCTCCACCTCAAGGAATTATTCACGCGATAGCTAATGGCATTTGGAGTCGTCACCAGCATGATATCTCTGTGTCTAAAATGGAAGGCATTGCTTATCTCTTCCGAATTCCTAATGCAACAACTCGTTAAAGGGTGTTAAATCAGGGGCTTTGGTAGATTGAGGGTCAGACAATGTTTGTCGCAAAGTGGGAGCCATGTCAAATTCCACAGAAGCCTGAACTCATGTCTTCTCCGGTTTGGCTCGAGCTGCGTCTTGTCCCTCACCAATTCTTAGGATGGATTCGAGTTTATTGCAGTTTTGGTAGGCCAACCTGATACGATCTTGGTAAGATCTCCCAAGAAACACACTCATGTTCGGTATTGGTTACAGATAATCCTTGTAGAACAAGGCGGGGAAGTGAATGGTTGCGTTCGAGGGCTATGGACTGCACTCGGTAAACCTGAACCGTAGGCTAACCACCTAAGGAACGCTTGTGACTCGTCGGCTAACCACCTCGGAATCGGATTGAACACAAGGCTAACCACCTTAGTGAACGGTTGAGATCAAAGAGCTAACCACTCTAGGATCGGTTTGATTTCTTGGCTAACCACCAAAGAGATCGAAAGTTCTTGAAGAACAAAAGAGAGACTTCTCTAAGAAAAAGGTATAAAATTGGATTGATTATTCTCAAAAAGATTACATAGTTTAAATAGAACTAGAATGTAAAGAGTTTTGTAGAAAAGACTAAAAACAATGTATGGGAAATAACAAAGTCTAATTAAAGACTTTAACTCTTGTGTGAATGCCTCTTAGCCTCCCATCCTTTTATCGGTTGTTGACCGAGAACTTGTTGACCGAGAAGTTGGACCAACTCGGGAGATGAATGTTCTGCCTCGTTAAAACCTCTTTTGGTAAACCCATTGGGACAAACCCAAAAGTAGGGAAAAGAGTACAAGATCAAACACCTCGGTCCAACTTCTATGGGAAGTACGGGTGTTGTACTCGGATCACGTTGAGGACGGTGTGAGAGAGCTCGGAAGCTCGGACAAATGGTAGTGCGGAGCTCGGAATCCTTGAGCGCGGGAGTCCTTGAGCGCGGGAGCTCGGTCGATTGGTAGTGCGGAGCTCGAGAATTCTTGAGCACGGGAATCCTTGAGCGCGGGAGCTCGGTCGAATGGTAGTGCGGAGCTCGGTTATTCATCAGTGATTCGAACGTTGTTAAGTAAACTCCCGGACAGCTCGGTTTAGCTTTCGTGTCTTCGATCGCGTAACGGGACCTTCGGGAATGATCAATGCTTCCTCGGGATCCTCTTCCAAAGCTGGCGTATCCATGATCATATCATCCCCCTCCTCTTGAAAAGGACTTGTCCTCAAGTCTGCTTCATCTGTCATAAAAGGAAGAATATCAGTGATATTAAAACTAGAATTCACGGAATACTTACCTTGGAGATCAATTTTGTAAGCATTGTCATTGATTTTCTCCAAAATTGTGAATGGTCCGTCAACTCGAGGCAATAGTTTGGATTTCCTTTCTTCCGGGAACCTATCCTTCCTTAAATAGATCCAAACTTGGTCGCCAGGTTCAAACGTCTTTTTGGTCCGCCCTTTGTTAGCATTATTGGGTATTGTTCCGTCTTATGCTTAATATTTTGCTTCGCCTTTTCATGCATTTTCTTGACCAGCTCAGCCTTTTTCTGTCCGTCCATACTTACCGTCACTCAAAGGTAAAGGAGTTAGATCAAGAGGTGTAAGCGGATTAAATCCATAAACAAGCTGAAAAGGAGAGAAAGACCGGCATGATTATATGCAAATTCTACATGAGGTAAGCAATCCTCCCAAGACTTAAGATTCTTCTTAATCACAGCCCGCAAAAGAGTTCCTAAGGTCCTATTGACCACCTCGGTTTGTCCATTGGTTTGCGGATGACAAGTCGTAGAGAAACAAAGCTTAGTTCCTAGCTTAGACCACAAGGTCTTCCAAAAATAACTCAGAAACTTTGTATCCCTATCCGAGACTATAGTCCTAGGCATCCCATGCAAGCGCACAATCTCCTTAAAGAACAAGTCGGCGATGTTAGATGCATTATCGGTCTGATGGCAAGGTATGAAATGAGCCATTTTAGAAAACCTATCAACCACTACAAAGACCGAATCACGTCCTTTTCTAGTCCTAGGCAAACCTAACACAAAGTCCATCGAAATGTCGGTCCATGGTGCGCTAGGAATCGGTAAAGGAGTGTACATACCTTGGCCTTGTCTCTTGGATTTTGAGAACTTACAAGTGGTGCATCGGTTGCAAATTCTTTCCACATCACGTTTCATGTGCGGCCAAAAGAAATGGTCTTGTACAATAGAAAGTGTTTTGGCTATGCCAAAATGTCCCATCAAGCCGCCACCATGTGCCTCCCTAACAAGAAGATCTCGCAAAGAAGAGTTAGGAATGCAAAGTCGATTCTCGTAAAACAAGAAACCATCACTTCTAAAATATTTTCCCAAAGCAAATTTTTCACAAGATAGAAATACTTCCTGGAAATCAGAATCAGTTGCATAGGCTGCTTTGATTATTTCAAATCCGAGAATCTTGGCATCTAAAGTTGAGATCAAAGTGTATCTCCGAGATAATGCATCGGCCACGATGTTTTCTTTGCCTTGCTTGTATTGAATCACGTATGGGAATGTCTCCACGAACTCCATCCACCGCGCATGCCTCTTGTTCAACTTGTGTTGGCTCTTTAAATATTTGAGTGATTGATGATCGGTGTGAATCACGAATTCTTTCGGCCAAAGGTAGTGTTGCCATGTTTAGAGTGCACGAACTAAGGCATAAAGCTCTTTGTCGTAAGTCGGGTAGTTGAGGGTTGCTCCTCCGAGTTTCTCACTAAAGAAGGCGATTGGCTTCTTCTCTTGCATTAGGACAGCTCCAATACCTATACCAGAAGCATCGCATTCAATCTCAAAAGTTTTCAAGAAATCGGGCAAAACAAGAAGAGGGGCGTGAGTAAGTTTGTGTTTTAGGAGCTGGAAAGCGTCTTCTTGTGCTTGCTCCCACTTAAAGCCCACGTCCTTCTTAATCACTTCGGTGAGTGGTGCGGCAATAGTGCTGAAGTCCCGAACGAACCGTCGGTAAAATCCTGCTAAGCCGTGAAAGCTACGGACTTCTCTTACTGGCTTAGGACTCGGCCAATCTCGAATGGCTTTGATCTTCTCCTCGTCAACCTGTATGCCCTGTGAACTTACCACAAAACCTAGAAAGACCACGTTATTTTGAACAAAAGAACACTTTTTCAATTGACCAAAAAGATGTTCATGTCCGGACGACGATACGGACATGGAGGATTAAAGACGACGATTTATAAATGTCGGGGTCAAAATGAGAGAAATGAAGAATTGGAGGACTTAACATAGAATTTATGTCATGTCATGAACGGGATTGGCCGACAGAAGAATGTCGGAACTCGATTGGCCAGAGAGCGTGTGGCGCGCCCGGATTGGTGGCCGTGGAGGACAAGGCAAGGTGGCGATTCATGATTGGTCGACTTGGAGCCCAAGTTATGAATTTCAACATGTGATGAAATGGAGTGACTTGGTGCCCAAGGCTCGCGACAAGTGTCGGCCGGAAGGACACATGGCGGCCGCGGGTCGACATGTGGCGGACACATGTTGATTCCCATGCACCCCATTTTGCCTATAAATAGGATCATGGGGTGAGCTCATTTTGCAAAGGGAGAACTTCTGAACTAGAGAAAGAAGGAGTTCTAGAGAGAGAAAGTACCTTTGCACCTTACCGTGTGATCATAGCCGACCATCTGCGGAAAGAAGAGCCGTCGCCGAGGGAGGAAGCCGATTGCCGAGGAGATTGCCGAGGAGAGGAGAGATTGCCATGGAGAGGAGAGATTGCCGAGAAGAGAAGGCGGAGGTTGCCGTGGTAGCATGCCTAGTACTGTGAGTGACCGTAGCATGTGTAGTAGCACATGGGGTAGTTAGATTTAGATTTAGTTAGTAGATTAGATTGCTTGATTGCTTTAATTAGTAATTGCTTGATTGGTAGATTAGATTAGATTGCTTGCTTTAGTTAGTTATTGCTTATTAAGTAGAGTAGTTTAGATTTAGATTAGAGTAGTGATTAGTAGATGCATATAGAAATGCATAGTTAGTTACGGTTAATGAGAACCGTGTGTGAGCGTTGAAGCGCTTGGGTCTATAGGACCAGTGACATAGATTAGAGATCTAGTGTGGCTACAGTTAGTGAGAACAGTAGCAGTGTGAATGCGTTGGAGCGCATGAGTGTGTGTGAGAGCGTTGAGGCTCTGAATCCTCTACGGGTCAAGTAGAACGACGTAGGGAGGAAAGCATGGATGCATACCTGAAAGCGTATATGCGGTTACGGTGATATACTGCTCATTGAGGCAATCACGCGTGTCTTCCCCGTAATGCATGCAAAGCTTAAGGTCAAGTAGCGCCCGATGGCTCAAAAGATGGATACCGTCCTTGTAGACTGTGTGTCTAGGGATGAAGGAAAGAATGAAATGAAAGATGGATACATTTAGGGCAGGGAAGCGGTGATGTGCGCGGCCATGGATCCAATGGTGACATAGGGAGGATACGGTCTTCTCTATAGATCGATGCTAGGCATCGTGAGATAATAGTGGGTCGCGCGCCTATTGTGTGTGTGTGTGTGTAGTGTACTGTGTGGACGGATGTGACGACATCCGTAGAGTATAGAAGGAATGCGAGGGCATTCTTCTAGTAGAGTAGTAGGATGCATTGTAATGCATCGTGTAGCGTTTTATCGCACCACTTAGTTTATTTAGTTTATTTAGTTGTTGTGTTTATTGCTTGCATTGCTTGCATTGCTTGATTGCTTGATGTTTGTTTGAGGATTTTTGGGGATTTTGGGGTAGTTTAGTCGTGTTTAATGGTAGAGTAGGCCGGGCTCATTGAGTACCAATAGGGTATTCATGATTCTACTTTTGTCTACAGGTTTTTAGTAGGGGACGTTTGGACGAAGGAAGGCTGCTGTAGATTTGAAGTTGCATTTTGTAAGTAGAACCTCCTTATAGTTAATAGTGTAGTGATGGAGGTGTGTTTTGAGTATGTAGTGGATTTGGCATTAGGCCATAGTGTACACGATAAAACTGTTTGTAAAAACTCTGATTTTGATATATGTAATAAAAGCATGTTTTGTAAAAAGATGGTGTATTGTAATGATAAGACCTAGTCCGGGTTGACACAACTTCTGTTCTAGGTAAAGGGTTGGCAAGCCTAATATCTAGTCCGGGAGGGACTATGCGGAGGATGGTTTGGCTAGGGACGCTGACTTTGTGTTAGAACCTCGGCCGGATTATTCGAAGTATATGTCAACTTGTGACGGTCTTAACCATTGGAGTCGTAGTGATGGTTCGGGGTCGTTACAGGTAAATTAGGTGGTATCAGAGCATGGTTCATGATGCTCGGACAATACATGCTTTTCAAATGTTTTATCGAGTAAATATTGAGTCGCAATATGCAACACTAGGAAACCAGCCTCGTCCAAACTAGGTAGATTTAGATTTAGGATTAGGTAGAGTTTATGACTAACCCTGAGCTTGTGCAGATGTCTCGCCAAAGATCTGAGTCAGAGGAAATGAGTAGGGTACCGAGTGTGAAGGGTCTGGTTGACGGGTATGCAAGTGAGAATGATATGGATTCATCGGGAAGAATGAATCGGAGAGTTCTGCGAAGTAACAAGGAACCTAGAGTAGTCCCACCTGTGAGAGTGTCAGAGGTAGATTCAGAGTCATCGGTTACACCAGTGGCCGTGTCTGCAGTGCCAGAAACCCAAGGGTATGCATCAAGTGAAGGCGAATCATGGAAGCCAGAGATGGAGCAACCAAGAGAAGAAGCAGCACTACCGACAGCACCAGAAGCGGGTCAGAACCCAATGGCCAAGACGATGTGTGAAGTGCTAGACCACCTCTTACGCCAGAAGCAGAACGTCGAAGGAGGACCAACCAGGACAGATCAATCCGCAGAATACCTGAAGATGGTAACCATGATGAAGAATTTAGGAACGGAGTCATTCGAAGGAGGAGTCGGAGCATTCAAGGCGGACTCATGGCTTCAAAAGTTGGAGAAGAACTTCGCAGCAACCAGATGTCCAGAATAATTCAAGAAGGACATCGCCATCTATTATCTCGTGGATGATGCTATCTGCTGGTGGTCAAGCGTGGAGCGACAATATGAAGACAGAGCGTCAGGATGGGTCGAGTTCAAACAAGAGTTCCAAAAGAAGTACTTTCCACCGGAGGAGAAGGATAGGCTCGAGAACCAATTCATGGCTCTAACTCAAGGCGATCGAACTGTCAGAGAGTATGAAGCTGAATTCATGCGTTTAAGAAGATTTGTGTTATACGGCCAAGGAGATAAAGCTGCGATGATCAGGAGATTTCTACAAGGACTGCGACCAATTATCATGACCATACTGCAAGCAGTGACCTTCTTATCATTGAATGAGTTAATTGAGAAGGCGGCCAACATCGAGAAAGGGTAATCTGCTGGAGAATAGAAGAAGCCATCAGGGAAAGGGAGCAAAGGCACTACTATCAAGGGCAAAGGAAGAATTGAAAGGAGTGGAGCACCAAGAAAGACATTCGGAGCTCAATGTTACAATTGTGGAAGAATGGGACATCTCTCTCGAGATTGCTTCCTTAAAAAGAAGAGAGACCTCACTGGCATCACTTGTTACTCGTGTGGAGGGACTGGCATTATTCTCGTCAGTGTCCGGTAGCATATCCCGGAACGTCAGCAAGACCAATACCTACTCAACAGACTCGATTTCCTCCGACTAGATCCGTTAACGAGCATCCAGCCAAGAAGCAAGCCTCAGATGGTCGGGTCTACGCCTTAGATGTAGAAACCCAAAACCTTCCAGGCCCACCAAAGGGTCCCATTACAGGTAAGTAGGGGTGCTAACTTATCTTGTTTTGATTAAGTGTTTTTGCATGCTTTAGTTGCTTGGTAGTTATTTGCTTGCTTGCTTATATTATTTGAGTAGTTAGAATAGTAGAATTGTTAGTATAGTTTATAGTATTGTTGATGTGGTAAGAACATTGCGGGTTGGGGGAAATCCAACGCATGTTCTGTTTGACTCAGGAGCGTCACATAGTTTTGTGAGTCCCAAAGTAATGGAAAGGTTTAGAGGAACCTATCTGGTTGAGAAAGTTGATGTTCCGGTAAAGACTGCCGGGATTCAGACTTTGAGAGCGGAGAACCTAATGTTAGGTGTCCCGATAGTGATAGAGGAATGGGTGTACCCGGCAAACCTATTTGGAGTATCTCTAGACAGATACGAGGCAATTCTTGGCATGGACTGGCTCTTAGTCTACAACGCAAGGATAGACTGCGGGAGAGGCAGAGTGATACTAGGTGATGGGGAAGAGCCTAGGGTGGTGTACTATGGAGTGAGTCCTAGTACGAAAGCGGTAATGGCAACGACAATGAGGATAGAGAAAGAATTGGAGCACGGCGAAGTGTACCTAGTCTCACTGACTATGGTAGGAGAAGAAGTCAAGGAATCGAAGATTGAAGAAATTCCAGTCGTCCAGAACTATGAAGAAGTTTTCAAACCGTTAGAGGGATTACCTCCACCTCGGAGTAATCCATTCACGATCAATTTGGAACCAGGAGCAAAGCCGATAGCAAAGGCACCTTACCGTATGGCACCAGCGGAGCTTGCAGAATTGAAGAAGTGGCTAGAGGATTTGATGGAGAAAGGATTCATACGGCCAAGTTCATCACCATGGGGAGCTCCGGTGTTATTCGTGAAGAAGAAAGATGGAAGCATGAGGTTGTGTATTGATTATCGCGGAATCAATAACATCACTATCAAAGACAAGTATCCACTTCCAAGGATCGATGAGCTGTTAGACCAATTGCGTGGAGCAAGTTGGTTTTCGAAGATCGATTTAGCATCGGGATATCATCAGATCCCCATTCTAGAATCGGATATTATGAAGACAGCGTTTAGAACACGCTATGGGCAGTACGAGTTTGTAGTAATGCCATTCGGGCTTACTAACGCACCAGCGACATTCATGCGCCTGATGAACGAAGTGTTTCACGACTACTTAGACAAGTTTGTCATCATCTTCATCGATGACATACTGGTATACTCGCGGAGTGAAGAAGAGCATCGAGACCACTTATCGAGAGTGTTATCTAGACTAAAGAAGGAGAAGCTGTTCGCGAAACTAAGCAAATGCAGTTTCTGGAAGAGGGAAATCAGATTTCTCGGACATCGAGTTTCGGAGGAAGGAGTTTCAGCAGATCCGGAGAAGATTGTAGCAATTCAAGAGTGGCCATGTCCAACAACAGTAACGGAAGTCAGAAGTTTCCTAGGACTGGCAGGTTATTACCGAAAGTTTGTACAAGGATTTTCGAAGATAGCCAAACCGCTGACAAAGCTAACCGGCAAAGGAGTAGCGTTCGTGTGGAGTAATGAAGCTGAAGAAGCATTCGTCAAATTGAAGGGAGCACTGACATCAGCACCAGTGTTGACTCTACCAAAGCCAGGAGAACCGTACACCGTGTACGCAGACGCATCGCGAATAGGACTAGGTTGCGTCCTGATGCAAGAAGGAAAGGTCATCGCTTATGCCTCACAGCAATTGCGAAAGCATGAGGAGAATTATCCAACGCACGACTTGGAGATGGCAGCAGTAGTATTCGCACTGAGGATTTGGAGATCGTACCTATACGGCGAAAGCGTGGAAGTGTTCACTGACCACAAGAGCCTGAAATACCTGTTTACCCAACCGGATCTCAACCTACGACAACGAAGATGGATGGAGTTCATCACGGACTATGACCTGAAGATTCAATACCATCCAGGCAAGGCAAATATAGTAGCAGACGCACTAAGTCGGAAGAAAGTCGACGTATCAGCAAGAAGAGATCTGGAATCACTAGGAGAAGCATTCAAGAACATAAGTTTAGCAGCATTGGAGGGAGAACCAAGCGAGCCATTGGGAATTCAAGCGGTGAATCAAGCAAGTCTACTTCAGAGGATCAAGGAAGAACAAGTCAAAGACGAGAACTTGAAGAAAATCGTAGAAGAACTAAGGAGTCTAGAAGGAAGTAATGCGAGCGGTTACCATATGGCGAATGATGGAACCCTATTACTTAACGGAAGAATCACTGTACCAAAAGAAGGAAGGCTACGCGAAGAAATTTTGAAGACGGCGCACAAGTCGATACTGAGTATCCATCCAGGGAGTAACAAGATGTATCGAGACATCAGGCAATATTATCATTGGCCTGGGATGAAAAGGGCAGTAGCAAAGTGGGTGTCTCAATGTCAGACATGCCAACTCGTGCAGGCGGAGAATCGACATCCAGCAGGCTTACTAAGGAGTTTGCCCATACCGAAGTGGAAGTGGGAGTCTATATCTATGGACTTCATAACTGGCTTACCAACGTCATCAGGGAGGATGAACGATTTGATCTGGTTGATAATAGATCGACTAACAAAGGTAGCTCATCTTCTACATGTTACTACGACGGACAACTCGATGTATTTGGCGAACAAGTATGTGAAGGAGATAGTCAAGCTGCACGGAGTACCAGCGAACATCATATTGGATAGAGATCCGAAATTCAGAGCAAATTTTTGGAGAGATCTTCAGAGAGCGTTAGGAACAGAGCTGCATATGAGTACCGCGTTTCATCCAGAAACAGACGGTCAAACGGAAAGAACGATCCGGACGATAGAAGACATGCTAAGGATGTGCGAACTAGAGTGGTCTGCATCATGGGAAGATCATCTACCGTACGTGGAGTTTGCATACAACAAAAGCTATCACGCGAGCATAGGAATGTCTGCGTATGAAGCACTCTACGGAAGACCGTGTCGTACACCGCTGTGCTGGACAGAGATCAGAGAAAGAGGAGAGATAGGACCGCGAGAAGTTAAAGAAACGACAGAGAAGATCAAGTTCATCAGAGAGTGTATGAAGAAAGCGCAGGATCGCCAGAAGAAGTACGCGGATCAGATGAGGAGAGAAGTAGTCTTTGACGTTGGCGATTGGGTGTATCTGAAGATCGCCATGAAGAAAGGAAAGGATCGTCATGGAGGAATGGGAAAGTTGGACGTAAGGTATATCGGACCTTATCGCATATGCTCAAAAATTGGAGAAGTGGCGTATCGACTAGAACTTCCAGAAGATATGGGAGCTCTACATCCGATATTTCATGTGTCTATGCTACGAAGGCATATTCGCAATCCTAATGAAGTAGAACCGGGAAGGATAGAAGAATTAAGGACGAACCTGACGTATCCAGAAGGGTCATTACGCGTTGGCATGAGACGAATCAAAAAGCTGAGGAATAGGAAGATTCCGCAAGTTCAAGTGTTCTGGGGAAGACAGAATCAAGTAGCAGTTACTTGGGAAGACGAAGCGAGATTTCGCGAGGAGTATCCAGGATTATTTGAAGACGAAGAACCCATGGAGGTAGAAGAAGAAGGAACTTCGAGAACCTCTGACGTTCAGGCTTAAGGAAGGAGTCTTGGACTGGCACGGAGGAGATAAAGGAGACGACGTGCTATGTTCTGAGACAAGAGCCTTGAGTTTGAACAGAAGAGGAGAAGCAAAGGAACAAGAAGATAGGAGATAACCGCGCGACCCTGAGAATTCAAGGACGAATTCTAATAAGGGGGGGGAGAATGTGACGACCTGTACCAAATCTAGCGGTACGAACGAGCGGTAGGTACAAGTGGTACATATCCGCGGTACGAACGGAGGTTACGAACGGACATGGCATATGAACGGGTCATATGGACGTAAAGAAGAGCGTACGAACGAACGTATGAATGAATGATATGAACGTACAAGGACGTACGGATCAGCGGTACGAATGTACGAGTGGACCGTACGAACGACGTTACGGACGACGATACGGACAGGGAGGACCAAAGACGACGATTTATAAATGTCGGGGTCAAAGTGAGAGAAATGAAGAATTGGAGGACTTGACATAGAATTTATGTCATGTCATGAACGGGATTAGCCGACGGAAGAATGTCAGAACCCGATTGGCCGGAGAGCGTGTGGCGCCCCCGGATTGGTGGCCGTGGAGGACAAGGCAAGATGGCGATTCATGATTGGTCGACTTGGAGACAAAGTTATGAATTTTAACATGTGATGAAATGGAGTGACTTGGTGCCCAAGGCTCGCGACAAGTGTCGGCCGGAAGGACACATGGCGGCCACGGGTCGACATGTGGCGGACACATGTCGATTCCCATGCACCCCATTTTGCCTATAAATAGGATAATGGGGTGAGCTCATTTTGCAAAGGGAGAACTTCTAAACTAGAGAGAGAAGGAGTTCTAGAGAGAGAAAGTACCTTTGCACCTTATCGTGTGATCGTAGCCGAACGTCCGCGGAAGGAAGAGCCGTCGCCGAGGGAGGAAGCTGATTGCCGAGGAGATTGCCGAGGAGAGGATAGATTGCTGAGGAGAGGAGAGATTGCCGAGAAGAGAAGGAGGAGGTTGACGTGGTAGCACGCCTAGTAATGTGAGTGACCGTAGCATGTGTAGTAGCACATGGGGTAGTTAGATTTAGATTTAGTTAGTAGATTAGATTGCTTGCTTTAGTTAGTTATTGCTTGTTTAGTAGAGTAGTTTAGATTTAGATTAGAGTAGTGATTAGTAAATGCATATAGAAATGCATAGTTAGTTACGGTTAATGAGAACCGTGTGTGAGCGTTGAAGCGCTTGGGTCTATAGGACCAGTGACCTAGATTAGAGATCTAGTGTGGCTACGGTTAGTGAGAACCGTAGCAGTGTGAATGCGTTGGAGCGCATGAGTGTGTGTGAGAGCGTTGAGGCTTTGAATCCTCTACGGGTCAAGTAGAACGACGTAGGGAGGAAAGCATGGATGCATACCTGAAAGCGTATATGCGGTTACGGTGATATACTGCTCATTGAGGCAATCACGCGTGTCTTCCCCGTAATGCTTGCGAAGCTTAAGGTCGGGTAGCGCCCGATGGCTCAAAAGATGGATTCCGTCCTTGTAGACTGTGTGTCTAGGGATGAAGGAAAGAATGAAATGAAAGATGGATACATTTAGGGCAGGGAAGCGGTGATGTGCGCGGCCATGGATCCAATGGTGACATAGGGAGGATACGGTCTTCTCTATAGATCGATGCTAGGCATCGTGAGATAATAGTGGGTCGCGCGCCTATTGTGTGTGTGTGTGTGTAGTGTACTGTGTGGACGGATGTGACGACATCCGTAGAGTATAGAAGGAATGCGAGGGCATTCTTCTAGTAGAGTAGTAGGATGCATTGTAATGCATCGTGTAGCGTTTTATCGCACCACTTAGTTTATTTAGTTTATTTAGTTGTTGTGTTTATTGCTTGCATTGCTTGCATTGCTTGATTGCTTGATGTTTGTTTGAGGATTTTTGGGGATTTTGGGGTAGTTTAGTCGTGTTTAATGGTAGAGTAGGCCGGGCTCATTGAGTACCAATAGGGTATTCATGATTCTACTTTTGTCTACAGGTTTTTAGTAGGGGACGTTTGGACGAAGGAAGGCTGCTGTAGATTTGAAGTTGCATTTTGTAAGTAGAACCTCCTTATAGTTAATAGTGTAGTGATGGAGGTGTGTTTTGAGTATGTAGTGGATTTGGCATTAGGCCATAGTGTACACGATAAAACTGTTTGTAAAAACTCTGATTTTGATATATGTAATAAAAGCATGTTTTGTAAAAAGATGGTGTATTGTAATGATAAGACCTAGTCCGGGTTGACACAACTTCTGTTCTAGGTAAAGGGTTGGCAAGCCTAATATCTAGTCCGGGAGGGACTATGCGGAGGATGGTTTGGCTAGGGACGCTGACTTTGTGTTAGAACCTCGGCCGGATTATTCGAAGTATATGTCAACTTGTGACGGTCCTAACCATTGGAGTCGTAGTGATGGTTAAGGGTCGTTACAAGCTCGGCTCCTAAAAATATTCTCACAGAGACAAAAAGAAGCTCCACGGGCAGGGGCCCAAAATCAGGTTAATTAATGTCGATAGACATCTTTTGCTGGAATGTGCGAGGTTTTAATAAATCTAGCCACCGTCGTGGCTTTAGAGATTGGTATAAGATCAACTGTCCCATTTTTGGTAGTCTTATTGAGATTCATGTCCAACAATCAAAGCAGCATAAATTTATTAAGGATACACTATTAGGCTGGTTTTTTTATAACAACTACGAATTTTCAAAATTGGGTAAGATATGGATAATGTGGCACCCTAGTATCAAGGTGTCCATTTTATCCAAATCTCTACAAATGATGACATGTGAAGCGCTGCTCTCGGACTCGCCATTAGTAGTTATCATTTCTTTTGTCTATGCATCAAATGAGGAGTCGGTTATAAGAAGCTTGTGGACTGAAATTGTCAATATCTCCTCTAATCAGCGTGTTTTAGGAAAGTATTGTTCTCTTCTTGGTGACTTCAATCACGTTCTTAATCCCTCTAAACATTCTGCTCCTCTATCTCAGAATATTGATCTCCCTACAAGACTCTTCTGTGAATGTCTTTTGGATGCAGATTGATAAGACCTAAACTTGAGAGGTTGCACTTTTACTTGGTGGAACAACAAAAGTGTCTCTCCGGTGGCAAAAAAAAGATTAACAAGATCTTTATTTATGACAGTTGGCAACATGATTTCGCCAAGTCCCTGGGCCATTTTGGTCCTCTAGACTTCTCAAATCACTCTCCCTGCAGCCTCAGATTAACCCACCTATAGTCAGACAACGACAAGCTTTCAAATTTCATAATTTTCTTGTCTCGAATCCTGCATTTGTGCCAATTGTTGAAACTCTCTGGTTCTCCTACAACTTTGTGGGCTCTTCTATGTTCAGAATATCCAAGAAGCTCAAAGCTCTAAAGATTCACATAAGGCAGTTCAGTAGGGAGAATTATTTTGATCTCTAGAAAAGGGTAAAGGAGGCTCACTCAATTGTCATTAAACTTCAAGGACAATTGCTTGCTAACCTTTCATCAAACTTGGCCAATCTAGAAAAAGATTCCAACACCAAGTGGCAGACTCTTCATGCTGAAGAGTCTTTTCTCTGTCAGCGGTCACATGTAACATGGCTAAGGGAAGGTGATATAAACTCAACATATTTCCATAGAATGTCTACTTTTAGGCAAGACAGAAATCACATCCATTTTCTCCTTGATAATGCTGGTAATAGGATTGAATCTCAGTTACAAATCCAGAAGCATTGTGTTGACTACTTTGAATGTTTGATGGGTGGTCCAAATGAGCTCCCTCAGTTTGACCCTCAAGATATCTCTAGGTTGTTTAATTTTAGGTATTCCTCATCTCAGATTGCAGCCCTTAATAAAGGTTTCTCCCCTACTGAGATAAAGGTTGCGGTTTTTGATCTTCCAAGAAACAAAACAGCAGGTCCATATGGTTTTCGGCTGAGTTTTTCAGAAACTGTTAGCACGTAGTGGGTCCTGAAGTTGTCGCAATCGTGTCAGAGTTCTTCGTGTCATGCAGATTTTTAAAGCAATGAAATGCTACAACCATCATTCTTATTCCAAAAGTTCATAAAGCCTCTGCTACATCAGACTTAGGCTCATCTCCTTGTGTAATACGGTCTATAAATTCATATCCAAACTGCTTGCTGGGAGACTAAAAGACTTACCACCTGAAGTGATCTCAAATTCTCAATCTGACTTCCTCCTAGGTAGGCTATTGGCTGAGAATGTTATTTTGGCAACTGAGATTGTTGCAGGTTATAGCAGGAAAAACATTGGTCCAAGAGACATGCTTAAGGTTGATCTTAGGAAGGCTTTTGACTCAGTGAAATGGGACTTCATTATTACAACCTTGAGAGCTCTGCATATCCCTGAAAAGTTCACTCAATGGATCAACCAATGCATCACCACTTCTCAGTTTTCTATCTCTGTCAATGGCCAGACTTCAGGCTACTTCAAGAGCTCTAGAGGGTTAAGACAAGGAGATCCAATTTCACCCTACCTCTTTGTCTTAGCCATTGAGGTTTTTAGCAGACTTATGAGATTGTCCTTTGCAGCTACTTTTGTAAAGTTTAATCCAAGAACAAAATAGCTAGATATTTCTTACTTGATGTTTGTTGATGATGTGATGGTTTTTTATGGGTCTTCTTCTTCCCTGCAGGGTATATCAGATAAATTAAGGCTCTTTGCTAGGTGGTCTGAGTTGCAAATGATCTGTGAGAAAACTCAGTTGTTTATTGTCGGTTTAGAACCTAGTGAATCCTTAGAACTTCTTACCTACAGATTTGCTACTTGTTCCTTACCAATCTGATATCTAAGGCTCCCTTTTTTTAGCAGAAAGCTTTGTGTATCCGAGTTTTCGCCTCTCATTGATAAAATGATAAAGAAATTTAAATATTGGGTCTAATCATCTCTGTCTTTTGTAGGAAGACTTCGGCTCATAAAATCTCTCATCTATGGACTAATCAACTTTTGGACTGCTACTTTTATGCTCACAGTGACTTCTATAAAGAAGATGGAATTAAAGTTGTTGGGTGGATGTGTGGTATCCTAAATCTGAAGGCGGTTTGGGGCTAAGAAGACTAGGTATTTGGAACTCCACTCTTTGTTTAAAGTTGGTGTGGCTCCTCTTTGCTGGAACGGGGTCTCTTTGGGTAGCTTGGCATCAATTTCATCACATTAGAGGTAAGAGTTTCAGGTCCCTACCTGATTATACTCACCTCTCTTGGAACTGGAAATCTCTTCTACGATTGAGAAAGTTGGCTCGACCTTTTGTGGATTGTAAGTTGGGTAATGGACTATTGGCTAGCTTCTAGTTTGATAAATGCACCCCTCTAGGTCCTCTAATCACTCTCATTGGCAGTGATAGTTCTACAGACTAGAGTATTCCAACAAATTCAAATGTCTCATTTATTTACTCCCAGCTTGGTTGGTGCATTCCGACCCCAACATCTCCTCAGACTAGATCTCTTCTGAACCATCTATCAACAGTCAAGCTATCTCAAAATATTGCGGATGTTGACCAGTACAGTTGGGTAATTCAAGGATCAAGTTTCCATAGATTTCCTACGACCAAAACTTGGGAATTGATCCGGCCTAAGCAGAGAAAAATGGATTGATTCTCCTCTGTTTGGTTCAAAGGAGTTGCACAAAAGCATGCCTTCACAATGTGGATTGCCCAGCTCCTCCTTCCAACAAGAGTCAGGTTGGCGTCTTGGGGATTGAATATATAAGGGACCATCTCCTGTTGCGATGTGGGTTTATCACCCAGATTTTGTCCATGGTTCAGTCAAGATTTTGTTTAGCACCGTGTATCTTCATAACATGGACTTCTCTTCTCACTTGGACCAAGCTAAGAACAGATTCGTCTCCTCCAATGCTCCGGAAACTAGTTGCCCAAGCTACTATTTTCCACGTCGGGAAGCAAAGAAACAACCTTCTACACAATGGCGTCTCTCTCTCGCCTTCGACAATTTTCAAAGACATTGACAGAGAGATCAGAAACTTCATCACCGCTCGCAGAAACATAAAGGCTTTCCGAAGCCTAATGATCTTGTGGATCCGTAGAACTTGTTGATTGACACTCAACATTTCCTTGTACATCTAGTTTTTTAAACTTTTTTTGGGCAAGATTACATTTGTAAGGTTAAGGTACTTTGTAAAACCTCAACTTTCATTAATATGATATTCACATTCCTATAAAAAAATTTTGGTGAAACTGTGTTCATGATTTTGCTGCTTTATGATCGTATTGCATCATGATTATATTTGATTATGTTAATAAAAATTTTCTATATATTTTGTTTAAATGATATATATCTATATTATTTCATGACTTATAGAGATTTTTGGATTTTATCATCAAAATTATTTTTACCTAAATTTCTTGGATTTTCAGCTACAACATTTATACTAGGTTTTTTTGTTATTGAATTGAATATTTTTTCATTTAAATTTTAAACAAATTTCTTTTCACATGAATCTTATATGGAAATTCTGGATTTTTCACAAACATGATTTTGCATTAAATTTATATTATTGTTATATGATCTTGTCTAATGAAATAAATTGATTGTTGACTGAGAACTTAGTTTAATGGCATGATAAAAACGAACTATTGCATTGTGATGATTTATTGAATTGTTTATGAGATTGTTATTTTATTATCTATAAGATTAAGTTTAACAATAAACCAGAAGTTTACAGAAAATCTCACTGTTTGACATGACCGGTTAATCCATTCTGGTACAATAGTGTTGCGGAAGGAATAATCAGAAATATGTGTGCACATTCATTAGAGAACCAATAGATTTTTTCCAATGACTTTTACGTGTTGCTTGTTCACAAAACAAGCTGTAAATATGGCTTTTCCAATTAATTAGGATAATATTAATTTTTTAGTACATATAAAAGGAGATACTATGGAGTGATCACCGACCATATATGTTTCTTATCAACTTGCAGCTTGAAGTTCGTAAGGGTGTTTGGTTAATTGATAATGGTGGTGAAACTATATTAAGTATTATATGTCAATTCACATTATGCCAACGATTAATCATGAGTTCTCTCCATCACAATTGGTTTGGGTCAAAAACCAGATTTTACCCATCTAAATGTGTTATACATGTCGAGTTGCTCCACCACAGTAATATAAGATGGGGTTTGAAAGAATATTGGAAATGAATCTCTATTGATGATTAAAGATATATAGACTGTTGTTTCAGTGAGTTAGTCTTTCCAACATTAGGGGAAGAAAATAAATAGCTAGTAAAGAAATATATTGAAAGGAATTATCATAATTCTCGTACTAAAGAATGTGCACTAGAATTTAAATTGTAGCATTCTCATATACCAGTTATGCTCCAATTTAAATTAACGTTCTTGAAGGCTAAGATCAACTGCTAGTAAGTCTAAAGATCGCCTGAAGTGTAATAGACTTATTGGTTCCAAAGATTATCATTCTCGGAAAATAAAAGGAGCAAGAATTAATATGACACCGAAGAAACTTAAGAATATCTTTAGAAGAGGAGACATGATAAATAAAGAGATAATGCCTGATAATGAAAAAAAATCTCAACAAGTTGAGTCATGTTTAGGATAAAAGGGAACCAAAAGCAAATCGGCGTCCAAAATATTTTTGCATAAAATATTGCAATTGATGATGATATGGATAAAATCGAGGATCAGAACTGCTGTAAAATAAGATTAAATATAGAAAGGTGTACACAAACTGATGATTGACCAACCATGGAAAGAAATAATAAAAGATAGTTAGTCTCTTGAAGAGCAAAATATTTGGACTAGTAATCCATACATTTGAAGGTGTGAAACTTATTGGACATAAATGGATCTTTATATGAAAGGAAATAAATTGTCAGATACAAAGAAAGTTTAATAGCACAAGGATTCTCACAAATACTTGGAGTTAACTTTAAAGAGACATATTCACATGTGATGGATGCAACTATTTAGATCTCTTATAGTACATTACTATATGCATGAACTTAAATTGAAACCTTGGTACTTTCTAAAAGAAGGCCAAAAGAATTATTGAAAAGTATGTTGATGATTGAAACATTATCGGTTCTCTTGTAGAGATTTCATATATAGAGGAATATTTGAAGAAAGACTTGGAGATGATATCATTCTTCTCAAAGATGCATAAAACATATTGTGCACAAATATGAATATGGTTGACTCTATATTGATTAGAACTTTATGAAATTTCATGGGATCGAATATAGAACATCTAGGTGAAGAGATGTTAAATGTTCATATATATTTGGTACATAAGTATCATAATAAAAAAGAAAACTAAAATAGTAAGTTATATAAGAAGACTATGAATATCTCATATAAATTTGATGACTGTTTAGAAGATTATATGTAGAAGAAATTTTAGGCATGAAGTATAAATAGACTAAAGAATTAATCTTCTATGTGAAATGAGATTTATGGTATATATGTGAAATGAGATTCATTGGACTAGAAGTCCAATGAATTGAGAAAAGATTATGTTAACGAAGATTCAACTTATGATCTGAATGCGTATCCTGAAAATGATGATCTCAGGGGGAGAAATATGATTATGTGTGTGGTTGTACTCTTTTCCCCTTATCATAGTTTTTATTTTATTTTATTTTTTCATGAAAGGTTTTTTAAGAGACAACAAGGAACACGCGAATAATAAAAATTTAAAAGTAAATGTCGTGATGAAAGATTATCACTCTTCAGAGTTTGTTATACATTGATGAGATCATGAGAAGCAAAGAGAAATATCAAGATAAGTCACATGTTGGACCAGACCAGCGAATGGCAAAATAATGGTGATGTACATGTCCTACGAATTCGTTCAAGTAAAGATTTGGTGAACCTATTTACCAAGATGTTTCCAATAACTACTTTCAAGACGTTAGTTCAACATATTGGATGACGTCATCTCGAAGATTTCAAGTGATGTACACATGAGGGAGAGTATATGCGCACTGCATTCTTTTTTCCCTTAACCATGGTTTTTCCCACTGAGTTTTCATGGTAAAGTTTTTAATAAGGTAACATCTTTCACATGCGCATTTGATACTACATCTTTATAATGCCATCAAAGGGGGAGTGTTATAATGTTATTATTATGTTGATGCCCATTATAGACCATTAGTAGATTGTAGAAGATTTGAAGTCTAACCTAAACCCTAATATTGTATCCATATATATATCTTGTATTTTATTGAATAGATCTAACAAAAGAGCAATCCCCTAATCTCTTTTGCTCACAACAATATGATAAATTATAGAGTATGTTTAGCCAAAGATGAATAGTCAAATCAATGTCTAAACGAATACATCAAAAGATATATATATCAAGAGTAAAAGAAAAAATCTAATTTAAATATTTTGAAAGACTTTTTTATAAACTATGAATATAGTATCTGTATATACTCGTCTTTGTCAGTTGTTTAGCCATAATACATAAAGAAAGTAGCAAAAGAAAAATACTTTTATACATTGATTTTGGATATTGAAAATACGAGAGGATCTTCATCATGCTTGTACATAAACTTCATTGGTAGAATTACACTGTAAAAACAAAAAAAAACAAAGTCACTTTCTCCACACTCTAAACGGTTTTTTTGTGTGTTTGGCACGAACAAATCATGGTAAATCCATGTTTAGATGGTAGAAACAACGGATGTGGATGACAATGATGATTCAGTGTTTCATATATGGCTGCACAGTTCACATCTAAACGGAAAACACAATTTTATGATTGACACACGTACCCAAAAATATTGCATATACGAATACAAGTTGAACATGTGAACATACCATATATATAGGTGACTCGCGTGTAAGAAAAAAGGATGACGATGCATCACATGTTGGATTTTCAGTGGAAGATATGCATATACTTTGTGGAGAAAGAAATCACATACCACACAACTAAAAATATCAGCATTAGAAAATAGAAAGTGTGCATGCATGACAAGGTTTGTTATCCTCGATTGTTTTATTAATATCTTTGTGGAATCTCATGGGATGATGAAAAAAATGTTGTATAAACCCATCAAATATCTCTTTAAAGGGCGTAGTTTCTTCATCAATTTCTTCTGAATCTTCTTCAAGTTTTTTTCCATCTCATAAATCTTTATTTAAAACACATTGGGAATGACCAATATATCAACAACCTTTCAGGCAAAAATATCCTCCATAATTTTCGTCAACTTTTTTGCGACAAACCTCGCAGAACCATTCTTAAGGAAACAACGAAGAAGTAAAGAAGAGGTGGTGTTCATGACAAGATACTTTTATGATGCATGGCGAATAAACACATTCTTTATAGACTACAAAATTGCATTGGTGACAGTCATAGATAAAATACCTTCGATCGTTCAAATCACAAACATCGCAAGTCATGGAGGCTTCTATAAGAAAGTAAGAGAGTAAATGTTCATGCCTTTTCTTGTGGTATATTGTAAAAAGTACTGGTTTTGTCGCACAACCATGACAAATGCAAAAATTGCATATAAAGCAATAGTGAATGCGTTCTTCTTGACGATAACAACAATAGCATATTTTGTTTGGTGTCACATTTTCATATATGAGAACTAGGAGCGAATGTTTAGGACAATAAAGATTATTTGCTACTAGCTTGATACACTCTTTATGGAAACTAATAGAGTAGCTTTGATCGAATTCTTCGCAATTATAATATCTGGTGGTGTTGTCTAACACAGACGACAAAACCTGCACCGTTGGTATTTCCTACATTTGTTGCCTTCGTTGATCCACCAGACAAGTAGATGAGTATTATCTCTACGTGGATGTCCATCATAGTCTCCTTCGAAAAAACCTAATACTATAACTGATGAGTTTCTGTATTTTATTGAATGAAGTCTTCTTCTTTTTTTTTAATAACTTAGACGAGGACTAACGATAAGAGTTGGAGCATTTTGATTTCTCAAAGAACCCATGGTTGATACAAGAGAGGGTGGTTATTAAAATTTTATGGATTGATTATTTGGGAGAGTATGTAGCTAGGACAAAAGCCTACACATAGCATACGACAATATAGGCATGGGTGATGAATGCAAACGATTCTTTAATTGTTGTTATGCATTTTTCAGACCTCCTAACTCAAGTAATGATTCTATCTATAACATATTTTGTGAACTTTCTAATGTCACTTTCTGAAGGAAATGTTGGAGAAAACATATTCTTTAATCTTACCAATATAGTTAATTAGTAACTTTGCATTCTCACGAAAAGCACCATTACTCAAAAAGAAAATGTATAAGTGAGACTAAATAAATCTAAATCTAAATCGAAACAAAAACAAATTTTTCAAATTTAAAAAAATTTGAAAAATTTTGGAAACTGAAAAGACTTTTAGGTTAAAAATTTTGGAGGGAAAAAAAAAAATTACATTTACTAAACAAGATAAAACTGAAATTGCAATAGTTAATCTGGGTTAAAAAAATAAAAAATCTCCATCGCTCTCTTTCTCCTCCGAATCACCAAACGTCGCCAGAAATCTCTAAACGCCGACACTCTATCTCGTCTCCTACGATCGTCGCCGTCGTAAGTTATCGATATTCTTCCTCCCTGCGGGAAAACCCCAAACTCTATCTTTCAGGGTTTACTCGCAGTCGCCGTCGACAAAACGCCGACTCCTCACTCTTTCTCGCCGGAAAATCACCATACGACGACACCCTCTCTGCGACGACACCCTCTCTCTACTCTTTCTTTGAACTGTTTTTTTTCTATATCTAATCCCATCTTTTATTTGATTCGCAGATCTGGGAATCGCAACCGTCTATTCACATCTTCAATCTTTGTTCATCTACAAATTCTATTTAAGTTTAGTCTCTTCGTCTGTCCCTTTTCTGATCTCGGATTTATAGTTACTAGAGTGTTGGAGACTTTATAAAGGAATTTGCTTAAATATCGTGACTTTAACCAAAGGTAATGTGCGACTTATTCCATTAGTGTTCTTGGGATTCAATCGTTCCCATGTTTAGCTTCCAATGTAATCATGATCGTGCCTTTAACTTTAATTCAAAGCTATTCAGTTTCTGTCTACGTATTTCAGATGAGTAGCAGGCGGTCGGTGAAGAGAGCATTGATTCTAGATGACGATGAAGATGAAGATATATATTATAGCTTCAAGGTTCTTCTACCTAACAGCACTAGTGTGAAACTCACACATTGGGAGGGTACGATCTTTGGCCCTCTTGGCACCCCTTATGAGGGAGGAGTTTTCAAAGTGACTATTCATTATCCGCCATAGTACCCTCTGAAACCCCCACCTGTAAGTTTTGATCATATTCCATATACACAAATAGAACTTAGGGAACGCACGCATGTTTAATAGTTAGTAAAACACATAGGGACAATTAGTAATAGAATAAGTAATTTTCATGTAATTAGAAAATCCTTAAATATAGTGACGGTTAATATAATTAATGTAGGTTGGTTTCAACACCGCGATCTACCACCCTAATGTGGATCGCGGGAGTATCCTCTTGAAGATGCTCCTACCTGATCAATGGAGCCCCATAAACAACATAACCAAAGTATTAGAGGCTCTTGTGAAGATGTTGACTGAGCCAGAGTTGGGTGAAGGAGATAAGTTTGTTAATTATCTTTCGGAACCTTTGATTTCTTATTATGTTAATTATTTTTAATTTCTCTTATTATGTTAATTATTATTGGAACTTTGATTTTGTAAATCAAATACAAAGTTCGAAAACCACAAAAATACAAAAAGAACTGGTCATAACTATATAAGTAAAAGTTTGAAAAGAAGACTTTAAAAGTAGACTTCACCTAGAGACTTCGTATTCATACTGAACACCCAATTAGAGACTTCTCCAGGAGACTTCCAGCACAGAATTCTACTAGAGACTTCAGCTGCGTACTGAACCCTAGTTAAAGACTTATATAAGAGACTTCATGTATAGACTTCTACAGGAAACTTCATCTACGTCCTGAACAACTAGTTACAGACTTCTGTGGGAGACTTCAATAGCAGACTTCTACTAGAGACTTCGTCTGCGTCCTGAACTCCTAATTGAAGACTTCTATGAGATACTTCAAGCACAAACTTCTTCTGGAGACTTCGTATGTGTCTTGAACTCCTAGTTAAAGACTTCTTTGGGAGACTTCAAGAGCAAACTCTACTTTCCCTCAACCTTGAAACTCTACGTAACATAAAAAAACAGAGTCGCTTCAAAAATAGAGTCCCCTAAAAAACAAAGTCCCCTCAAAAAATATACATTCATGGAATCACAAACAAAAAATTTAACTTACACAGTTATCGCGAGTATGTCCAGATTGCCTGCATTTTGAACAACGATATTGCTTGTGAGCCTTTCGCGGTTTTGGCGTAGTCTTTCTTGCGATTTCAAGCCACGTTTGCCACCTTGACTTCTTCTACCTTCCAAGAGGACGTCGGATGAGTGGAGGGAAAAATTTGACAAACTCGGGCTCTTTGATATCGACGTTTTTGGGAAAAATGTTGATTGCGTACGTCGAATACAAATATTCCTTTGTGTATGACGGGCATATGAAGGCGGCAACATCCATTTTAAGCTCGGGAGCAGCATCAATAGAATGCGAGCAAGGTATTTTCTCAACATCATACACACCACATCCACATGTTCGATGTTGGAAATCAACGATACAATCTCTATATCATAAAGTCACATGAAATCAACAACCGTCTATACATTAGAAAATAAAATGATCAACATAAAAATAAAGAATAGTTAGCAAATATTCAACTCCCTTGCTATGTTTTGTTGTGAGACTCATATCGTCTTCTCGCCTTTTAAAAAACCATCTTCCTAACTTCTCTCGTATGAATTCCAAAAGAAAGAGTATGGAAAATCCTCGAGCTGGCTTAAGTGCGGATTTTATCGATTCAGCAATGTTGATCATTTGTATGTCGAATCGTTCTCCTGGAAAGTGAACGCGGGCCCATAGTTTCACATCTGCGTTCTCCAAGTAAGCTGCAAGCTTGGGTTTCGTCTCACGTAAGGTGTCCATTTATCTGTTAAAACCATAATGCGTATATGCATACGCAACGCCTCTCACCAAGTACATAAGATGCTTTCTCTTGTACTTCGTGATTATGTTATCATGTAGGTGATAATAACATATCCCTCTTGTTGCCCATGGCATAACAGTTTCAATGGCATTCTTAATCGAAGCGTGCCTGTCGGATACTATGACCAAAAGAAATTGATCGGAGACACATCCACTCAACTTGGTGGAAAACCATTGCCATGATTCATCATTTTCAGAGTCTACAATAGTAAAAGCTAACGAGAATATTTGGAAATTCCCGTCCTGGCCGCAAACCACTAGCATAACACCGCCATACTTCTCTGGTAGATGACACCCATCCACCACCATAACTCTTCTCAGAAACTAAAAACCGGTAATAGAGGCTCCAAGAGCCATAAACAGATATTTGAATCTGTTTTTACCATCAACCACAAGATCAGTGACGGTTCCGGGATTGGCTAGCCTGATGCGATAGACATAAGACGGTAGCTGCTCATATCCATCTTCCGTTGTTCCCCTCACCAATTGTTGTGCAAATATTAAAGCTCTATAGGAAGTGGTATAATTCATCTGCATACCATATTTATTCTTCATTGTAGACCTAATCATCTTCGGCGTTACTCCATCGATTGTTTCCCATTCATCATAAAACAGATTAGCAATTTATCTCAGAGCATGACGTTTGCGCAGAGAAATTCGGTCCGACACATTGCAAGTATGATCTTTTTTGTACAAGGTAACCCAAAACCTTTTTGGTTTGTTTTTTACAGCCACTCTAATCCTCCAATTGCATCCTTTCACACCGCAAATGGCTACAAACAACTTTTGTGTAGACTTATGCACTTTGAACGTGAATTTCGACATTATCGCCGGCTCAGATACAAGCGCATCCTTTGTAGGAAAACTCCTAGTTGTATAGATATCGTCTGACCATGTCATGTTGGATCTTGGGCCTTCACCAACAAAGCCACCTTCCGAAACAAGACACGTATTATCATCATCATCATCATTTTCACTAACATCCTCATCCTTAACTTTCCCATACACAATATAATCCTCAAGGTATTCGTCTTTAACCTCACCAGCATGAGATTCTTCCGCATCATCATCATCATCATCATCGTCGTTGACGTTACCCTCACCACCATCAGATATATCCATATCTTCTTTTTTAAACTCTTCTACATCCTTAAGGTCTTCGTCAACACTTATTATCATCATCATCATTTTCACTAACATCCTCATCCTTAACTTTCCCATACACAATATAATCCTCAAGGTATTCGTCTTTAACCTCACCAGCATGAGATTCTTCCGCATCATCATCATCATCATCGTCGTTGACGTTACCTCACCACCATTCAGATTTATATCCATATCGTTTGTCTTTAAAGCTCTTCTTACGATCGCTCAAGGTCTTCGATCAACACTTTCACCAGCAACCTTGCATTGCACTAGGCCATACCAAAACGACTCATGACGGCATAGGCTCGTAACAACATGCGTTTTACATAACTCAACTAAGGACCGCACTTGTCTATCATTTGAGACATGCATAGATGGTGTTAGGACAATCCGTGGTCCATTAGTTGCAACATTGAATCCAGCAACGAGTAAGTTAACTCGACGAAGTCGTTCTTGTCCAGCTCATAGTATGCTAGTGCGCATCTCAATGAGTTCACGGTGTGTTACAAGAATCACTCGAGATTTCTGAAAAACATTTGAAACAAACACAATGCAAACTATTAGTTTGACAGTAGACTTCAAAGGTAAAGTCTGTTGAAAAATAATTATCTGAAATTCATAAAATCGATTTAAGATAGAATATAAGACATTGAGATGTGAAATTCATACATAAACAACAACAATAACTAATACACATGTAAAAAAAATTAAAATCTCAAAAATGCAAATTATATATGATACAAATCCATTTTTTAAAAGATAGTGCAAGAGACTTCTTGAACGAAGTCTACGCACAGACATCCTCTGTGAAGTCTAAAGTTTATAAGCTAAACACCTAATAAGTTAAGAAAAAGATATAAAAATAATTATGCGATTAAAATAGTTCAAATTTCTAAAACATCAAAAGTCATACGTAACACACATGTTAGGACAAGAAAAAAAAACTAATTACAAATAAGCTAAAATTGCATTTTTACTGAAAATATCATTAGAGACTTCACAGGCGAAGTCTCTTAGTAGACTTCTTCGATGAAGTCTGCTTTGCTATCTAAAGAAAACTTCGCCCGTGAAGTCTGAAGCACGGGTCTAATTTTGCAATTGACCAGAATTTGACTTTTTTAGCAGACTTCACAGGCGAAGTCTCCTACACAAGGAGACTTCGTCAGAGAAGTCTATACCAGTTTGGGGTCTAGTTTTGCAATTGACCACAATTTTGACTTTTTCAGTAGACTTCATCTATGAAGTCTTTTTGGCAAGGGACTGTGGGGCCGATTGGTAAGCACTTTTACTACAGGTTGTTACTGTAGACTTTTGGCTGCAGAGAATTTGGCTGTAAGTACTGTGGGTGTAACTTTAAAATATTTGTAAAAGTCTGATTGGTAACAAAAAACTGTAAAAGCTGTGACTTTAAATATTTATAAAAGTTTGATTGGTAATAAAAACTATAGAAGTTGTGACTTTTATTTTAAAATTAGGATTTTTTTTAATTATATCGATATAACAAAAAAAATTATGAACTCCAGTTTTTTTGCTTAATCTTTTGTATGCACTATACCATGTTTTCAGATTGTCATAGTGATTTTAAAAAAATTTCCAACATAAATTATAACTTGTTACTTGATAAAATTTAGACACCAGTCGATCTTTTCCTTCTTTCGTCAAGTATGTCTCTTTCCAATTTTCTTCTTCTTGTTCGAAGATGAAAATTTCGAGGAAAGTTTTAGTGTTAAAATATGTCTATGTGATCTTTTTCTATAAGTAGTTAACCAAAAAACATATATATATTAACATTATATTCATATAACATGTTAAAATAACAAAATTTAAAATGTTTTTACATTACCATACGAGAAGATGATGCCATATCTGTAAAACAAAAGAAAATGTTTTAAATTCTAATATAATACATACATAAATTTATGATCACCTTTGCATATAATCTATATGAAAACAATATAAACTTATGAAGAAATATATGAAAATCACGATACTTGTTGGATTTGCAAGTTACAGAAAAACTCAGTAACTCATGGTATTTATAATGTTAGTGATAGTCTAAAACTAGTATATTATTTTAGTTCTAGTTTTTTAATTTCGTTTTACATTTTTTTTTGAATTAGTATGTTTATCAATGATTGAATTTTTATTGTTTTTGAATGATTCTTGATCCTATTATAAATAATTTTGTTTTTATTATTTTGTGTAGAATTTTTCTATTGATTATTATTGTTTTATCTAATTCTTACAATTAATATACATCATTGTTAAAAAAAAAAAAAGAATCGTACAGTCTTCTAAAAGCCATGTTTTTGTGGCTTTAAAAAAATAGAAGCAAAAGAAGTTAGAGAGAATTTAGGGGCTGTTAGAACTTTTTAAATAAAAAATAAAGTAAAAGTGTGATTGGAGGAAATTTAGCTGTAGATACTTTTAGTTGTAGTAAAAGCCTTTACAGTTGCACACCAATCGGCCCCTGTGTCTGTGAAGTCTATTACGTATTTAGACTTCCACGATGAAGTCTTTTTGCCTTCAGAGACTTCTTCGGCGAAGTCTACCCATAAAGTAGGGTATAGTTTTGCAATTGACCAGAGTTTGATTTTACATGAGACTTCATCTGAGAAGTCTATGTAGAAAAATGGTTACTTTTGCAATTGACCAAAAAATTTTATTTTTCAAATTCCAAAGTTACCGATGGTTGTAGACTTCATTCGAGAAGTCTACCAATAATCAATGTTTCAGAATTTTGGTCAAATACAAAACTAACCCCTTTTCACGCAGATTTCTCAGATAAAGTCTCGATAAAAAGTCTTCGTTCTGGTCGATTGCAAAACTAACCTCCTTTTTTCGCAGACTTCATAGGAGTTGTACAAAGTCAGACTTAACGGTCAATTGCAAAACTAGACCTCTTGTAAGCAGACTTTGACGGTGAAGTCTAAACACCGTTTTTTGTTTTCAAAGGAGAACTTCAGACTTCATCGTGGTTCCATCGTGAAGTCTGAGACACAAAAAGTCAATTGCAAAACTAACTCCCAGTTGACTATTGAGACTTCACCCATGAAGTCTGTCTTCTAGAAAATCGGAGAAAATGAAGCAAAAATTACCAAGATTCGGTTTGAGCTTGTGTTTAGCTTCTTAAACGGCCAAGAACTGGTCACGTCACCAATACCCAAGCAACCTAAGCGTTATTATGCTCGAATCTTAGTAAATCGCAAGATATATAAATGGTAAATATTGAAAACGATATTATAGAGTTAAAAGAATAAAAAAAAAAAAGAAAAAGACAAAAATGGAGCTTTTAACTCAGTTTTAGAGCATTAACATCACTTAATTCGGTTGTTTGAAGCATTTAGAGCTCAATTTTGTTTGGTAATAGTGGTTGGGAACTATTGAAGACGATGGCATTTTCGTTATTACGTGAGAATCTTTGGGTTGTTTTTTTTCAAACCCAACCACCAGACTTCATATGAGAAATCTGCGCTATGTATTTTTGTGAAAAAGAAGTTGGGAAAAGTTTTTTAAGGCATTTTGAAAGAAAAAAAAGAAGAGGAGACTAGTTTTGGAATTGACTTCAAATAAGGGTTTAGTTTAGCAAGAAGCTCATGTTTAAATTGAAAGATTAATTTTCTGGGAATTAAAAGCTTATTTTAACTATTTAATTTTTATTTTTTTCTTTAGTTATTTTTTAACTTCCTTGGTTGTTTCACCACTAATTTTTTTATTTTTTTTCTAATGTTTGTATTTAATGAATTTTGTAATTAATAAATACAGAAAATTAATCTTTTAGAAACAAGAAAAAAATTTAGAAAATCAATCTTTAAAAAAGAGAGAGTACATTTGTTTATATTTAATCTGGTAATTTTTGTTTTAAACCGGATTTTATTCTTACACATTTCATTTTGTAATACAATTTAACTATCTATTTCATCATAATAAATGGAATTTTAATTCGACGCATTTCATCTTAATGGATAATAGCTAAAAGTTTTATATCAAATGTCATATAAAATCTTTATCTCAGTTAATGTTAAAAAGTACCAAAACATAATTAATAATAAAAGAAAATGCACAAATTTTTGGAAAACCAACATGGCTGTAAATATGATTTTTCTTTATATCGTAATCTCATAAGTAATAATAACCAAAAGCTGAATTGTGTATCATATGATTGAGTTCAAAATTTCAAAGTTCATATTTTGATTATTTTAGTTTTTCCAAAATAATAAAATCTCAAAATTCTCCAAATTTACTGAAAAATAAAAGATGAAAGGGTAAATGAAAAATCACGAGTCACTAATTAACTTACCACTAAAAGAAATCAAACCCACGATTCTAAAAAATCACTCAGATATACAAACACAACTCTTTCCACAAACACCACTAACTCTCTCTTTATCATTTTCCAACGTATCAATGACGACATTACTATCTTCATCAACGACTTCAGACCCTAAAATCATCCCTTAGATGAGCAAATATTCACCAAGAATCGTGCCTGCACTGCACCCACGTCCACATTGTGGAAGTTTAGGGTTACCGATACGGACAAGAAGATGAAGACAGAAGAGATAAAGAAGAGAGATTTCATCAGACCCAGATTGGTTATTCCAGTTAAGAAGGTGACTTCTGTGATTTCAGGTACCTTCAGCCGCAAGAAAACCCTTGCTGGTGAAAACAGAGAACATAGAGGGTTCTGCAGGGTTTACTGAAGCTGAGGAGACCTTGGCTGTTGAAACCAAGCAAAACCCAATTCAGAAGAAGGATAGTTTTTGGGAAAGGGTTAGACTTCGACTGAAGATACTCATTTTAGAGCAAAGATTGAAGACGATAAGAAAAAGAGGACGAACAAGGTCAAGTGAGAGTATGGGAGAAGAGGAGCTGTGCAAGAAAAGAATACTAATGGGTGAAAGATGCAAACCGATTAACAAGTCAGGGGTTTTGCATTACGGTGGTGACGGTATCCTCTTACCCGAGCCATGACCGTTGATCGGTTCGTATCGGTATTAGTTGTAGTGTAGTTTCAATTTCTTGTTGATTTGCGGATAGTTATACAAACTTTATTTCTTACCAATTTTCAGTATCTTTGAATCATGAAACTAAGGCTACATTTGGAGATCTAATGACACTGCCTACAATAATCGACAACACTAACTAACGAACCTATGGTCGATGGATAGATTTGAGATAGATTACATTGATGATTATGAGGTTACATTCATCTTCGTAACTGTTCTGGAGTTTGGTTGCTTGTGGTGGATGGTGAAGTGTTGATGATGGCTTCAGAGGGTGGAACCATCCCCCACTTGCCTTCAGCCTCCGTCGGTTCTATCACTTTAACTGACCCGTCAGTCAAACCAACCGCAAACTGGTTTGATTCTTGCGGATGAGCCGCCACAACAAGTGGGGACAAGCCTTGGTTCCTGTCAAAGCAAAGAGAATTAATATAGAGAGAAGTTAATATGTTTATTTGGCTTTAGAAGAAATCTTACAAACTACATTGGTTTAGAATTATGAATCTTGATGAAATGTTTGATAAACTTACCCTTGAGGCAAATAGGCGGATGGAGAGATACGGCATCTTAATCTGAGACTATCTGCATCGAACACTCCTATATTACCATCGCGGAAAGCGGTGTAGATCAACTGGCTGTTGCATGCGTACACTGCTGAAGATATAGGAGCAGCCAGCGAGTCTTGTGGAATCCACTGAGACATGAAAACATATGTCAACACAAAATTCAGAATATATGTGGATTTCCAGAGATGATCTCATACATACCTGTCGGATACATTCCATCTTGGAAGCATCAAATACCGCTAGCTGTGTCTCGTGGACGGCCAGGATACGGATCTGATCCACATGAAACTGAACCTTTGTGTCTCCGTTGGCGGGTTTACCTGCTGGCATTGGTATTCCAACGGATTTCCTCTTCTCCCATGTGTCAATGCTCCAAAAGCATATCTAAGAGAAGACAACGAGAAGAGTAAGGATAGGCACCGAATAGAAAACCGAACAGTTGAAAATCTAGCAAGGATAGGCACTGAATAATCAAGCATTTTTCCCTTAAGTCGAGATATTTTACTATACAGGAAAACAACAAGACGCCGCATAACACACCTGTGCATCAGCACCAGATGAAACCAAGATGTTGAGGGCTGTCGAAAATGCTAGGCCGGTGATGCGTTTATGGTGACCCTTTAGCTTTGATTTGACCTGATGGAGCACAAGATACAAGTTCGAACTCGTTCATAGAGTTTCGAGGCAACATCTAGCAGGGGGGAAATTAAAATGTAAAGCATATGTGAACCACTTCCTCCAAAAAGTAAGGTTCACAAGTTTTTCCTTGTCATAGATCAAAAAGACTATTTAAGTGGAAATGGTTGGTACTAGCGACTACTTACTTCATCCACTCGGACATTATAAATGTGAATCGTAGAGTCTTCCATTCCGATGGCGATGATGTTATTGTCCTGAGAATGGAATGCCAAGAATGTTGATGCCGGTGGAGGCGGCATGAATGTTGTCATCACCTATAAGGCCAATAGTTTTGTAGAAATTATAAAAAGGAGTTTTCTAAGATTAGTGTGAGAACATTTCAGCTAGAGCTTGTGGCCTTTTTTTAAGTTCACGTGTACATGTAGATATATATATATATATATACCTTAAATGTCATCATGTTGAACAACGAGACTTTTCCCCCAGCAGCCGACATGACATATGAGTCGTTCTTAGAGAGAGCGATGCATGGGGCAGCCTCTTCAAGGTTTACACCAGAGACATCATTGGTCATAAGAAGACCACTGTTTGGTTGCCAATGCTGAGGAACAACAGTAGCGGTTGCCTGCACAATAAACAGTACTTAATAAAACCGCACACAGCATGTATTGAGCTCTCTCTAAATCTTTTTACGCTTACTTTTCCACTAGGGTTCTGCTCATTGCGAACCCACTTCCAAAGTCTCTGGATACCATTGAAACTTAGTGCCAAGATTCCAGCACCAGAATTCGTATACAGAAGCCGAACGACCTGCTTTCCAACATAGCAGGAGAAATTGAGCCTCAATTTCAAAATTTTTATAGGGAATAAACCAACTTTCTGAGAAAGTTAACTGCGCAAACCTTTGTGGAAGAACCAGCGGTATCAGGTAAAGTAGCCTGACGACAGTGAGCAGGGTCCAAGATTTCAACTAATTGCCAAGCTTTTGGTTTGTCCGTTGAGTCATCGATTCTTGACTTTGAGGGATCAACTCCATTCTTGAGGATATGCCCAAAAAAAATGAAAAGTAACTAAATTTTAAAAAATGAAAAGAAAACCTGAATTTGGAAACTAGAATCTCAACGAATAGAATTTCATTTCATTTTCTAACGAACAGGAGATTATAAAAATGGCTAGAAACAAAATATTTAATGGGTGATTTACCAGCATTGGTGAGAGTCTAACAGGAGAGCCTCGTTCAAGTTTACAGCTGACAGATGCAACGGGAGCACCAGGAACCTAAAAGAATATCAAAGTGTGTAAACCGAAACATCTTGATATGATGGTGGATAAGGAAAAATCTAATACAAAGTCCCGAAGCATTACAGCTTTGATTACAGAAGAATCAACTAGAGTCCTCATCCTTTCAGAACCTGGAGTTTCCATGACTCTTAGAGATCGGAAACCAGCTGGATTAGCTAGGATCTTAAATCCATTATCTGTTGTAGTAACGGCTAGAAGATTGCCGTCCTTGTTAAATCTTAAATGGGGAAGAACCTGAAGTTGTGACAAGTTAGCATCCAAACCTGAAAAGAAGAACATCTAAGCAGGAGAAAGTATCTGTTGGGACTTTTACCGGAAGTCCACCCTCAGCGTCAGTGCTAGTCAGAACATTGATGTTGTCCATATCCCAAAATTTGATTTGTCCATCTTCACCAACAGCCAGAAAGTGGTTTTTCGAGGTATCGAACTGAATCACACCTGCCAACTTTTTCTGAAACCCATGATAAGTCCTTTTAATTGATCCTTCACTTTCATTCCACTCAACAAGGAAAGAATCTCCATCTTTACTCGTTCCACATGAGAACAATCTAAAGGGAATAAAAAACACACAACAATTATATAACTTTATAATGCACTGAAAACAGATAAGTTTGGGTTGTTACTGAAGGAAATTTAGAAAAGAAATTGAGTATTTAGAAACTCAATGACATAACTCAGTATCTTGTAGAATAAATATAACTCTCACTGAAGAAGCTAAAGATTTTGGAAACGAGTGAAGAAAAAAGAATGATTTGACAAGGGATTTTGGATCGTACCTAGTCCCATCAGCACTGTAACGTATCCTTGTACACCACTTACCGGGAGCATCATAGTCAACTCGGGAACCCAGATTATCATATAGCCAGGCCTTTATTTTCCCATCTATGGCCGTTGAAAATATGAACTGAAATCCAAATAAGAACAAGATATATATTTTGGTAAAGAAGACAGTATTAAGTGATGATAAAATATAGTCTGATTCCCTCCTTGCCACACCTGAATGTTCTCTTTGTAATGAGGGCATATGGAGTAAACTGGAGCATTGTGGCCTTCAAAAGTGAAATGTTTCCGACCCGAAACATCCCATACCTGTTCAACATTGATCAAGTTACCCAGCTGCATAGATGTCTTACAGTGAAACCATGTGGCTTCTTATCTCACCTTGATTAATTTATCATCTCCGCAAGTAATTACACATAGTTGTCTGTTTGGATTTGCGAAAGCCAAGTCATTTACAGCACCGGCATGGGCATCAATCTGTGAGAAAAAAGTTATCTAATTTAGTGGGATATTTTACATGGCATAGTTTCTCATACAGATCAAAAGTATGCTCACCTCAGTATATTGGTGAAGATCATTAGGTCCAGAGAAAGCGTACAACTGAATTAGATGTTTTGTATATGCAACCCCTGCACAAGAAGAGACTGAGACCAGAGACCAGAGACCAATTAAAATCCAACAATGCATGATGGGAAACTTACCAATGAAATTTCCATCCGGACTCCATGCAACACGAGTGACAGATATTGGTGTTTCTTTAGCTATCAAAGCCTGAATGAAGCCCCAAAATGGCAAGTATAAGATTCTTGCACAACAACTAGTTTGCTGATACGTTTTGTCTCCATCACTTCTCACAGTCATTTGGTTGAATTAAGACTTTTAGATCAAACACACAAACTAAAAACTTATTAACTGTAAAGACAAACCTGAAATTGAAGTGAGCAATTAGACATATCCCATATTTTGAATGGCCTTGACACCAGCCTTTCCTGAGCAGCAAGTTCCCACAGTGTGATTTCTCCCGTAGCAGATCCGACTGATGGAGATCAAATGGTCATTTAGAAAGCCAACAAACAAACAAATAAAATTTCAAATTGAGTTTAGAATTTGTATTCTAAGTTTCAAAACCCCATACCAAGAAGTAGCATATTTTGCAAAGGGTGGAACTCCATGCTTGTCACATTGGACCCTTGATGCAGAGCCAGAGCCGCCTTTGTTGGCAAGTCTTCCAGCGACCATGGAGCTTGCTGCCTAGGAGCAGAATATGTCACCTAGAAAAAGATGAATGCATAGAAATTTTGAGAAGATGCCTAGGAGCAGAATTATACCGACAGCTTTCAAGAAAGAAAAAAAAAAGAATTCACGTTACCTCCTCCACAGATGGAGCAGGGCGGAGACGCTTCATTAGTTCATGATCAGGATTCTGGTAATCTACTATACCTGGAGTTGCTGGTGGTGTTCTTTGTCGCTTCAAGATTGACACTTTTTGAAAGAAAAGTAATTAGTTTTACAAGGAAACTGAACATTTAGTTACTGATAAGTCTAGAAATTAGAAATGTAGAAGATTGTCACAAACTAACCTTGATTATGAGGTTGAGGCATCAAGGCAGGTGTAACAGCGGCAGCTTGGACGGTAGAAGCACCCGAGGCAGCAGCCATCCAACTAGCTAAAGCACCAGCATTAGTAGCACCAGGTGGAAAGGGCTACATTTAATATAGATTCCCCAAACATTAAGAGTAATATAGATTCAAAACCATGATTAAAGCAGTCAAACATCGAGGTTTCTCACGCCATGAAGTCCAAGAGATGGATAAGCTGCTGGCTTTGTCAAAGTTGTAACAGGCTGATTGACTGGTGAAGGTGCCAGAGAACCATTCGGAAGTGTGCACGTGTGGTCGGTGAATAGAGTTCTAATATCTGGGTTCGGCCTAGGATTCTTGCACAACTGGTGCTGCCAATTAAGACTGTAAGAGAACACATGCACAATAAATACTCCAACAACAAAATCATCTAAACCTAGTCAGGCAAAAAAAGAAACACACCTTTGATTAATCAGAGTCCTCAGTCTTGAAGATCTCAAAGTAGGGAACACCAACTTATCACGAAACAGAGGATTTACTTCGATTAGTTTTTTTAGTTCAGCTAGCATTATGCTCCTAGCAGTTTTAGTGTCACCATATTTGGAAAGCTGCTCATTTTCCCTGCATTCAATAAAGAATCAGATTCTTGAATGTCAAATTCAATCCTCAAAGGCAAACAATCGAGAGAGAAACTCGAGTATCACAGCCTCTTTCACATTCCTATCGATATCCAAACATCCAAACAAAAATTGAGCCTGAATTCGTCAAGGAGACAAAATGCCACATGTCGTTTTACCTAAAGTTTTGCAAAGTTAAAAGTTGAGTAATTTCTTTGTAAAGTTCCTCGTTGTAAGTGGAGAAGACTCTCAAGTCTTGCACCAATATCTCAACTGCGTTGGCCTTATCTTGCCTGTAAAAGATCAAAGAGATAATATCAGATCAGACAGACCACAAAAAAAATTTCTTGAAGAGTAAAAACAGATCAGACATAGCTTATTTTATACCGATCAAGAGCCTCCAGATACTTCTGCTTCCTAATTTCAAAGAAGATCTTCATTGAGTATCTGTTATCATCAACCTTAGTAAAACCTAACAAATACTTCTCAACTTCATCCCATTCTCCAGCAAGAACTTTCTCATCAAAGTACTTTGTATTAAAGAAGAATCCTGAGTCTTTCTCAAGCCTACAGAACAATAGAGAACAATTACAATTCAACACAAAATCCCTCAAGACCACAACTTAACCAAACATCAAAATCAACTAATTATAAACTCAGAGACGAAATGAATTAAACTTCTTCTTCTTCTTACACGATAAAGTACAAAAAGACTAACCTGTGCAGAGAGTCTTTGAATTTCTCTTCCTCAAGAAACTGAAGTATCAGAAACACCAACTCTCGACTCAACGACGACATTCTCAAAAACCTTGGAATCACAAATCTAACGTCAAACACGATAAAGAAGCATCCAAAGCACACGATTACGTATGAATCCAAGCTCTAAAGATCTACACAAGCCCAGATAAAACTAATTCTAGAGACTCTGATTTCGAGGATTTCTAGGGTTTTGAAGAGAAATGGAGAGAGAGAATATATAAAGGAAAAGATTTGGGGGAGGATGAGAAACTTGAGACCTCGCTTTCTTGGACGCGTTCTTCTTTGCACAGAGATATCGTTTTACCGACTTATCAGATATAAGCGGAGTGTGAATCGGTGATATGTGTGTTCACTTATTTGAAAAGTAGTTATGGTTATCGTCTAAATGGAGTGATAAGTAGAACTGGATATGGAGTGGCGGATTCGAAAACAAATTCAAATAGTGTGAATATTCCGTGCACACGTCCATTCTTGGTCCCCACAGTTTTTGCTATGTCGCTCTCTGCTTTCGATGCACTCTTCGTTTGGCCTTTTTTTTTTTTTCCTATTTTATCTCGCGATATATACGTGAGCATCTTCATCGCGCGAGAAATTCACTTGGATTTTTCAAAATTATTATATTAATATTTTTAATATTAATTAATTATTTAATACTTTTTTTTCTTTTTTAAGTTTCATCTAATATAACAAAGACATATGTGTAGAATGTGTAGAACCGTCTCTTAGAGTCTCGTGCAAAGAGATGATTCTCCTTCTCTCACTTCAACTTTTTCTTCGATCACTTCACTTTTTAAAATATTTTATAATAGAATCTCTCGGTGAAAACAATTGATAAAACTATTTTGAAATCATTTTTTTGCAATTATTTAAGGAAAAATCCCATAAAAAACTTGCTCCAAGTTGCAAATGATTCTCAACTTAAACTTTCAATTTTTGTTGTTCTCAGTTAAAACCTTGAACTATTGAATTTTTCCAAAAAAAACTTTCAACTCTTAATACTTGTGCCCGAGGTTAAGTTGACTAACAGTCAACGATGAACAGTAACGTTGACCGTTAGTAAACTCTTTTTTTTTTTATCATTTTGATTGATTAGTGTTAGTAGGGTAAAAATATTTAGTTAGTCATGACAGTGGTAAAACATAGGTCGTAAACAAATTTTGAGTGAAGCGAGTTATGCGGGTGCGGGTCGCGATATCTGAAAAAGAGGGTTATATAAACCCGCATCACTATTAAAACAAAATTCGGGCCAAGTCAATCGAAAGCATTAAAATCCAGCCCAAAATCTTGTTTTTATTTAATATAATAAAATAGAGAAAAATTAACTTTTTTTTTGTAGTTTTCTTTCTCTAATAAAGTAACAACTCTATCTTAATTTGGAGCAGAAGTCTATTATATAGAAAATTCTTATTTATATTAAAAAAAATTTTATTATGTTTTAACTCCAATAACGGATAACCCGTCATGGCTAGCTAAATATTTGTACCTTACTTACATTAATTAATCAAAATGATAAGTTAATGAGAGGTCAACTCACCTCACATCCTTCCATCTAGGTCCGTAATTGGCTGCACATCAACTGTAACAGTGAAGAAGCTAAGAATTTTCTAATTGGACTAGATTTTAATGTTTTCGGCGACTTGGGCCGAATTTTTTTTTAAATTAGTTATGCGGGTAACCCTCTTTTTCAGATATCGCGACCCGCACCCGCAATGCTTTCTCCACAACCCGCACCCGTATAACCCGCTTTACTCAAAATTTGTTTACGACCTATGTTTTACCACCGTCATGACTAACTAAATATTTTTACCCTACTTACACTAATCAATCAAAATGATAAGTTGTTATAAAAAAAAAAAAAAAAGTTGACTAACGGTCAACATTACTGTTCATCGTTGACCGTTAGTCAACTTAACATCGGGCACAAGTATTAAGAGTTGAAGGTTTAAGTTGGGAATCATTTGCAACTTGGATGTTTTTTATGGGATTTTTCCTTTATTTAAAGCCGAGTTTGTGCTAATTACACGGTGGAGAATTCAACATCTCGCAGGTTATGTCATGTATTGGATTTGATGTTTTAGATCGAATTTGGATTTGGTGGGATTTTAAAAAATTTCAAAGGGCTTTTAATGATTTTAAAGGGATTTTACTGAGGTTTTCTAAAAAATTGAAAATGATTTGGTAAGATTTGATTATTAATTCCATAGGATTTTGTATGATAAAATAAAAGGAATATCATTAATAAGTTGAAGAAAAACATATAGTGAAACACTGAAACTCAAAAAGGTTTTATGTCTTCAATTTAAGAAAGCAAGTAAGAGAAATAAAGGCAACAAATATAAAAGATAGGCAAGGCTTACACTACTGTTGGGTACGGACGTGCACCACATAACACAAGATATCATATATAGACATAAGAGTTCGTCTAAAATAAACAAAGAATTTGAAAGTCTAGATAGAAAAATTTGTATGAGTGAGGCTATAATTGAAACGGAAATGAACAGAAAAAAATCAAGATAGAGGATTTAGGAGATTGAATGAGAGATCAAAGGGGTTGGAGTTCGAACAATGACTGAGCTGAAATCAAAGCTTCCATGGAAATTGAGAAAAAACATATGAACTTGAACAAAATCTCATATACGACAACACAAAACACCAAATCTACTTGCCCTCAACAGAGAAACTAGCTGCTTTGGAACTTTTTGTCCACATCCGATCAACAGCCTGAATTATAACATCCCTGAAACGATTCTGGGACTTGATCCTAAGATCGATCTTCTCTACTCCAGATAAGATCATGCAACGTTTCTGGGAACTAAATCTAAGATTGATCTTGTATTGCTTCGATGAGAGAGGATTTCAGCATTGGTTCCTCTGCTGAACTTTGTTTCTTATCAAAACTCACCGGAGCTAATGATTTCACGGCCAGGAAATCAGTAGATAAAACCCTCACAGTTATCTAGAAACGGAGGACGAACAAGACTAGGGACGACGTAACACTCGATAGAAAGGGTTTACTAGAATAACTCTAATTATTTTTAAATTAAATAATAGAACACTTAAATAGTTAAATCATAAATTAAATTTTTTTGATATCTCACTTCTCTCCCTTCGTAACTCATTTCTTCTATTTCCCGATTTCACCGAAACCCTAGCCGTCTCCATTTGAAACTACCCCCTCCATGAGATCTACCACGAACGACGAGGAGGCTCCTCTACTGATTTCGGTAGAATCGGAATCTATAGGTGCATCAATTTGGACTGTTTTTCGAAGGAACAAATCATCTTCTCCGTGGCTCATCAGTTTTCTGGCATCACCATCGTCGCCTAGTCTTCACCGGTGTGGACCTTCGTCCATCATTGCCGTCTTCACCATATCCATGCATTGGTAAAGTATTTTCTGAACCCTTGGATAGGTTTTGAAACCGTTTCCCAGAAGTCAAACGATTTTGTAAATATTGTAATTGTTGTTCACAATCAATACTGTTCATTGTCTCCGATGATGGTCCTATGTCTCAGACTAAATAGCAATTCTGTTTGAAGTCGCCGCTGTGAGAGAGGTTTTGATCACGATATGTTTTGTGCTTATCGGTTTATGTGGCTACAAATTTTTTGTTCTTTACTACAAATTTCTTGTTCTTTTACAGATTTGTTTTGTGTATTAACATAATTGTTTAATGACAGTTTTTTTGTGTTTTTAATTGACAAATTTTTTTTGATGTTCTCGCTGATTTATTTGCTAATGACAGTTTTGATTTCTCTGTGTTGTCGCATATTTGTTTACTAATTACTGTTTTTTTATTTTTTCACCGATTTGTATTGCAATTTTTTTTTGTGAATTGTTGTAACTGTTGTAGCTAAATCAAGCAAACTTTTGCTAAGAAATGTTAAGAGAATGAACCATTTGTTCAAAATGATTTGTCTCTCCTTCGCATTGGCGCTAAGGATTGTTAGAAAGTTATTTTCTCAAATTCGCCATCTTTTTTGTTTTTGAGAAAATTCATGTTGTGAGTTAGCAATCATAATCTGCTAGTCAGTTTTATTTTCTCAAGAGGTAAACAGCTACAAATTCTCTTCAATTAGGCATTTAACAACAAAATTAGCACTGATAGTGAGTTTTATTTTCCAAGTCTTCCATTTGATCTAATTTATCAAGACAAAATGCAAGACAAAGTAAAGAAGCATAACAATTAAGATTTGGTTAAAGCATCTATCTATTACTGGCTTTGTGTTGGAATACACTAGTCCATGAACCATAATGGTTCCTAAAATCTTATACATATGAACTGTGTTTCTAAGCGTTTCATGCAACGGACAAAAATGTAAGTTTAATATTATGTTTGATATGAGTTGTAGAAACGTAAACCAATACTTTTTTCAAACCTTAAACAATGACAATACTAAAACAATTATGTAGGCATAGATTTTCTATTTTGTTATTTTAGTGGCAGATTTATTTGGTTTTCAAATCTCAATGAACTCCCCTCCCATAATCACGATGTATGAAGAAGACGACGTGGTGTGTGTGCACAAAATTAAAGTGTTATGTTTTAACCTAATATAAAAAAATAGAGAAAGACGATTACATATATATATATATATATATATGCCTTAAGGTATTGTGTTTAATCTTGGGTGCAAAAGTCATGAGTTCGAGTCCGGGTTATGCCATAAGTTTCACATATTTTTTTTATAAAAGAACGATGTCATTTCACATCGTCTTCCACGTGGTTTCCTCTTTTTGTATAAAAAGTTTGTAAAAATCTGCCACAAGAAGAAAATTATTTTCCAACGACTTCTGTAAATCTGCCAAAAAAAAATCTGTTATTAAAGAACACAATCAAATCTGCCACCGAAAAAGTTTGTAGTCACTAAAAAGGTTAATCTAGTCAGTCGGTCACAGCTAAGCATAAAAATCTGCCACAAACATACCATAAAAACAAACCTGTTATCACATAAAAACAAATTTGTCACCACTAGAGTTAGATTAGTAATTATCTTTGTCCTAAACAAATCTGCCATTGAACGACAGTTTTTTTTCTAATACAAAAATCTGAAGCTAACACAAACAAAAAATATGCGAAATAAAATAAGTCTGCCATACAAAATCTGTCACAAATTTTAAAAATGTGGTGTCGCTATAAAATAAGTGTGCCGTAAAAAAAAATATATGCCGCACAAAATTAAGTCTGCCATTAAAAATAAAACTATCACAACTAACTTTATATAAATCTGCCATAAAATAGACACAAATCTGTCGCAGAAACGAAAATATGCCGTCCCAATAAATCTGTCATAACATTTAAAATAAATCTGTCACAGACTTAAAGTCATTTACAAAAATCTGTGACAGATTAGTACGACATATTTTTTTAAAACACATTTTTGATGGCATTTTTGTAAATACTATACACACTGGACTTTTTCATTAATGGCATTTTCAGTAATTATATTTTTTCTAACACATCTTATTAAGGGTATTATTGACATATATTATACTCATATAACCTCCTAATTTTAGATGTTAATCTAATTTTCAACTAAATATGCATTAAAAGATTACTAAAATCAGTTTCAAATATTCTTTTTGGAATAATATAACTTTTGAATAATAGCGGATTTGATATGATTTTTACAAATCATTAATTGAAGTCTATAACAATGGATTGTAAGTAATTTTTAAGTATTTTAGATAAATTTGATGTTTAATAACAAAGGATTTGGTAAGAGATTCATAAATCACTAGTTGAATAACATGTGATTTTAATAAAAAAAATAATCAAACTCTTCTAAAATTCCTAATCCAATAAACCCTATATATTATCCCAAAAATATAATGATATAATTTATTTTGATATTTAGCGTAAATAATTGATTTGTTTTCTTCGCAAATATTTGCCTACATACCAAAAAAAAATTATTTTTCAATAAAAAAAATTATAAATTTAATTAAAAACAATGTAAAACAAGATTGCATTTGAAATAAGGTACACTTGGAGAACATATTAGTCGAATCATGCACTTTTATTTGTATACCAGATATTTTTGCCCTATGTTATTAGAGGTTACTCTCTCTTAGTAGAAATAAATTCTGAAAAGAGAAAGTATCTGTAGGTAAATATTATCTCTCTCTTGAGGGTGATTCCAAAGAGAAAGTAACTGTCTCTTTTTTTTTTATACTCCCACCGGCCGACGTTGGTTCCGGCGATGGCCGTACTCTTATTTATTTTCTGTTTATTTGTGATTAGATTTTCATCCTTCCAATAAAATCAGAACGATGTTTTAAAAGTTTCAATTTCAATGTATCCTTCTTCTTTTCTCTCTTACAGATAGTCTTCATCCGACCAGAATCTGGAAAAAGTGCAGGAGTATTTGTGTTGGCTTCATTCCGTTGGGGTTTTTTCTGATCGTTTTATTTCGAATCGTTGCAATTTCTTCACCAAAGTGTTCGTGACTCTAATTTGGATATTCCAAAATTGAGAAAGGGATTTCAAGCATGCATCTGGATCTGGGACCCTGGACAAATGTTTCAAATTATTTGATGATGAGCGAACGATTTTGGCCAGATGCTGAAGAAACCAAAAGGGTTGATTTCTCTCACCATGTGATTGATTGGGTATACAAATTTCGCGATGAAGTTATTGAAATTCTCAATCACTGCTTCTCCAAAATGGGTTTTTTTCAAAACAGCATTCCCTAATCAGCCTGAGAGTACGAAATGATCAAACAAGGAAGACAATGAAGAAACATTCGAATAATGTGGTTAATGAATTTACCATGAGGCTCACTTACGTTGTCATCAGACTGGGTTTGATCGACAATGGTGGTTACGGAGAGCATCAACAATTTTCTTTGTTGGATCGATTGACAAAACCATGTTAGGTTAGCAAATACGGCACGATTTTTCGAGTTTTAATAGGCATATTTCAGAGACATCAACAACAACATTTAAATTCATTCTACTTATTAAAGTTATGCCAAGTGCATTTTGAAGTTTCATCTGCAAGATGATAGCCAATTACAAGTGTATGAAAATATTTTGTTTGTTAGCCTATAAGACTTCTAATAGAAAATTGGGGTTACTTCCACTTTTTCATCGAAATTGTATCATTTCCTTTATTTGCCTCAACAGTTGTATTGGAAATGTTTATGTACCTTTATAAAATTCTTTTGATATAATATATTTGATTTGCAGAAAAAAAAAAAAAAAGAAGGTTAATCTCTCTTTCGTATTCCTACCATGCAATTGATGTTCGAAATTTATATGGTTGACAAATAATTACGTAAGAAAACTAAAACATATCAATTATTGTTTTGATCTTTTAGTCTAGAGAAAGTTTTGGAGAAATCTTGATGGTGAAGATGAGAAGTAATAGGAATTTCTCTTGTTCATTATAGTTCTTTATTTTCTTATCTAAAATTTTGAACTTTTTGTTAGCTTAGATAATGGATTTGTTTTCTTCGCAAAGGAAAAAAATAAACGTGCCTTTGAATAAGCAAACTCGTTTAAAAATATTGTCTTCCACTTGCAATTTTCCCACAACCAAAAATCAAATCCAGTTCTTTGGGGATGTTGACTATGTAAATAGCAAGGCCCCAAATTTTAATAATTCATCTTTGTGTTTAATAACTCTTAAGTTTTCAAATAATTGCAAAATTGGACCCGATTTTATAAATTTTACATATATAAGTCACATTTTAGAACCTTTTCATCAATTTATAGGGCTCAATAATTTGATGACTCAAACCTGCCAATAATGACGAATATTTGAGGCATCATTTAAAACTCGTTTGTATCTAATACAAACCGATACCGTGGAGGATAATATTTGTTAGAAAAGACATGTTTAGTCTATGAATTTTCAAACTATCAATGCCTTTGCAAACCTGTTAGTTCTCAAAGAATATCTGAGTTTGTAGAAAAATTGAATTTTAATTTTTTCCGATTGACTTAAAATTGAAAGCAAACAAATTTTGTAAATATTTATTTATAGATGATAAAGTACTCGAAACATGAAGACATGAATTAAAAAAAAACAGCTGAGAAAGCAAATCCAAACCCACATAGTTGGACTTAAGATGTCATGCAACAAGTTTTGATATAACACCTCTTTAAAATATAGATATGGAGTTAGTGAATTTAAAAGGAGATAAATTATACGAGCATAACAATTATGTATCCTCCAACAAAATGTAATCATTCAAATTTCGTACAGATTAATAAATATGAAAGAACAAATAATCGATGAAATCTAGTAATCTTATGATATGCTTGAAAATAAATGAGACATTCAGAAAGTGTTTTATGGCTGGAACTTATTTTTTTTAAACCAATTTGAAAGTAAAATTAATTTTAATGTATAAAACATGGTTCTTTGATAACAATTAAAAACCGAGGTGTTAGTTACCACTGAAGAAATTCTCACAGGATATATATATATAAGGGATCTCTATAAATAAAGCCCTTCAACATTTCCATTTACTAATTTGGCATTAAAATGTTGTCATCCCGCCTAGTTACTTCTTTTAATCCAACCACACATTATTTAATATACATACTCTTTTAAGTGTTAACCCAATATGATGGAAAATAATATATGAAAATATTTTCTAAAATAATATTTTAGAAATCTATATTAAACAATCAGCTTTTGAATTAAAAGTAAAATAAGAAAAAAGGACACTCTCTGGATCAATCGAGATTCGAACCGTCTGAAAACTTTGTAAGAACACATACAAAAAAAGGAAAATTATTAATAAATCAATTTATGTTAGGAATAATGTCATTATTATGTGGATGTTCATTATAGGCCCATTAGTAGATTTTAGAATACTTGAAGTCTAACCTAAATCCTAATATTGTATCCCAATATATATCTTGTATTCTATTGAATAGATTAATAACAAGAGAGCGATTCTCAATCTCTTTTGTTCACAACACGTTATCAATACGAAATCCTAACCGTCTGAGCTAAAAGAAATTTCTATATCAAAATACTAATATATGTTATTGGTGTCTCCATTCTCCAACATCTTTATGTCCATCTCTATCTCCGTTCTAGATCTCCAATCTCTCGAAGTCCACGGTTTTTTAAAGATAAGTAACATCATCCTTTAATTATCATTTGACACATGCTTGTTTAATTATGACCTTACACTACAAGAAAACATGCCGGAACCGACGGGCAAAACCGTCGGTATGCCGTCGCTTATGGGCAAAACCGACGGTTAATCGACCATACCAATCCGTCGGTCCTATAGCGTCGGTTTTCAAAATCCGTCGGTTTTCCGTCGGTAAATAGCCGACGGAAACCGACGGTCCAAAAACCGACAGGTAAACCGATGGGTAAACCGACGGTCCTAAAACCGACAGCATTAAACCGACAGATAAACCGATGGTCGTTAACCGACGGGAAAACCGACGGCACTAAACCGACAGATAAACCGACGGAATAACCGACGGTTTGGCTTTTTAAAAACCGACGGAAAACCGACGGATCTTTAAAATTTTTGAATATATTAAATTTTTTTAATTTAAATTTTTTTATTTTAATTATAAAATTAAAATTAATATAAAATAAAAAAAAGTTTTATAAATTTAATAATAAATTCGAATTTCTAAATAAAATTAAAAAGTTTAAAACTAAATATTAATATTCAAAACAACAAAAACCAAAAACTAAATTATAAATTAAGAAACTAATCACGGGGTCGGGTTCGGCGGATCTCTCGGGAAGGTTCGTCGCATCTCCGCCATGAAGTTATACATCTCGAGCAACTTCCTCTTGGTCTCTCTAAGTTCCTCCTCCATCACTACGGCTCGCCTGCGGTTTTCGGTCCTCTCCTCTTCCATCTGCGTCTCTAAAATCTGGATCCGAGACAAAAGCTTTATAAAAGTTTTATAAAAGTTCTAAAAGTTTTATAAAATTTTCATAAAATTCTTATAAAAGTATCATAAATTTCTAATAAGTCCTAAAAGTTTCAGAAAAGTCTTATAAAAGTTTCATAAATTTCTAATAAGTCCTAATAGTTTTATAAAAGTTTCATAAAAGTCTTATAAATTTCTAATAAGTCCTAAAAGTTTTATAAAAGTTTCAAAAATTTCTAAAAAGTCTTAAAAGTTTTATGAAACCTCTAATAAATCTTTTAAAAGTTTTATAAATCTATAATAAGTTCTAAAAGTTTTTTTAACATTTTTCATAAAAGTGTTATAAATGGTTCTAAAATTCTTAATAAATCCTAAATTCTTAATAAATCCTAAAATTCTTAAATTTCTAATAAGTCCTAAAAGTTTTATAAAATTTTCATAAAAATCTTATAAAATATTCATAAATTTCTAATAAGTCCTAAAAATTTTATAAAAGTTTCATAAAAGTTTCATAAATTAGATCTAATAAGTCCTAAAGTTTTATAAAACCTCTAATAAGTCTTTTAAAATTTTAATAAACCTCTAAAGATAGTCTAAGCCGAAAATAATATCAGAGTAAAATATAACAGTGACTTCTGATTTTTAACCAAAAAAACTCCCCCTGAATCTAGACAATCCTAATTGATTCAGACTCTGATTCTTCTTCCTCAAATCCCTCAGATCTTTCTTTATCTAGACTATGTGTTCTCCTAGGTGAATGCACAGGATAAGGATCTCCAACAGGCTGAGGAGGGTCTGGATCATCAGCTTCAGGTTCAAAAAAGTTTTGACCCTCATTACCAGGAGCATTAGATGTTTCACCCAGACCATAATCTCCCCCTGCTTGATTGGCACAATTGACTCAAAAACAGTACAAGCAAGCAATTGGCAGTGATATCCCAGTTATAGAATAGAAAACATACCTTCAAGTCGTGTGGCCATATCCACAAGCAGTGAGCCAGTGTACCGTAAGTCAGCTGCTAGTGATTTCCCAAAGATATGAGGACCTGTCCTTCTGCGAATGTACCCAGTCCCCCCACAGACCTATGGATTAAAAGCTTTGGGCTTTGGTTCAGCTTTCTCAAAAACTTCAAGATTGATTTCCCTTTGAAAATGAATGACACGATAGATCAGATTAGGAAAAGGCAAGACATTCTGTCGCTGTCCTGGAAATCGTGCAGCCTTTTCAACTTGATCATAAACCAACTTTCCATAGTTAAAAGGGATCTTCTTATCAATGAGATACAAAATTTTGGCACGATCCACAGTCACATTGGAGTTGTTCTTTGAAGGTATCCAGTTGAGACAACAGATGAGATACAACCCAGTAAGACAAGTAGACATAACTGAGGTCTTCAGATCTTTCCAACTCATAACCCTTTCAGAAGACAGATACTTAGCTATGGCATGCTTACTGAGCTCTACTCGATCAAGTTCAGACTTAGGATGCCATCTGATAGCTGGAGTTCGAAAAACCTTGTTGATCATTTGTGGTGAGAACTCATACATCTTTCCTCTAACAAAAACTTTAGACTTCAGAGTCTTAAAGTTGTAGATGTGGAAGTTTGAATAGAATTCCCAGATTATTTCAGGAACAAAGGCTTCTACTTCAGTGACAGTTTCCAATAAGCGGTTCTTGTCAATCAATTCCAGCATCTCATTACTTTCCACAGATCCACGACGAACATACCTTTGTTCAAAAAGCTCACGACAGCAAAATTCCTTGTACCGCATTTCTCCATGAGATGTGAGAAATCGAGGTGGAGTTCCTGACAGAGGTGGATATGGTGGCTTCCAGATTGAAGGATCAGCAGCATCGCGTTTCGACTGATGGTATCGGTGAATACTGCTTCTGTCCGATGGGTCATAAGGAAGACGACCACGGGCAGTGAAAACTGTTTTTAGCAGATCTGGAGCTGGATCCTTTATTGGTGGCTGGGATGAAGAAGCTCGACATTGGGCTTGCAATGGAGAAGTTTGACGAGGCGAGGAGCTCTTACTTGTTTCCGATTAAGATTCTGATGCCGTAGCTCCATCTTTAGTCTGGGATTGAGAGATTGACTGAACACGCGGAGTTGTTGTCGCAGAAATTTCTTCGATGGAGCTGTCGGAGTAGTGAAGTTGCAGTCTTTCAGAGGCTAACCTCTTCCGTGAGGCTCGAGTTTGTGGCATGATTTTGAATTTGAGCTGCCGAAGTTGATTTGTTTAGGGTTCTGATTGTTAAATCAGATTTGAGCTATTGGATCCTCCCCTTCTTATTATGGTCTCTGTGAAACATCTAATGCTCCTGGTAATGAGGGTCAAAATTTTTTTTTTTTTTTTTATTTATTAATAAACCTGCTTCCTAAATCAGAGAAACTCAAAACCAAAAATAAGATGTAAACCAAATCGGTTTAACAAAATATCTGAGATAAAGATAAGTAATCTCATTCCTGATCATATCACAACCAAGTTCTTTATTTCCTGAACATATCAAAAACCCTTTCTTCTTTTGTGACTGATTTTTTGAAGCTACAAACGCTCAGAGGTTTGATCTCTCAGGAACTACTTCTACTTTTGCTAAGATCTGGGTTTTTTAAGGGGTAATTTTAAGACTGATACACCAAAGCTTCTTCAATAGGTTTATGACTTTCTCAAATAGGCATATCCCATTGTCTTTGTCTAAGTAGTCTTCACACCTTCATATCTCAGAGAACATATTGAGGTCACAGTGTGAGATAACAGTGAAGCCATATTGAGGCCAATAATTTTTACAAACGCTTCTTACTGCTCCTTTCTGCTTAGGGGAAAACAATTTGCTAAATATCAAGACCCATATTTCATCAAGAGGTAATTTTCTTCACTCTTTTCTTCCCTTTTTTATATAACTTTATCTGAAGGCCCTTCATCTATTTCTTGTTTGTATTTCTGAATTTCTTCATTCATTTTTCTTTTATTCCCTCGGGTTTGTGACAAGTTTT
>SMJT01000128.1:0-20179 GCA_004349715.1 Crucihimalaya himalaica
TTTTGACTTTTTTAGTATACTTTATCTAGGAAGTCTTTTTGGTAATGGACTATGCCTGTGGAAGTCTATTACGTATTTAGGACTTCCTCGATGAAGTCTTTTTGCCTTCAGAGACTTCGTCGGTGAAGTCTACCCATAAAGTAGGGTATAGTTTTGCAATTGACCAGAGTTTGACTTTTACATGAGACTTCGTCTAAGAAGTCTATGTAGAAAAAAAAAAGTTACTTTTGCAATTGACCAAAAATTTTTATTTTTTAAATTTCAGAGTTACCGATGGTTGTAGACTTCATACGAGAAGTCTACCAATAGTCAATGTTTGGAATTTCTGTCAAATGCAAAAACTAACCCTTTTCACGCAGACTTCTCAGATGAAGTCTCGATAAAAAGTCTTCGTTCCGGTCAATTGACAAAACTAACTGCCTTTTTCGCAGACTTCACAGGAGAAATATTTGTACAAAGTTAGACTTAACGGTCAATTGCAAAACTAGACCCCTGTAAGCAGACTTTGACGGTGAAGTCTAAACACCGTTTTTTGTTTTCAAAGGAGAACTTCAGACTTCATCGTTGGTTCCATCATGAAGTCTGAGACCCAAAAAGTCAATTGCAAAACTAACCCCCAGTTGACTATTGAGACTTCACCCATGAAGTCTGCCTTCTGGAAAATCAGAGAAAATGAAGCAAAAATTACCAAGATTCGGTTTGAGGCTTGTGTTTAGCTTCTTAAACGGCCAAGACTGATCACGCCACCAATACCCAAGCAACCCAAGCGTTATTATGCTCGAATCTTAGTAAATCGCAAGATATATGGATGGTAAATATTGAAAACGATAGTATAGAGTTAAATGGTTGAAATGGAGAGAGGAGATCGACAAAAATGGAGCTTTTAACTCAGTTTTAGAGCATTAACATCACATAATTCGGTTGTTTTTAAGCATTTAGAGCTCAATTTTGTTTGGTAAATGGTGTGTTGGGAACTATTTTGAAACTGAATGACATTTTCGTTATTACGTGAGAATCTTTGGGTTATTGTTTTTCAAACCCAGCCACCAGACTTCACAGGAGAAGTTTGCGCTAGGTATTTTTGTGAAAAAAAAAGCTGGGAAGGGTATTTTAAGGCATTTTGAAAAAAAGGAAGAGATGTCTAGTTTTGGAATTGACTTCAAATAAGGGTCTAGTTTAGCAAGAAGCCCTTTTAAATATGAGTAGTTTGTACTCTTAGCATTTTAGAAAATATTAACTTTTAAACATAGTTTGTCCAAAAGATATTAGAATCGAAGTTATGTGTCTTCTAATTTAAATCTTCTTGCTCCTTTTGTTTGCTTCTAGGTAAACCACTTAAAGTAAAATGGAGCAGAGTTATAACATACGATAAAACTAAAAATAAAATCTTCACAAGAAAGACAATAAAAGATACTTATATTACCTTTGATCTTACACTGTCTCCATAACCTACATTTTAGCGCATGTAAATGATGAACCCGTTTTTATTTACCACAAAGTGTGTGATACTTCTTCCCAAGTATATTTTACAAACATATATACATATATATATATAATGCTATGTAATTAATTTAGAAAATAAATAAGTTTTGAAAATATTGAAGTGTTGAATTAATAAACTCACAAAGCATCAACCAAATCCGTAGTGTAATTAAAAAGTTTGAAATTTAATAAGCTCAACGTAACTCCATATATATATTGATAAGGAAAATGTTAATTCTATGAAGGAAGACGAAGAGGCTTGACAAGAAAAAGATAGGTGAAAGGAAGACAAGGAAATAAAGATATAAGACCATATCCACCACGGATATCTTAATAGTTGAGAGGCCTATATATTAAAATAATATTTTTATTATTCTTGGAGTGTTGCGAGACGCATATTATTTTTTTTCAGTGAGAAGCTCACGTTCAGATATCCTTGATGGACATGCTCTAAAGAGTGAATGAGTAAAAAAGTAAATGTCACATGTCATTACTTGTGATTTTGTGAATAAGTAAGTCCTAAACTTTACTTAAAATACATTATGTTTTTATCATTGTCAAATGATATACAATGTGGTTTAACATATATTACTTTCAAGTTCATATATATTGTACAATTCTAAAATTCAATTACATAACGTATATAGAAAATCAATTTTTATTTCATATTTTAATCAATTGATGCTCGTATATCTATTAAAATTTGCTTAAATTTTTTAGAAAAATTATAGTCAATCCAAAAAATAAAATATTTAATTTACATACAAATTTTTTCTTGTTGATAACAAAATTATTTTATTGGTATTAGTCAGTTCTATTATATCTTTGTATTTATTTTCTTTTTGTTAATAAAATTATTTTATTAGTATCAATCAATTCTATCATATTCTTCTATTTATTATATTCTGAAAAATACTTTATATCTAATTAACATTAGAAAACTTGGAAACTCCAAGGTGATATATTTCACGTAATTATTTTATTGTTTTTATTTTTATAAATATACTGTATTTTAAAGTATCATATCTTGTCATTATTTTTGTTTCCATTAAATTGTCACCGGTTAAGATTTTATAGTTCTTCTGAATACTATTATTTATACATTATTTAATTTATGGTGTTTAGTCCAATAAATTTTAAAGATTAATTTTATTTTTATCACAATAATATTTGTTGTTGTTTATTTTACTTAATTTTGTTTTCTAACAATTTATTTTAGTTTTATTTATCATAATTTCAATAAATATATACATAGATTTAAAATCTATGAATACTTAAATTAAATTTGATTAGGTGGACATGGGTGGCCAACACCTCTCGACGTGTTTGATATGTTATCGTAGAGAGAGAGAGGTATTCTAGCTTTACATATAAGATTTCTCTCATGCAATATCAAACTTCGATGAATTTGTGTCTCTATATTTTTTACCGTATGCTTTATTATTCAATCATTTCACTAAGCATATCAGATTTGTTCAATGATGGGTTATGTCGATTGTAATTGTTAAATCATGAATGGAATTTGAATATTTAGTTTCCGATAATCAAATCGGATTTGAATACGAAACGATATCTTGAACCTTTTTTCCATCATTCTCTAACTCCTCTCAATAATTTAAATGCTTTGGAGTTCGATTGATTATAATTTGTATATAATTTGACAATAAAATATTAACAAAAGATTACCGAAAGTACCCCGCCAAAAAATAACGTAACGTAAATAAAGGGGTACTAACGTAATTACCAACTAAAATCAGCTGAAAAAACTAACGGTTCCCGAGAGACCTTATCACAAAATAAGAAATAAAATAAAATTAAAAGATCTTTTTTGCACTTTCCCACAATCACAAGACAACAACAACAAGAACAAAGCAGTCTCAAAACTCTCACTCTGAGATTTGATCGTAGCCAGATTTGATTCATTGAGAGAGAGAGACTTCAAATGGCGTCTATGGCTGCAATTGGAGTTCTAAGAGGAGTACCTATTGCTTCGAGTTCTGATTCCACCGGCAAATCCACAGAGGCGGTTCCAACGAGAACTCTTTCTTTCTCTTCCTTTGTTGCTTTATCCGACGATAAGTTTTCACTCAGAGCCACCGTCTCCCGTCGCGGAGAGAGGAGGAGTCCGATGATCGTGTCTCCTAAAGCTGTCTCTGATTCTCAGAACTCACAAACTTGTCTCGATCCTGATGCCAGCAGCGTAAGTAGTATCTTCTTTTTAACATTGGTTCTACTCTGAGGATATTGAGTTAAGTTGTTTTGAATTGATGTTCTTATGGTATTGTATTCATCAATGGCAGAGTGTATTGGGGATAATATTAGGAGGTGGAGCTGGAACTCGTCTTTATCCTCTTACGAAGAAGAGAGCGAAACCAGCTGTTCCTCTTGGTGCTAACTATAGGCTCATTGATATCCCTGTGAGCAACTGTTTGAACAGCAACATATCCAAGATCTATGTCCTTACGCAGTTCAATTCCGCGTCTCTAAATCGACATCTTTCACGAGCTTATGCAAGTAACATGGGAGGTTATAAGAACGAAGGTTTTGTTGAAGTTCTTGCCGCTCAACAAAGTCCTGAAAACCCCAACTGGTTCCAGGTAAATCAATGCCCGTAATGTTACTCATGTTGTTGTGTTGTGTCTTGTGGAGCTTTATTTTTATGTGTGGTTGTGTAGGGGACAGCAGATGCAGTGAGGCAATACTTGTGGTTGTTTGAGGAGCAAAATGTTTTGGAATATCTGATTCTTGCTGGGGATCATTTGTACCGAATGGACTATGAGAAGTTTATTCAAGCGCATAGGGAGACTGATGCTGATATCACTGTAGCTGCACTACCAATGGACGAGCAACGAGCCACTGCTTTTGGGCTGATGAAGATCGATGAGGAAGGACGTATTGTTGAATTTGCTGAAAAGCCAAAGGGGGAGCAACTACAGGCCATGAAGGTAAAGATAAGAAACGTAAAAACTTTATGCTAGTTCTTTGGTTCAGCATTCGGGCTACTAAAATAAACATTTGATTTCATGGCTTCTAGGTTGACACAACAATTCTAGGTCTTGATGATAAGAGAGCCAAGGAGATGCCTTTCATTGCTAGTATGGGTATTTATGTTGTTAGCAAAGATGTAATGCTTGAGTTACTACGGAACAAGTTTCCTGGAGCTAATGACTTTGGAAGCGAAGTCATTCCCGGTGCCACTTCCCTTGGTCTGAGGGTGAGTGCTTTGTCTACTATTCATATATATATATCCTCAAACCACAAGTTAAGTTAGATACCCGTTTTTATAATATGACCTTTGTATTCTGATTGTTAAACAAGTCTCTGTTGGTCTTTTGTTTGCTTTCGGATTCAACAGCTTCTTGTAGCTGATGATGCTAACTTTGATAATGTTTTGCAGGTGCAAGCTTACCTATATGATGGCTATTGGGAAGACATTGGTACTATAGAGGCATTCTATAACGCAAATCTTGGAATCACCAAAAAACCAGTCCCTGATTTTAGGTATAACAACCACATAACCATGTGGAATATATACATACACTATTGTATATGAATTATATCTTAACTTGTCTGAATTTTTGATGTAGTTTCTATGATCGGTCCGCTCCAATCTACACACAGCCACGTTATTTACCACCGTCTAAGATGCTTGATGCTGATGTTACGGATAGTGTCATTGGAGAAGGCTGCGTTATCAAGGTAAAATCAGATAGCTCTTCTTAGATATGCTTTACGAACACACAAATCACCAAATTCTTATGATGAAATTTGGACGCAGAACTGCAAAATTCATCACTCCGTGGTTGGACTCCGTTCCTGCATATCAGAAGGTGCTATTATTGAAGATTCATTGTTAATGGGAGCTGACTATTACGAGGTAAAAATGCAACCCCATCACTCTTACAATCAATCCACTTGATTGGTAATATCCCTTTTGATGATCATGGCCTTCTTTTGATGATCACTGCCTAGACTGCTTCGGAAAAGAGCCTCCTAAGCGCAAAAGGAAGTGTACCCATAGGTATCGGGAAAAACTCGCACATCAAAAGGGCCATCATCGACAAAAACGCACGTATCGGTGACAATGTGAAGGTTAGGTTTTACATTTGGAACACGCATAAGATACATATCTATGTTCATACTTGCTCTGGTTTTTTTTAAAGAGTTTGGTCTGAAACTTGGCAACAGATCATAAACAGTGACAATGTGCAAGAAGCAGCGAGAGAGACTGATGGATATTTCATAAAGAGCGGAATTGTAACCGTTATCAAGGACGCCTTAATCCCAACCGGCACTGTCATATAAACTATACACATAATGCTCCTTTGTGTATTTATCTTTCTTCCTATAAACACAAGCAGAGACACACTTTGATGATGTATGCGTCCTATTAATAAGTTTTATTTATGGCTTTTAAGCCTCAATAAAATCTACTACTAGTTGTTTTGCTGTTTAGACCTATCTGGATCGTAGTTTCAAGCAACCATGTAACTTACCGAAATACAAGTTTTTAGAGCCAAACTACCTTTGAACTCCTTTGATGCTTTGTTGAAGTGTCTTGAAGCTCTTATATGTTAAAGTGTCTTCCACACTTCAAACTTAAGATGATACAAGAGAAATAGAAATATAGAAACGTCGTTCTCAATGTAAACTGAAATACAATTTTTAAATTGACGACACAGCACAAGAAGATATTATATAGCTCCTTGACTTTTTCTGTCATTTCATCAATTCCATGGCAGACACAAGGTTCATGCTTCCCCCCTCTCTCTCTCTCTAACCTCGGCTTGAAATCTTTACTAAGATTTTGATTCTTCTTTCTGTTATGGTTGTGTTCAGAGTTGCAGTTGTAACTGGTTCGAACAAAGGGATTGGGTTTGAGATTTGCAGGCAACTAGCTAAAAATGGGATAACTGTGATTCTCACTGCGAGAGATAAGAACAAGGGTCTTGTTGCTGTCGAAAAGCTGAAGACAGAGAATGGTTTTTCTGATCAAACCATCTCCTTTCGCCTACTTGATGTCTCCAAACCAGACACCGTCGCTTCTCTTGCTGCTTATGTTAAGACCCGCTTCGGGAAACTCGATATTCTGGTAAGATCAGTTTCTTGATACTTGTCCTATTTCAATCTGTTGCCATTTACATCTTCTAATATTGGCTGCTGCAACCTGTTTCACTTTCAGATCTTAGTTAGCTGCAGTTCCCTTTCCAAGATCAAGATCTAATTCTTTTTAGGGGTTGAGATACTTCTTCACATACATGTATTGAAGGATCTTGTTTGGTATGTCACCAGGTTAATAATGCCGGAGTTGGAGGGGCGAATGTTAATGTCGATGTTCTCAAAGCTCAGATTGCTGAGGTACAGTTTCCTAGTTTATAAACTTGTCTTACGTTTTGACGAATTGCACAAGCTTAAGAGGTACGTACGTCGTCTTCTTACATATAAATGACTTAGTACAGGCTGGTGCACCTACTGATATTTCCAAGATAATGAGTGATACATATGAGATAGTCGAGGAGTGTGTTAAAACAAACTACTACGGCGTAAAACATATGTGTGAGGCTATGATTCCTCTGCTTCAATCTTCTGATTCCCCAAGAATCGTCAGCATCGCTTCAACCATGGGAAAGTTAGAGGTACTATCTTGATTTCTAGTCAATAAACTTAAAGGTAGGGATGTTGTTGTATTTAAAATAGAGTAGATTAGGAGTGCTTTTGTGTATGTGTGTTTACTACAGAATGTGTCGAATGAGTGGGCAAAAGGCGTGCTGAGTGATGCTGAGAATCTAACAGAAGAGAAAATAGATGAAGTGATCAATGAGTACCTCAAGGATTACAGAGAAGGTTCATTACAAGTCAAAGGTTGGCCAACAGTAATGTCTGGATACATACTATCAAAAGCTGCAGTGATGGCGTTGACACGAGTGTTGGCTAAGCGAAACAAATCAATGATCATCAACTGTGTTTGTCCTGGTTTCGTAAACACAGATATCAATTTCAACACTGGGATTTTGAGCGTCGAAGAAGGTGCAGCGAGTCCAGTGAAACTGGCTTTGGTCCCTAATGGAGACCCATCTGGTCTTTTCTATGATCGCGCCAATGTCTCCAACTTTTGAGTTTTGTCAACAAGTACCTGGTGTGTTGGGTGATGGTTGGTATGTTTGTAGTATCCCATCAAAAATGTATTAGAAAATAAAATGAACCAGAAACAATGTAGTATCAAACGAACATATATGTACTCAAATAATGTATTTTGTAATTTTCCTTTTGACTAGTAGTAATACTATGAAGCCAAGCATGATCAGATCCTAACAAGAAGTTACAAGAACGCAGAATCTCAAAATAATATTGCGGCCATCTCCTACAAACATGTAGACCCTCACACACACACACACACAAGAAGGAGCTTCACAAGGAAGAGCAAATTAAGAACCTTCGATGATGTTGTTTCTCCAACTGAGAAATCGGCTTGGTGCAGTTATGTTTAGAAGTTCCATGGACATGTTGCTAATTTCTAGTTCCATCAATTCGGTTTGACCATTTAATTGAATAGTTTATCATATATACGATATATCAAAACAAATGAATGGAATGGAATGAACATATTGGACTAGACATAGAAGTAAGAAGAGTGATTGGTAGTGTTGTCTCTAGAGAGAATGGAACGTGCTTCAATCACCGAACGAGGAGCCTCCATATCCTTCTCCTGTAGTGAGTTCCCTTGCAACCTCTGCATCTCTGATGCAAACGTGTCTTCAACTATCTGCACATTTTCTTACAACTCAGTTTCCAACCCCAAACACATTCTCTATAACTTTATGGTTTAGTGATTAAGGTTTTAATTTCTTACCCCAAGAGCATAGTAAGAGCCTTTGTAGCCTACTTCGTTCTCCTTTCTTCCCTCAAGAAACTTCAATACCACTTGTGCCATTCTATCCCAGAATAGGCGGCACGAAGCCACAAATATCTGACTTGTGAAGACATCGTGCAGATTTGAGATTGAGTCTGTGATTTGTGAGCATAGCATCTTCATACGTTCTCGGACTTCGACTTCTCTCTCATTGTCTTTTATCTCTTCTAAGATTCTCTTCAGCCTTGTGCTTTTGTTTGATTGCGTCTGGAAAAAACACAAATTATTAATAAAACATGCACAGATTCATATGTACCAATACGAGGCGTTATAGGACTTACATTGCTAACAAGTTTATCAACCGCGGCCTGCATGTAATTTCTGTATTTTGTCCTTAGTAAGACTGTGATTACATTCATCTGCTCCCCAAAGAGTAACTTCTTGTCTTCCACAACAGGAAGACAGGAAGCCCATTGTCTCAAGATATCTTCAACTCTGCGATGTAGAACATCAAGAATTCTCTTTATTGTGTTGACAAAAGTTCCCAGCTGCATTCAAAAAGAGAGAATGATGTTCAGCACAAGCCCTTATAAGTCAGAAAATATAAAAACTTCTATTGAACATGATTGATGGGTGACTCTTACTTGAGTTGGAACAGAGTAGAGAACTGAGGATTGCCTTCTTGTCAGCTTCTGGACATGCATATTTAGCCTCTTTGGAATGCTGTCTTTTAGAGGAATCAGAATTTCATTATATTGCTTCTCCAGTGATTTAACGATGGCTCTCTCTACAATTGAAGCAGTCTTCCAAAAGAGTACATGAAAAAATGAACGAACCTCAGTTAGTCTTGGTAACCATCTGGTAAGCTTCAAACTAATCACTTATATAACTTTTGTAGCTTACATTCTCCAAGATCAATGTGTATTGTGGCCATCGACTAATCACCACTTCATACTCTATAAGATAATCTTTTATTCTCTCATACATGTCTTCAGCAAAAGGGGATGTTGAGTGACTTGTTATTACACCAGACCATGGAACCTGCCAAAATAAGCCATCCCATGCTTTTTACAATTAGATGATAGGCCTCGTATTTTTAAATTTCAACCCAAAATGATCAGGATGGTTACCTTTTCCGCTCTGCATCGGTCAAGTAGTCTAAGTTCCATATCATGTATCCAAACCATTATGTAGTTGTGGAATAACCCCCTAGAGTCTACACCACCCTGTAATGGACTGTGTAAAAGTAAAATGAAACGGTTAAAGAGAAAGAATGAATTCCCACAAATATTCTGATTGATTCCAAAGTGATAATGTCAAACCTGATTCCCCATGAATCGAGGTTTCTTTCAAAATCAGAGACTGCTATCAGAAGCTCATTGACATGAGGCATTGGGCAGGACGGTGGAACTGCTGACAGAAATACCCTGAGCCGGTTACATAGCTGAGTGCTGTATACGGCAGCAGCTATATTTGCTAGGTCGATTGAGCTTGAATGATAAACAAGGTGTGAGAACATAAGACCAAATCAATATCAAGACTCAGAGATAAGTATTAGATGAAAACCAGATTACAAATGTAAGCTCTTTGTTCAGATTGGATCGTTTACCTTGGGAGTACATGCTCATTGTTGATCTTTATGTCTGTTTCTATTTCGTTGCTTATGTTTAGACACAGATTCTTTACTTTCATGTAGGCTGTCGAGATTGTGACTGAATCCAACAGAAAACCTTCAGATTGCAGGCAACATACTCGTCGGTTTCAGCCATGTGCTTCCGACACCTCTTCAATGCTGCTGTCTGCAGTAGGTTTTCCAAGAACATCATGAACATCATAGTCTTGATATGTTATAAAATCAAGAAAACCAATAGGTATGAGCCGTGTATATAATTTGAAACCAACAGGTTGAAACTTTGATATAATAGGAAATCGTTGAAGATTGTTGAAATAATATACCTGCATGTAATTCTTCAAAATTTCTTGTGCTTCAGGCGACAATATGTCATGAAGAAGACTAAAAACCTGAACAGCTGGAGAAAGTGCTGTTGAAGCCGATTCTTGCACCGGACAAGATATGTCTGCCAATCCTGAAGGGCAGTTTTCATCTAAGGATTTGTAATTCTCAAAAACAGTTGCCATGAGTTTTTCTATCTCTATTTCACAGTCCATTAAGATACTTTTCTGCAAAAATAGAAGAAAATGTCAATAACTAGTAACCCTATGGAGCCATGAAAATAATCAAATAAACAGACTTCAAACTAAAATGTGAGAACTTTAATCCAAGTCTCTGAATTTTGTGAGATGACATCAGATTTTTTAATTTTCAAAAAACAAGGGAATTACCTCCTGCCTTGTCAAGGTCCTCTCGCTTCGAGCCATTAGGATGGGCACAAGTAACTCATGCACAAGTTGTAAGCAGGTTTTTGTTGGAGTTGCCACATTCATTACATGTGAGAGATATCTGCAAATTTTGGTGAAATAGATTTGAGCTAAACTCCAGATGAATTATAATAGATGTAAGGCAGAGTAAGAAAAAATCTTTACGAGTACCTCAACTTGGTATATGAATCGGAAACTCCATAATATTCTGCGAATTCGCTTAACAGCCATTTCCAAGAACCATTCAGCCTTAAGTTTTGAGGTTGAAATTTTTGGGCATGTGTAGCCGCTTCTAATAGCAAATCATATGCTAGAGTCTCCACAACAGGTGCGCTCTGTGACAGACAAAAATGCAAAACATTAGTATCACATCATAAAACATAGATTATCTGAGGATTGTTGGAGAAAGAACAAACCTTTATGTGATAGTCTTCATCAGACATGGATGTGCTACCGGTAAAGAGCTGGATCTTGCCAACACATTCTTGTTCACCATGGTATATTGGCCACCATCTAACGTTTTCATTCTGAACATATGTAGAGTTTTCTTCAGTATATCTATTTACCGAACCACTATAACATTCTCAGAAGTAAAATGTAAGAAATTTAACTCGGGGAGGACAGCTAAAGGCATATTTACCGGATTGTCAGTTAAGGATGCAATAGAAATCGTTGCTTTTCCTTGAACAGATTTCTTCTTATCTTGAACTTCTATCAGAAGAGCGTCGCCTTCGGACTCAGGAAAACTGAAGGAGCAGATGTGAGTAAAACTCTCTATACTTGGAAAACTATAAAACTAAATTCTGGAGCCTTTCATGAAATTTTCATTTCTTTAAACACTATGGTTACATGTCATTCAATTTTTTCTCAAACAACCACTTGCATAGATATGTTGTTAAAATCCATCCCAGCTCTAGAACACACATTTATTGATTTTCAAGAAAAAGAAAGGAACTTACAAGACATGGTAACTTCCAGTTCCTGATTGCAAACAAACAGAAGATCGTTGTTCAATTTGACCTCTTTCTGCTGTGCTCTTCATTTGAAGGTAGCAAGAGAATTGTTCTGCAAGTAGAATCACAAGAATAAGTCGTGTCATCTCATATCAATAGAGGGCTTATCTAAAAATGTTATCTTCCATTTAGTAAACTGTGTCCAACCAGTGAAAAAAAGGGCAAATCACAAATTAAACAAATATTATGCAAAATGGTTGAATATATGTTTAGTTTTTCCATGTAACAAAAGCAAACCTTCTGAAACTGCTGAAAGGGTAGCCTGTTTTATAGAACTCATCCCAGTCTTCACAAGTGATGAAACTTGTCGACAATACTCTGCCCCCATTCCTATTTGCATATTCATTAAACTCCGCAGCGAATCTGTACCTCTAAGTTTGCGCTGTGGTATCAATCGAAGTCTCTTTACTAAAAAAGTTAAGATTGAAGAGGTATAAACATCTGATTTATATCAGGCAGCTACAACACTTATTTTTCATGTTTTAAGTCATCAAGAAAAAAAAAATTTACCTTCCACCCTTAACTTTCTCACAACGTTTTTAGACTTCAAGGATACCTTTGGCTCCACCTTCACATTTTTGTTTTCCACAGTCGATCGTACACCCCGAGGTTGTAAGAGAAACTTATGCAAACTACAACAACACATATACAAAGGAATGGTTCAATAACTCAATATAAGACAAATAAGTCATATCTCAGAAACCATAAAGAAACACATCCCCTACCCAAATGCACCTCGAAGAAGACGACACTCATCACGCAGAAACTCAGATGCCTCAGTAGAACCCTTTGACCATGCATACAAACATAGTCTTATGCAAGCATCATATGCCAAAAGACTTTGCCAAGCATATTGACCACTGTCATAGGAAAATGAAATGACAACATTTTGTAAGCTACAATAATAAATTCAACCCTTTTACTGTAAACTGTGAAAGAAAATTAGGTACTTAACCTGATACTATGGCAATCTAATTCATCCGAGCAAACTTCCGAGATTTTCGCACCTTCCACAGTTTTGTTGTCCTGCACACTAAACCAAACCATGCTTAAACACATCAAGACTGGTTCCGCAGAACGAAAAAACAAAAGCTTGTTAAAAATCAAGATTACCTTTCCCCAAATCCTGCATCTCTATCACTCACTATAGTTCCCATGTTTCCTTGATTACTCTCTACTCCGCAAATTTCATCTTCAATCTGCTCAATTTCTTTTTCTATTCCCAAGCTGATGTTATCTTCTTGTCCAATTTCCATTATAGGTGGAGCACTTGGTGTTCTTATATCTTCTACATCCCAATACACCGAACCCTAAAAAAAACCAAAATTTATTCCTAAATTTAGCTTAACATCTAAAAAATCACTCTTCAGTGGTACCAAATCAGTACCTTAGAACTCAGAGTATGTGACAGTCGTTCGCTAGCTGGAGTTGAATTCTTCAAAGCGAATCTCCGAAGCTCTAATTCACAATCTGTGACTCTTCTATTCACAAACGGAACTTCAATTCTCAGATTCTTATCATTCAACATACCTCTGTTCAATTTCGAACTCGATTTATCTCCAAACACTTCTTCTTCATCGTATCGTCTCCTCCCAATCTCTTCTTCCTCTTCATCTTCAAGATCGTAATCAGAGAATAATTCGTTACCTTCTCCAGTGTCCGAAACTGATTCGATACTCATGTCATCGTTAAATTCATTGTCGCAAAGAGTGGGATTTACGAGTATAGGCGATGATGAGAGGTTTGAGTTTCGCTTCAATGGAGATAAGGTGTGAGGAGATCGAGGGAAGGTAGAAGGAGGAAGATTCTCGGAGAGAGGAGATCTGATGCGAGGTTGAAGTTGAGCCATGGAGAAGATTCTCAGATTGGTTCTCGATAATGCGTGGGGAAGCTGAGAAAGAGAGATCAGAAGAAGAGAGGAGCGGCTGTTTCGAAAACAAAATGGTAACGGCTAGTTTTGACATTGTTGTCACTTTTCGTAATATTGAAGGATACTTTTTTACCCCCATTAATTTATTAATAGATATGTTGTTGTTGTGTTCTTATTCATCAGCAAAAAAAGATAGAGATTTCTTTTTTGGTATATTAATTCTACAAAATATTAAAATAATATATATAATTGTTTACAAATTTTTATTTTAACAATTTTAGTTATGGTATGTAATGTATGTTATAAGAGCTTTTGTACAAAGTTGCAACTTTATAATAGTTATAGCGTCTTGTTTTTTTACAAAAGTTTAAACTTTTAGTTATCTTTAAAGAATGTATAAACTTCTGAATACAATTTTAGAAACTATGAAATAATTTCAAATCAATTGAAAATTTTATTTTTATGACACAAGAAAATGGTTACCAAGAATTCTTATAAACAAATGTGCATGTCTATACTTGAAATACTATTGGAAACAGATAGAAATGAAGAGACACAAGGAATGAAGGAGCACTTGTTTCTAACGATTGTATCTTAAAGTATATTCATAGAGAATTAACAAAATTGCATATATTTTCTCAAATTTGAATTTTTGAACCGTTTTCAATAATTTATATATTTGAAAAAAAAGTTGTATATTTTTAAATGACAACAATTAAGTATCATTATTAAACCGTGAGCTAAGACTCGCTCTATATCGATGACGACAGAACTACACAAAGGAGAGCCTTATATAAATTTCTGCTTTTCTAGAACTGCAACGCTTGGGAGATTATTTTTAGTTGAAGGAAAAACTTATCCAAGATTTAAAACCTTATCCGAAGGTATTATTTAATCAAATATATAGTTAAAATATGAAATATGATACTATCGCTTAATGAAATATAATTATTTTATGATATATAATTAAATCAAATGTTGAATTTCTTTATTTTTTATTTATTTCCTTTTCTAGTATATTATTTTTAGGACCGATGTGGTCGGATGTATATATATATCCAGAAGATAAAGAATAAAAATCTGACCTTTGTTTTTTTTTTTAAGTTAGTTTGCTCTCTTTTGATCCCAAAAACTCTCTATGCGTGTTAACACAATGTTCTTGAGAGTTTGATTTTTTTATCATTTTCACATAGATTAAGAAGCAATAAATGTTTATTTTAAGTGATTTTTTTTCTTTTGTACTAAAAATGTCTTAATATCACCATATGAATGTTTCAGTATTCATTATTGTGTCTTTTCATATTTCCACAAATGAAAACATTACGTACAACAATCAAAATTTTGTTAAGAAATCAAACTTGAATCAAAACCAAAATTTTAAAATGGAGTCAAAACCAATATAATGTCTTGTTAATCTTATATATATATATATATATAGATTAACACCATTTAGTTAAACTCAATGGCTTTTCATAAACATGATAGATCTACTCAAACATGCATTTGGACTTTCCACCTTTTCTCTTTAATTAGTCTTGTAAAACTAAATGAAGGAATTTATTTTGAAAAAAGTTCATTAATTAATACATATAAAAAAAAATTTAAGAACAACAATAAAATCTTCAAGAACATAAGATAAATAGTTTAGAAATGAGTTTCCGCGGGAGCTTCTGTCATGTTTCCCGATGAAGAAGATTCAGTTGCAATTTATATATATATAGTTAACTATTTTATTAGCATGATATATACTACTGTATGTTGACATAACGTTTAATAACAAGGTTTTTATAAAACATTAGTAAAGTTTATCCGAGGTTAAGAACACTATTAATCACCAGAGGCAATAATGAGAGAGTGAATTTTGTGGTTATTTATTTGATTAACAGTGTAAATCATATTGTAGGCAATACATCTACAAGTTATATTGTAATTAAACTCATATTTATCATGTTAAATCATTTATTATATGGTTGGTATCAGTTAACTTATATATTAACCTGTTTATTTCATTATATCGCTAAAAGATTTGTTACACATGTAAGAGCATTTTTGTCCAGTTTACAAATGATTAGATACAATCTTCTATGGTCATTCTTTCATATTACCCCTCTTTTTATTGGTCAGTTATTCAGTTCCCAATATAAACTTAGCAAATTTTGCACTTAAACAACAACTAAATTCTGAATCTTGCACTTTATTGGTTAACATTCATCCCTTTCTGTAACTCAGTAGACACTTTCCATAAAGCAAAGAAAAAAAAAAATTAAAATCGTTGCAACCTTTAACATCAAAGTCTAAAAGAGAAAGGGAAAAAGGGAAAATAAGAAGTTGCTGACTGTCATTCTTAAGGACCAGAATTAGTTGAAGGACAAGAGATTACGGTGGGAATATTCTCATAGCTTTCTCGAATTCCTTATGGAAAATCAAGTAAATGGGCATAAAAACCTACTTGGAAGATGATAGAACAAATTTTTTCTAAGTGATTTGTTTTATTAAAAGTAGGGACGTTAATATGGGCTAACCAACCCCATTTAAACCCACCACATTTAAACTTATCCCATTTAAACTTATCCCATTTAACCCTAAATTCATATAAACCCATTTAAGTTTTAGACTTATATAACCTTGCCCATTTAACCTTGCCAAAGTTACAATACCCATTTAAACCTATTTAAGTTAGATGTGATAATTTTTTTTCTCAAAAATTAATTACTAATTATTATATTTGGCGGGAAAAATACGGACTCTCGATTTTGGCTGGAAAATTGTGAAATCACGTTTTTGGCGGAAAAATTCTAACTCGCAATTTTTTCGCATAAAAATGTGATACTGTATTTACTACGGAAAATTGTGGAATCGTGTTTTTGGCGGAAAATTTTTTGGTATTAAATGTAATAATTTTATTATTTTTATTTAACATTTTTTTGAAATTTATAAACCAATTTTTATTTTTTTTGGTCAACTAAAACTAATTTTAATTGTTAATGTAAAAAGAAAATCCTTAGAGAAATCTTATAAATGGGTTAGATGGGTACCCATTTAACTTTATTTAATTTTTTTCTTTAAATGGGTTTAAATGGGTCTAAATATAAACAATGTACCCATTTATTAAATGGGTTTCCAAACCCATCATAACATCCCTAAATTGAAAAGCAAAGAATAAGAATAAATAATTTTATTTTTTTTACTAGGGATGGATTTGTATGGGTGTGTTTGCTATTGTATTCTTGTTAATGTTTTTTTGTATGTTTTGCTATTCTATTTTTTATATTTGTAGGTAATTTATGTGTATTTCTGGTAAGGGTTTTAGTATGAGATGTTAATATTTAAGATGTCTACTTCTCTAATTTTTGAATGAATGTAATTTTATATTTGTAATTATTATTTTGTTGACGATTGAGAAGATCATATGACATTTTGTATTTGTTTTCGGTTTGGTGTTATAGTTTTGTTTGTGTGCACCGAACTCGAATGGGTACCCGTTCGTCCGGCCCTTTACACATTCTTTTATAGAGAAGAGATGTAAGCAAATGTGGTTTCTGAGGAACCCAACCATCATTTCTCACCATCTTGTCTTCTTCGTCACCATCTTCATCAGAATCACTTTCTTTACCCTAGAGATAGATATGGTTTTAAAAAACTTATCAGGTAAATTCATAATGGAATCTCCAGTATTAAAATGGTTTAGGATATTAATAACACAATTTGTTTTGTCTTAGGATATCTCTATCTACGCATTCATCTCATAATGCACATTAGCATATCATAGATGCGGCAAATTTTAAGCAGAAAACTCAACCAATCAAAGGAAATTAGATGACGCTTTTACCATTTCATCTCTCTTCATCAGCATCCTACACAGTTAGTCAGTTACATAAACAATTTACTAAATTCTTCAAGCAACTTATGAGCTCTAAACAAAGTTAAGACTGAAAAATGAAATGGTCAGTAGCTTTTACATAGTTGAAGTAGGTGAGAGGGTTGGGCCACAAATCTTCCTTGATGATATCGGCAAGCTGCTACAAGACGAATATATGAGTTCAGGTTGGGCCAAACATGGGGTTACTCTTAACAAAAAAGTAAAAAAAAAAACAATATAGGATCATTAGTTTCTTCCATGTGCTATGGAATCAACCTCGTATGCTCCATGTTCTGTTTAGTTCCTACCTTATACTAAAACTTTAATTATTCATTAATATTTCCATTGCTCCTTCGTCTTTTTATATTATAGTGTTTCATATAATTACTCGCTCTCCCTACTCATTCCTCCATAACATATCTCTATTCCTCGTTCCATACAATCGTCGTATAACCACATATTCTAAAATTGGGGGAAGAAATAAAACCAGTAAGATTCATCGCTCTTCATGAAGAATATTGATCAATATTCTTAAGATGCAACAAAATTATATACATATCTATCATTAACTTGTAGTTGATGTTTTCATTGTATGGAGGCAAAAGAGGCAGCCTCTACTCCAGAGGCCGTCCCAGGGCCATGCACCGTATAGAAGAGGAGAAGAAGAAAGATGTGGCAGGGGAGAAGAAAGTGGCAGCTGAGGAGGAGGATCCGCAACCACCACCACCGCCTCCACCATTAATACTCTACGTCGACTTGCATTGTGTAGGATGCGCTAAGAAGATTGAAAGATTTATTCTAAAAATTAAAGGTAAAGAAATATATAAATAGAGGGAGAATTGGATTCGGCTAAGTATAATTGTTCATCTTTATTAATTAACAAAAAAACTCTCAATTTTGTTTTTACAAAAAGGTCTATTTTAATTAATAAAAACCAATAGCTTCATTCTCAAAATCCCAACTACCAAAATATTACTATTATATAAAGATTCATAAGTGAAATAAATAATTATTAAAGTTTTAAAATTTTAAAAATGTGTAGGTGTGGAAGAAGTGGTGATGGACATAAATGAGAACCAAGTGACGATAAAGGGAGTGTTGGATATCCGCAAGCTGTGTGCAACAAAATCAAGAAGAAGACTAAAAGAATAGCCAAAGTCCTCTCCCTGCTTCTGGCGGCCGAGGGAGAGCCTCTGCCACCGATCATAACCTCTCAGGTCTCCGGTGGCCTAACAAAGAGTCCTCAGACATGATATTGCTAATTAGAAAGGCTTAAGTCATGGTGCCAAGAATTTTAACTTGGATCTATGACAGATGGAAATTCACTGAAATGCGGATAGGGAGACGAATTTATACGTCTCTTCTGGTAATGCACGTTTGTTACCATTCTTCGCGTGATTCACTCCATTTGGCAAGCCCTTAATAATTGAGAAAAATAGTTACAGGAATAATCCCAAACAATGACAACTTAAATATTAGACTTGGCTTATGCAATAAAAATCGGCGTACTTTGCCCTTTTTCCATTTGATAGGGGTGGCTGTAATTGTTGTTGTCCCTTCTTCGAGAAAGGTAAAAGTCTTTGTTAGTTTTCCATCCTCAAAAATGGATTGGGATTGAAGTACTGTAATTCACAATTTAACAACAATCAGTAAACTAAGAAACTAAAAACTTAGCTTTCTAAGAACAGTCAGAGATATATCAAAATATGTTAAAGAAGCATAATAAAAAAGAGCAGGACTAAAAGAAACTTATAAAAGTGATTTGAGTATGTCGTTCTGATGAAGGATTATTACTATCTCAAAAGAAGTAGACTCTTGATCTTCTTAGTGAAACAGGAAAGTTTGGAGCTAAACTAGCAAAGATTCCCATTGAAGAGAAGTACAAAGATTCTCGTGAGGGGGAACCTTATGACAACATTGAAAAATACCAAAGAATTGTGGGTAAGCTCATTTATCTCACAATTACTTGTCCTGACTTGTATTTTGCTGTGAATCAGGTTAGCCAATACATGCAAGCTCCTGATATGCTCAAATATAATACCCTAAAGTATCTAAGCAGTAGCTGTAGTATTCTAGGGGTCGAACCACAAAGACTCAAGAATTCACTCAATAGATATTAAGAATCGAATTAAGCTAAGTGAACAAAGTAATGCAGGAAATAAACAGCAGAATATAAAAGTTGTGAAATTCAATGGAGGAAAAGCGCTAAGCATAGGGAAATTATCCGGTAAATCAGAATTGCAGATCAAACAGAATGTCAGGAGGATATTAAGCACTGTTCTTGAACTTGAAACACAAATGTAAAATCAACCAACCGTCGTTGCGAAGATTATCTATGTCTAAACCTAGAATTCCAAATTTCTTTGCAAATCCTATGAATTCAAACAAGCATTAATGATCAGGTTCAATTGTTCATAAAATCCTAAACCAAATTTATTTGCGAATAGGTCTTTTGCTCATCTAACACTAGTTCAGACAATCAATCACACTTTCGTGCCAATCAAACAACCTAAGATCATATTCTAGGTCATGAAGCTAGAATAAGCAGTAATCACAAGTCTAGATGAAGAACTCTAGTGAATTTCTCCTATCAATTCAGATCAACCTAACAATTCATCAAACACCTTTGAATAACCCTAAACCTAACAAGGAATCTACTCAGACATGGTGAATGAAGCAAACATCATGAATAAAATAGATTGCATAAAATAAATCAAGAGTAAACA